>VBSM01003155.1:987129-1016399 GCA_008086735.1 Cheirogaleus medius
ATGGTAGATCTACTTGTATCGCTTTAAGGTATCTCCATATTACTTTCCACAGAGATTGAAGTAGTTTGCAGTCCCACCACCAGTGTAGGAGTGTTCCTATCTCTCCGCATCCATGCCAACATTTATTATTTTGGGACTTTTTGATAAAGGCCATTCTTACTGGAGATAAGTGATATTTCATTGCAGTTTTGATTTGCATTTCCCTGATGATTAGAGATGTTGAGAATTTTTTCATATGTTTGTTAGCCATTATTCTGTCTTCTTTTGAAAAGTTTCTGTTCATGTCCTTTGCCCACTTTTTGATAGGGTTGTTTGATTTTTTTTCTTGCTGATTTTCATGAGTTCTAAGTAGATTCTAGTTATCAGCCCCTTATCAGATGTGTAGGATGCAAAAATTTTCTACCATTCTGTAGGCTGTCTGTTTGCTCTCATGACTGTTTCTTTGTGCAGAAGCTTTTTAATTTGATCAGGTTCCATTTATTTATTTTTATTGCTGCTGTGATTGCCTTAGGGGTCTTCTTCATAAATTCTTTGCCTAGGCCACTGTCTAGGAGAGTGTTTCCGACATTTTCCTCTAGAATTCTAATAGTTCCATACCTTAGGTTTAAGTCTGTTACCCAGCATGAGTTGATTTTTGTGAGAGGTGAAAGGTGTGGGTCCTGCTTCAGCCTTCTACAAGTGACTATCCAGTTTTCCCAGCACCATTTATTGAATAAGGATTCTTTTCCCAAATGCTCTACATCTCTAATCATCAGGGAAATGCAAATCAAAACTGCAATGAGATATTACTTATCTCCAGTAAGAATGGCCTATATCAAAAAGTCCCCAAACAATAAATGTTGGCGTGGATGCGGAGAGATAGGAACACTCCTACACTGCTGGTGGGACTGCAAACTAGTTCAGCCTCTGTGGAGAGCAATATGGAGATACCTTAAACGATACAAGTAGATCTACCATTTGATCCAGCAATCCCATTACTAGGCATCTACCCAAAAGAACAAAAGTCACTCTATGAAAAAGACACCTGCACTCGAATGTTTATAGCAGCACAATTCACAATTGCAAGTTGTGGGAACAACCCAGGTGGCCATCAATACATGAGTGGATTAATTAAATGTGGTATATGTATACCATGGAGTACTATTCAGCTTTAAGAAACAATGGTGATATAGCACCTCTTGTATATTCCTGGATACAGCTGGAACCCATTCTACTAAGTGAAGTATCTCAAGAATGGAAAAACAAGCACCACATGTACTCACCAGCAAATTGGTATTAACGGATCAACACCTAAGTGGACATATAGGAATAACATTTGTCGGGTGTCGGGCGGGTGGGAGGGGGGAGGAGGGGATGGGTATATACAAACATAATGAGATGTGCAACGTTTGGGGGATGGTCATGCTTGAGGCTCTGCCTCGAGGGGGGCGGGGAGGCATGGGCAATATGTATAACTGTAATATTTATAGCCCCATAATATGCTGAAATAAAATAAAATAAAGAAAAAAAAGAAATACTCAATACACAAAAAGTGAGGAAAAAAAAGGATTCTTTTCCCCAGTGAATCTTTTTGTTGCTTTGTCAAAGATTAGATGGCTATATGGGGATGGTTTTATATCAGGGTTCTTAGTTCTGTTCCACTGGTCAATATTCCTATTTTTGTGCCAATACAAAACTGATTTAATTACTACAGCTTTGTAGTATAGTTTGAAATCTGGCATATTGATACCTCCCATTTTGTTTTTATTACCTAGAATTACTTTTGATATACAGGGTCTTCTGTGGTTCCAAATGAAGCATATAATATTTTTTCTATATCTGTGGAAAATGATGTTGGGATTTTAATAAGGATTGTATTGAATCTGTAGATCAGTTTGGGTAGTATAGACATTTTAACAATGTTGAGTCTGCCAACCCACGAGCATGGTATGGATTTTCATCTGTTTACATCCTCTGCTATTTCCTTCCTCAGTGTTTCATAGTTCTCCCTGTAGAGGTCTTTTACCTCCTTAGTTAAGTATATTCCTAGGTACTTTATTTTCTTTGTTGCTATTGTGAAGAGTATTGAGTCTTTCATTTGGTTCTCAATTTGACTGTTATTGGCGTATAGGAATGCCTCTGATAAGTGTGTATTTATTTTGTATCCTGAGACTTTACTAAATTCATTTATCAATTCCAGGAGTCTCTTGGTTGAATCCTTGGGATTTTCTAAATATAATATCCTATCATCAACAAACGGTGGAAGTTTGATCTCTTCTGCACCCATTTGGATACCGTCAATTCCACTTTCATGTCTGATTGCTATAGCCAGGACTTCCAGCACTATGTTCAATAGAAGTGGAGATAGTGGGCAACCTTGCCTGGTTCCAGTTCTAAGTGGGAATGTTTTCAATTTTTCCCCATTCAGTATGCTGTTGGCTGTGGGTCTGTCATATATGGCTTGTATAATTTTTAGGTGTGCCACTTCTATGCCTATTTTATTAAGGTTTGCTAGTATTTTATTGAGAATTTTTGCATCTATATTCATCACAGATATTGACCTGCAATTTTATTTTCTTTCAGAGTCCTTATCTGAATTTAATATCAGTGTAATATTGGCCTCTTAACATGAGTTTGGAAGTACTTCTCTTCTTCAATTTTTTAGAAAGTTTGAGAAGGATTGGTATTAGTTCTTCTTTACATGCCTGACAGAATTCAGCAGTGAAGTGAAGCTGCTTGCCTGGAAGGTGCCTTGCCCTCATGGATTGAAACCCCACAGTTAAAACCCCATTTTGAGGTTTTAACACTGGGCCATAACTCACTGTTGGGCCAAGTTCAAGGTGACATGGCCAAAGATGCTATCCAGCTGGGAAGGGACAGGGGAGACCAAGCTCTCCAAAACACACTTAGGACAGTAACTGCCATGGTGTTACAGCAGCTATGGGACTGGGGACTACCCTGCCCAATCCATTGCAGCTACCAGTAACTCCAACATAAACCACTTGGGTCCCAGTGGGTGGCACCACCAACCTCCCACATTGCACCAGATGCTCAGGGTCCTGAGAACCTACCTACACACTCAGCCCTCTGCTCCAACTACTGGCTTCTGAGCAAGCCACCTGAAGGCCCAAAAAGTGCCCCCCCCCCCGACCAAGAACATGCTAACACCATTGTCCACATACGCTGCTGTGGGACCTAAAATCAGGCATACTTAACCCACTACTTCCACCACTGGAGCCCAAAGACTGGCCAGGCTGGCACTTAAGTCCCCAGCAAAACTTCACCAGAGCCTCAACTAATAACTATTCCTTAAGCTACCAAGGAAAACACAGATACCACATCCAGAAGATGGTGATCGGAGGAGGTTAGAGGAAAGCTGCAGTGAGGTGAGCATGTGAGAACTCATCAGGCACATTTCTGATATATAAGACTTACGTCAGTGAGACTAATCCAACTGAAGACGTGGTTAGAAGTAACATCAGTGAAAATGGCAGAGTAGGGAACACAAATCAATGAACACACTGGCAAAGCTGTCAGAATCAGCTTTCCCACAACTCTGAAAACTAACCAAAACTTGCAGCTGAAGTGGGCCCAGGGGATGCTCAGACCAAACCTTAATTAGCTTAATTAGTGGAGCTAATTCTGCAGGCACAGAGTGTGTGGGCTGTGGAGCCATGGTAGCCTCATCTAAATTTCAAGTAATGTATCAGACAGCTTTGGGACCCAAGTAGAAACCTATAGCAGGGGCAGAGCCACCCTGGAGCTCCCACTAGTGCAGTACCTAGTGGAGCCACAGGGATGGGGCCAACCCTGACACCCCAGAACTATAGAGCCACCAGCATGCAACCCCAGCTTTGGAGAGCTGGTGGCAAGAGACTCCAACCTGTGAGAGCTGCTGCATAGGCTGAGTCCAGCAAAGCCATGGAGGCTGGGCCTGCCAAGGTTTTGGGGACCCAACTCCTACCTTATTTTGACCAGGAGGAGGGACATGGAGTCAAGCAGGATTATTATGAAAACTTAATATTTAGTGTTGTTTACCCTGTTGAAATTTGGACTGGCTTGGGACCTGGTACTCCTTTCTTCTTTACTGTTTCTGCCTTTTAGAATGAAAATGTCTACCCTCTGCCTGTCCCACCATTGTATTACGGAAGCACAAAACCTGTTTAATTTCATAGGTTCACTATTGGAGCCAAATTTGCCTCAGGATGAATTGTGCCTTGACTCTCACCCATACGTGATTTAGACAAGACTCTGGACTTTAGATTTTTGAGTGAATGTTGGAATGGGTTATGAAGAGAGGGGCGGGGGAGCATTGGGATGGAAAGAGTGTATTTTGTATGGGAGAAGGACCTAAGTTTTAGGAAAGCAGAGGGGCAATTCTACGGCTTGAAAGTTTGTCCCCTCCCAAAATCATGTTGAAATTTAATCGACATTTAACAGTATTAAGAGGTAGGACCTTCAAGAGGCAATTAGGCCAGGAGGTCTCTTTCCTTATGAATGAATTAATGCTGTTGTCACAGGAGTGGGTTCATTATCACAGAAGTGGGTTCTGTATAAAAGCTGCATCTGTCAGGGCCACTGAAGTCCTCAGCAGAGAATTCTGCCGGTGTCCTGTGCTGCACAGGTCACTATGGGTTACTGTGACTCCTGCTGCATGGCTAACATTGACCAAGCAAGTGTCCCTTCTTTGTTCCCCACTGTCTCCAGACATCTCAGCTTTTCCAGTCCCCTCAGAGATCTGGGTGGAGTAAAACTGAAGCTAGCTATTACAGCAGGGTTCTGGAAGGATAGGGAAATCGGTGGTACACCCTGCTTTCCTTTTCCCTGCAAGGTAATGTGGAGCCAGAGAGTTCCCCCTCTACACTAAGCAGCGCCAGATTGGGGCATGGGGTGATGCAGGAAAAACGAACCTGTTCTTTCTAAGAATGTGTAGTTCTTCTTGGGTTTTTTCCTCCACCATATTGCCGAGGCTCCTTAAGTGGATTGTGAAGCTCTTCCAGAGTTATGCCAAATTGCTTCTCTTTGTGGGGAAAAAGAAGACTGAATCTCCTATTCCTCCATAATGCTGACATCACTTTTTGGTAGCAACAGGATTTGGACCCACTTTGGTTTTTTTCTCATTCCATTATACTTATGCTCGATTCTCTAAGTTTCAAGGACAAACCCTGCACTTGTTGTAGTTCCATGCGGAATGATTTCCAGTAGCAAATATTCCTGGTCTCTTGTCTCATCTCTTTTTCACAACTCTCCATAAAGTCCTGTTAAAAGAAGAAATGTAGACAAAATTAATGCAGCAGTTTATTTGAGCAAAAGAATGATTCCCTAACCAGGAATCACCACAATGAAAAAGAGATTACGGGCCCTCTCCAGCAGAATGAGCAGCAAGCTTTCATAGGCAGAACACAGCAGCAAAGGGATCATCTTATTGGCCACAGCTAAGTGGTTGTCTTATTCGGGTTTGTTCTAATGGTAGATCCCCAGTTATATAACCAATCAGCTGGTTGGCTCTTTGTGATTGGCTGAAGCTGGTTTTCTTTAAGTCATTTAGAAGAAGTGCCTCCAAGTTCCAATTTGCTTATGTAAGAGCTCCAGGTACAGAGGCATCTCGGGCTAGTGACTTCCTTCTTATTTGCTTTAACAGTCCACAAGCAAGGAACTAGTGACCTGAGTGATGAGTGATGTCCATTGCTCTGTATCTTTCATATTTAGTTTGAGTAAGGTATTAAAAATATTTGAAGCATTAGAAATTAAATTTCTTTTCTTTCCTTTCTGCCACCAACGTGGGGCAGTGACTCTGTATGAATGCTCCTATTCCACAGAGTTTATTTTTCCCCCAAAACTTACTCCCCAAAAGCTAACCTGGAAGGGAGGGCAGAGTCTGTGAGCAAAACCATGTTGTCACATACACTGGCCATGTACTCCAAACAACAAAACCATTTTGTCACATGCCTTGGCCATGTGCTCCCACCTATTTTATTACTAATAAAGCTGATCTCCATCTGTCTCACTCCTCACTCTCTCTCCAAATAGGGTCCAAACTTAAGTCCCCCTCAACTCTCAAAAGAACATACAACTGATATTTTAAAACAGGATCAATATTTTGATTTTCAATTTTTTTAAAAAAAAATGTATGTAAATAAGGAAGCTGGAGCCAAGGACTAAGAAATCAGAAATGGGAATTGTCTTACTTCATTTTGTGCTGTTTATAGCAGAACACCTGAAACTGAGTAATTTATAAAGAAAATGAATTTATTTCTTATGCTTTTGAAGGCTGAGAGTCCAAGGCTGAGGCCTGCTTCTGGGGAAGGCCTTCTTACTGGTGGGGACTCTCTGCAGAGTCCAGAGATGACACAGGGCATCACAGGGAGAGAGAGCTGAGCATGCTAGCTCAAGTATCTCTTCCTCTTCTATTAAAGCCACCAGTCCCAATCCCATGACAACCCCTTAATCCTTTAACTCATCATTCCATCAATCCATGAGCCCTTCTGACCCAATCACCTCTTAACAGCCCCACCTCTCAATACTGCCACATTGGGGATTAAGTTTCAACATGAGTTTTGGAGGGGACAAACATTCAAACCATAGCAGTGATATATAAGTTAAGCTAACGAAAATCTCAGAATGTTGAATGGCTGGCTATTGGAGAACCATGGAGACTGAAGTCTTCCAAAAATAACAGGAAGAGATTTACAGAAATACAAGACAAAAAGAAAGCATTTAAGGAAAAGTAAAAAAGCAAACATCTCCGTATTTAATTGAGTGAGGCGTCAGTCTCTGCTTCTCTGGATCGGTTATTCTAGCTCACAGTCTGTAGACCTCATGCAGGTTGGTGGCAGTTCTGACATGCTCCAGGAGAACAGCTCACCCAAGAGCAGCCCTCCTAGGCACAAGTGTCCTTTTGTAAGATTTGGCGACTAATCCCCACTGTTCTGAAGAGGCTTTTGTTGAATGCCTGACTTATCAATTTCATAAGTTTATTGGACAATTAGCCTTCCTTTAAAATTAAACAACCATCATTCTACTAAATATTCACATACAGCTTTCAAAGTAATACAATAAAATATATAGATTTATTAAATTCAAGTATTTAACACAAGTTAACATAAAAATAATGAAATTCTTCTACACATTTCATTAAAATCAAAGCTAATATGTCTGTTACTACTAGGAAACCATAGGCAAAATATCACATTGATTACAACTAATGATATCACCAATATATAAATTTCTTACAAAATAATTATAATCATGGATTTAAATTTGTTTCTTCATTCTATCTTTTCATACTGTTAATGTCTATTGCATGGTAGAACAGCAGAAGATGATTATAGAGCCAGACTGTGAATTCAAATCCCAGCTCTTCTACTTGTTGCTGTGTGACCTTGAACCAGTTACAGAGCTTCTCTGTGTCTCTGTTTTTTATCTGGAAATTGTCAGAATACAGTTATTAAGAAGTCTATATGAGTGAATATGTGTACAGAATTTAGAATAGCACCTGGCAGAGTAAGCACTCAATAAATTTTAACTTCTCTTTCTCTTTATAACCCCTAGGGTACCAGCAGTTTTAACAGACAGTATTTTTAAACATACTGTGTTTGCAAATAATCTTACCAGACCCAAGAGATTTTGAAGAAGGTTCCTTGAATCAAGCAAGGTTACAGTATCTGGGTCATCAGATTCACTGATCGTTGGTAAAATCATGGGACCTGGTTCTGCAACCCAAAGTTACTCAAACCTGCACATTGGTCATCAGACAGAGTCTCTTTGTAGACTGAGTCTCTTTTTATACTAAGTCTCTGTTACATCACAGGATATTTAGTTCCTTACCTCTTATAGGAATACTATAGGCTTTCAGTTTTGCCTGGCCATCACTGCCTACTTATTCCTTTGTCCCACCATTACAATATATTGACCTGGTTAATTAGAATAATTGGAACCATGTGAATGCTCTTTTAAGCCTTCATTATAATATTTAGAATCATCTAGGGCTTATATGAATAAATGATGGCAGACTGAGTATGCGCAATTCTCTTATGCAGGACATTTGGCTAATTCATCATCTTGAAATGCAGTGCCAGACCTGTCCTCAAATTAGTGATTGTTTATAAATGACATATAGTGTCAATTGCTGCCCTCCACTTCTACCTGGGAAATGCAGGGCACCCATTGGTGCTAATCAGCTCGTTGGTGCCCCTAATACTGGAAACAACTGCCAGTGGACCACATAGCCCACTCACAATTTTTGATTCCCTCTTTCATACTTATACATACATCTTTATATTTATATATTTATTCTTGCTTTAAAAATGGATACATACTTAAAGGAAGAAACAAAATACACATATACATGTTTGCATTCCCCTACCACTTCAAACCAATGAAAAATGAAATGCATCCTATTTTGTTAACACTTTAAATTTTCTTTTTTGTATATCATAACGAACTTATGGCCATTCACAGACAAATCATTTTAAACTATCATAATATTTTTCATTATTTAAATTGTCACAAGTTGGCCAGTGGGAGCCCCATTAATCTGATTTCTTTGTCCTTTGTGCACTGTCTCCAACATTATCAACAGCATACTTGCTTTCTTTTAAGAAAATGATGTCCTATACATGTTATTGTTTTTCTATATCAGAACCCTCTTGATTTCTTTTGGAGGAAAAGATAAAGAACCAACTAGAGTTGCACATGAGATTTAATAGCGAGCAAAAGAGCTACTTCTCTTGGGCAAATTTAGGGAACTGAGCTAGAAAAAAATATTTATTTTTAGGGATCTGATTTTACTTTATTTACATTGGGACTTTATTGACTACCAAAACTCTTTACTACCACACCCAAATTAATGGAATCCAGCTATATTCCTTGGAAGTGAGCCGCTCTTTTGCTGTCTTTGCCACCCTCCTCTGATACTAATAGTATTTTCTGCAAAATTATAGCCTCTGATCTCAATACCATCCCAGAACTGTCACTGGGATCTTTCCCCAAAAACTTTCTGTCTTAATCTGCAACTTGAAGGGGCGGTGTAGTACTGGCCTTCTCTCATTGTGAAGGTCACTCCCTCCAAATGATTTCTCTCCCATTCTCTCTTCCTCTGCTTAGTCAACACAAGAGCAAACCACCCTGTCTGCCAGCAAAAAGACACCAAGAGGGAGGTAAAAATTAGTCACACATTCTTGAAGGACCTTTCTATTCTCTAAGTGTTATTATTCTAATCTCCCATAGTTTCCCCAATATCGTGTTTCCTAAAATGCTATTTTCTCTCTCCCTGTCCTCCTTCCATATTGCTTGGGAGGTATTGGTTAGTGCCAGGGTATTCGTCAGTGTTGCTGGCGTAACAACCACAAAACGTCTGGCTTACAAGAAAAAAACCATTTATTTTTCACTTCCTGGAGCTTTGTTCAGTGCTGGGTGGGTAGCTGTGGGTCAGCTCCCTGCGTCTTCATTCTGGTATCCACAGTAAAGGGTGGCTGGGAAGTGATATTCTCACATCAGAGGTAAATGAGAAAGAAATCTGATAGAAACTTATAATATCTTTTAAGGCTTTGACTCAGAAGTGGCCTGTGACATTCCATCAGTCAAAGCGTGTCACAAGGTCAATTCCAATATCAAGGAGGTAGAGAGCATGCTCTTCCCATGGAGTGAAGGGGGACACTGCAAGTCAAAGACCACATGGAAAGGTATAGAACACTCTAACAGGGAAAGAGGAAAGAATAATTGGGGACAATTTTTCAGTTGACCATAGCCACCTTTCTGAACCATCACCTACCAATAAGCCCTTGGAGAAGGCTACTATCCACAACCTCTGGCAATTTTATGAATTAAGACTGGAAAATACTGCCCTTGTGTCAGTCTTTGAGACTCAGCCATTATTCTGGAACACTATAAAAATTCTCACTTGATGTATATCCTCTTACACTAGTTTTAACAAAACAAGGGGAATTTATTTTTTAAATGCAGGTGTATTTCATAAGCAGGCCTTAAAAAGCAACTGGAATCTGGGAAATGAGAGCCATCAGAATATTTAGGGAATTCCCTCCATCCGTCTCCTTACTCTGGATGTCTCTCCACTCTTCTTCCTGTAAGGTGGAACATGGCAGTGCTGCTACTTCTTGTTTAGGAGACACACCGAGAACGGGACTGTATTATCTGGGAGTTTTCTGGATAGGGAACTATGATTGGCTCAATTAGAGTTGGATACTCACTGCTTGTCCAATTAGCTATGGCTAGATTAGGGGACATTCGTGTGGAGAGCAAACAGCAATCAGGAATCCAAACCTGAGTGAGCCCATGGAGTTAGGGGAGCAGGTAACTCCTAGAAAAGGTGAAAATAATGACAGCGAGGCAACTACATCCAAAGGTATCTACTCAGTCTCATTTAAAGGCCATGGTAGAAGAATAAAATCTGAAAGGTAGCTCTTGGGTTTTGCTAGGGAGTTGTCGCTATTTAGCAGAAATCAGTATTAGTGGGTTGATGCAAAAAAGCATTTTTCAAGGAACTGTGAAGTAGTAGAAAATCAGAGGCTGCCATTTTAAGTGTCTTATCTCAAAATAAGTGTTACTTTTTCTCTGTATTTCTCTGCAGAAAAGGAGTTTATTCATCCTCTATAATTTCTATACCACATATCTTAGCTAAAATGCCAAGAAGATATAACCTAAGAGAGGACACCAAAGCAATGGGGGTAAGGACCAAGTGCTACTTGGGTTAATAAATGACTAGTGCTGCTTCTTCCTAATATAAAAGGGAAGAGACATTGACCACGTCTGCAATGAACTCCCCAAAAGGAGAAAAATTGGTGAAAGTGCTCTGAGGTGACGACAATCAGACTAGAGCTAATTGGACACAAATTATGGATCCACAAACCATTCCTGAATAGTTCAACATCGTCACAACTTACCCGGGGTTCTAGCACATGCTGATGTATAAGAAGTCCCTTTTCTGCCTTTGTTTGAAAATAATTTGAATCAAAGCTTATAGATCATGACTAAAATGGTCAGGCAATGGGCTTAAAACCAGAAAAGGCAATAGGGGCACGGTACTATCAACATGTTCCCCCTATATTCAGCTCAAAGGGGTCATATTCTGCAACAATAATCTCCCTCTTACCTCTCCTCACCCTTAGAATGCTATACCCTTTTGTATTACCCACCAATATTTGTGGGACATTGAATCACATTTGCATCTAATCCAGCAACATTCAAGCTTGCACCAAGAAAATTCCCAACATATCAAGTCCATGATTATCTCCAGCTAGTTGGAATCTACCTGGGACACTACCAGAATGCAGGGCACACCTACATGCAGTGAAGTCCCATATATAGTAGGGTCAGGGGATGGTTGTTTCTGTGCACTATACCCAATCCCATAATGTTTTAGGTCTATATTGCTCGCTCCTTATCTGTGTGTCTGTTCTGGTGGGGGTTAGTGGCACAATGTTTGAGAAGGTATAGGCCTGTCACGGGCCACCCACTGACCTACCAGTGAGATCCACTGCCTCAGAGAGGATGAAGGGCTTAGGATCGGTAAAGGTTAATTTTAGGTGTCAACTTGACTGGATTAAGGAATACCTGGAAACCTGGTAAAGCATTATTTTTTAATGTGTGTCTATAAGGATGTTTTCAGAGGAGATTAGCATGTGAACCTGAGTATACTAGATGGGGAAGATTCACCCTCAGTGTGGACAGGCACCGTCTACTCTGCTGGGGGGCCAAAGAGAACAAAAATACAGAGAAGGCAAATATGTCACTCCATCTGACCGAGCCGAAATATACTCTTCCTCTCCTGTCCTTGGACAACAACTCCAGGCTCCCTGACCTTTGGACTCCTGAACTTATACCAGTGGTCCCCCAGGGTTCTCAGGCCTTTGGCCCTGGACTGAGAGTTATACCATCAGCTTCCCTGGTTGAGGCCTTCGGACTTGGACTGAATCATGCTACCAGCATCCCAGGGTCTCTAGCTTGCAGGCAAGCTGCCGTGGGACTTCTCAGCCTCCATAATTATTGTGTGAGCCAATTTCTCTAATAAATCCATATGTATATATACACACATACACATACACACACACACACACATATATATGTATATCTCCTATTGGTTCTGTCTCTCTGGAGAACTGACAAATACAGATTTTGGTACCAGGAGTGATTCTAGAGGAGCCGAATTTTAAGAATGAATTTCCTTAATCGATTTGGGGGTTTCTGGAATCAGTTCTCTAATCTGATTAGACCTAAAAATGCAAAGGGCTACACTTCTAATAGTAGACAGAGAACTGTTTATATAGCATTTGACACTCCTAATTCACCACTTATAAGAGGCAAGGAATTTAGTGACTTTATACATGATACCTTTGAACATTTATGGAAAACCAAAGAATATAATGACATTAATTGGTTGTTCTTAGCATCGCTGGACAAAGTGATGAAAGAAAAGGATAAGCTCAGGGATTTTATGTCTTGGCTGCATAAATGACCTAACAGTTTTTATGTGCACCCTGGTCAGAATCTTCTCTCCTGTAGCCACAGGACTGAACTTGCATTGGATAAAAGGAAATAATCAGACTTTCCAGAGATTGCTGGACACTGGTTGTGAATTGACACTAATTTCAGGAGATCCAAAACATCACTGTGGTCCACCAGTGAGAGTAGGGGCTTATAGAGGTCAGGTGATCAATGAAGTTTCATCTCAGGTCCATCTCACAGTAGGCTCAGCGGGTGCTTGAACCCATCCTGTGTTTATTTCACCAGTTCCAGAATGCATACTTGCAATACTTATATTCAGTAACTGGCAGAATCCCCATGTTGGTTCCTTAAGCCTGTGGAGTGAGACATATTATGGTGAAGAAGACTAAAGCAGAAGCAAATAGAACAGCCTCTACCTAGAATGATAATAAACTAAAAGCAATACTATAATCCTAGAGATTAGTGCCACCATCAAGGACTTGAAAGATACGTGGGAGGTGATTCCCACCTCATTCAACTTGCATATTCGGCCCGTGCGAAAGACATATGGGTCTTGGAGAATGACAGTGGATTGTTGTAAGCTTAATCGAATTGCGACTCTAATCGCATCTGTTTAATTGCATGAGAAATTAACACATCCCCTGGTACCGGGCGTGGAGCTATTGAGCTGGCAAATGCTTCTTCTTCATCCCTGTTGATAAAGATCACCAGAAGCAGTTTGCTTTCAGCTGACAAGGACAGCAACACACCTGCACCGCCCTACCTCAGGGGTGTATCACCTCTTCAGCCATGTGTCATCATTTACTCCACGGGGATCTTGATCACTTTTCTCTTCCACAAGGTATCACACTGGTCCATTACATTGATGAAATTGTGCTGATTAGACCTAATGAGCAAGAAGTAGCAACTACTCTCGACTTATGAGTAAGACATTTATGTGTCGGGGTGGGCAATAAATCCAACAAATTTCAAGAGTCTTCTACCTCAGTGAAATGTATAAAGGTCACCTCAAGCTATTCCTTTTATGGTGAAGGATAAATTGTTGCATCTGACCTCTCTTACAATCAAAAATAGGCACGACATCTAGTGGACCTCTGGATTTGGGAGGCAACACCTTCCTCATTTGGGTGTGTTATTCCAACCCATTTACCAAGCAACTCAAAAAGCTGCTAGTGGGGTCCAGAATGAGAGAAGTTTCTGCAATAGGTTTAGACTGGTGCAAGCTGCTCTTCCCTTGGGACATACGATGCAGCAGATCCAGTGGTTCTTAAAGTATCAGCGGCAGATAGGGATGTTTTTTAGCACCTCTGGCAGGCCCCTATGGGTAAATCATAGCACAAGCCTTAAGATTTTGGAGCCAAACCCTGCCATCCTCTGTGGATAACTACTCTCCTTTTGAGAAACAGGTCTTGGCCTGCTACTGGGCCTTAGCAGAGGCTGAATGTTTAGCCATGGGCCACCAAGCTACCATGCAACCTGAGCTGTCCATCATGAACTGGGTCTTACCACCAATCCATAAAATTGGGTATGCACAGCAACACTTCCTCATCAAACCGACATTGCATATGTATTTCAAATACAGATTGCCTTCCATAATGTAGATAGAGCTCATCCAATCAGTTGAAGGCCTGACTAGAACAAAAGATTGTTCCTTCTCCACTCCCCTTCCCTCATCTCCCACCCCACCATGGAGCAGGAGATATCCTCCAGAAGACTGCCTTCAAACTTCATCAGCACCACCAGCCCTCCTGGATTTCCAGACTGCCGGCCCACACTGAAGATTTTGGACATGCCAGTCTTCACTTTATATATATGTATATAGATAGATAGATAGATAGATAGAGGTTTGATATAGATTAGATATAGGTATTGATATTGACATATACTATTGATTCTGTTTTTCTGGAGGACTCTACAATTCCAGAACAGAAATCTATATGTTCCCTATGAACATAAATTATTAAGGTAATCTGATTTAAATAACTTAAATCCACTTAAAACTACCTAAATGGATCTGAGAGAGAAAGAATGGGCATTAAGAAGCAAAGCAGTTGCAGGGCAAGTGATGCTGGGCTCTAATCTCCAATCCAGCTCCTTGCATGGCTGCAGGCATCCTAGTCACTGGTGTGCGTGAGTGGCTATCCTCCATCTGGGAAATGAGGCCCAGCTCCAAGCACAGTCCATGAGAACCACTTCACGTAACAGCTATAGAAAACCAGGGGTCACCGGAGACCCTTCCTGCAGGCTTTTCTGAACAGAGCCCAGGGCTGTGGTCCAGACTGGTTATAAGTGTCGGCGCTGGGTGTGGAAGTCGGCATAGCAAATGGAAATCGAAGTCCAAGTTCCAGACAAGAGAGGAGGAGAAAAGTAAAATAAGGTCAAAAGCTCCTATCTGGGGCTCGTGGTGGAGAAAACCTTCAGGCTGCAGTTGGTCTCAGAGAACCACCCGTAGGAGGGAGAAGGGGTAGCAAGGCAGATCCCTAGAGACCCTCAGAGCCGGCAGCTCTGCTTCTAGCTGATGTCCTCCTGAACCAAACGCAGAGGCCTCTGCTTTTTACTTAAATGGAATCAACTAGAAAATTAAATATTGGTTATCTCTGAAGGCCACTATGAAACAAAAACAAATATTCCCTGTTTAAATAAAGGAGGAGACCCCAACACCCAACCGTGACTGCCATGTCTCTATCCGTCTCCGTTCCTCCCTGACACATCCTTCTTTCAACACTCCTTCAGAAGCACCAGGGCAAACTGGACATTCTCATGGCCTCCCGGTCACCCCAGCTGTAATTGTCTGTGACAGATGTGACTTGAGTAATAACGCTGACTCTCTCTTCTCACAGGCCACGCAAATAATGATCGGCCTGATTCACGGTGCCCTGGGGATTCTCTGGATACACATGTATCTCCTAGAATTGAACTCAAGTCCTGCCGGTCCTATCCCTATACCTGTCATAGTAATTTACTCAGTTTTGTCAGGAATTTTTGTGAGTAAACTCTGGTATTATCGATTTAAATTCATTTATTGTTTTTCTGCTGAAACAAGTGAATGACTCAGGTGGTCAAAAAATGGGCTAAAGACCCAACCTCTGACTTAGAGCGGCTCATCTTAGTGTGGAAACAGGCATGGAAAAGCCTTTTTCATGTTTGTTGCATGTTTTGATAAGTTTCTTGAAAGGGTGGGGTGTATATGGGGAATAGATATTAAAGGGGTATGCTTGAAGAATAATAAAGGGAGTGGCTAAGTGGATAATTCTAAGGCTTATTTTTTGCAGACTGAGAATCCAAAGGCCTCAGCTTAATGTTTGGGGCTATAGAGGCACTTTTTAGAGAGGCCGTATAAAGAAAGAAAAAATAAAGAGACCCAGGAGCCCAAGAGGAATTTGGGGAAATTAAACAGAGATTTCTAAAGTAGATGTTTGAATAAGATATTGCAATAATCCCGTGGTCGTAGTTGCCAAAGTTCCCACCAAGGACATGCCCAGTTACAAGGCATTACAGCCAGGGAAGCCCAAAGCTCTGGCTTCCCACAAGTGGTTTTTAGTTCACGGTTACGTTCAGCCCAGAAGCAGTTCTTCAGGCAGAGGTCACTTCAAACACAAGCAATGTGACCTAGTAACACAGCGGACATTCCGACCGTGTCAAGTTTTTAACTGAACAGGAGTAGAAAGTTAACCCAAGGTTAGATTTCTGCATAGAGCTGAAAGGGTTGCATTACTTCCTTACCCATCCTTTTGCACTTTTCAACCAAAAACAGGGATTCAAGGGAGAGAAGATTTGAGTTGTCCCTGTGTTTTCCGAAAAGGCCTCTGAGCCATGCGGGTAGGGTCGTTTCACCCAGCGAAGGGCCTGGCAGTCCCTGCTCTGGAGGAAAGACAGTATTTCCTCAGAGGCTTTCTTATAGTGGGAGTCCTCAAGTCGAAGGCGTTTACCCACACTGAGAACTTTCTAGAAAGTGCTGTATGTAATAAAGAGAAATGATTTACACGAAAGTTATATAATGAATCACCTGTTACAAAGTACCTAGAAAGGCTCCTAAGCCAAAGGTGTAGAAAGGGGAGTTTATGGCAGAAATTAGCCACAAATAATAATTATTCAATTTTGTATCTATTGTGTATTAGACACCTTCCAAAGGCACTTCAGGATCGTTTTACCTAATTGTCCCAACAACCCCATGTCATTCATTCCCATTTTACAAATGGGGAAACCAGAGCTTTGAAAACTTAACTAACTTTTACAGAGTAACACAGAAATAAAGTGTCACAGATTTTTTAAAAACAAAAAAAAAGAAAAGTCAAGCTAAGGCGCTTCTGCTTCCACGACGGGATTTCATTTTCCTGGACTGGAGGATTCCCGACCCCCTTCTTGGTAATATTTGAGTCATCTTTTCTGAGTGCTTCAGGCAGAATTAAAGCAGGTTTAGATATACTATTGGACAAAAATTAGATTCCTTCTGTATCAGAAACAGCCGTCCTTTCAAACTAGTGCCAGCAGGTGGTGACAGCACCAGGGGCCTGGTGTTGGTGGAAAGCGACCTGTAAATCTTCAGATCAAATGCTTTCAGAAACTGTTTTCCATTCATGAAATATTTTTTCTACAACATTATAGAGGGAAGGTGCTTCTTGCAAGTGAGAGCTACCACAGTAGCCACTACGGCTTATTTGCTAATAATTCAAGTCACGGTATCGATAAATGACAATCAAAACACATGAAGTGCCTACTAGTCCCTCATAAAATAAAAAATCACTGTGAGATCCCTAAGTTCCATCACCTATACAAAGATCTTGTTAATGACCAGAAACTTTAAAATACCTTTTCATCTCTGTAACAGAGAAATAGTGAATCTATTCCTTAGAGATGCTACTAGTGATCACTATAGAACTGAAATGGGTATTTTCATGTTAAAACCACGTTCTTCGGAGAATTCAGTGATAATTCGGATAGCAGGGATAACACTGGCATTAGGAAAAGAACTTGTCAGAAGGCATGGGTGTTTATAAATGCCTGTTTCTATCCCCAGTTCATCATCTCAGGATCCTGCAGTATAATACAGAAGCCTCACACAACATGTAAGGTATGTCAGAATGTTTGGGGCAGCGCCAAAGAAAAATGCTACCTGGCAAAGGAGAAATTATTGCTTCTGAGCCAAATTTCGGGGGAAACAAAAAACTTTTCCAAATGTTGGGATGCAAAAAAAATCATTTAATTTTTATATAAGGCTGTGCTCCAGTGCCTCTTTTGTTTGGGCGGGTGTCGGAGGAGGATGCAGTGTGAGCAGCAAGATTGTATAAGGAGACAGGTGTAAAGTTTCCATGGAATAAGTCATTTTAAGCTATCGAAAGGAGTATATAAAACCAAACAAAACTCTGACCTGAAAGTCAAAGCATTAGGAAGGGAGGAAACATAGTCAGGGTAAGCTTAGAAGATCAGTGCTTAGTTAGGGAAAGGGATGAGACAAAATGATGTATGAAAAGATAATCGCCTTCAGCAAACCCAGGTCTAGGAAATACCATGAGAATACAAACCAGGTGTCATTACAACACATCCAACACATGACAGTCCCTTTCTCTTTTAGGACAAACTTCCCTCTTCCCCCAGCCCTCTTGTGTTAGGATCACAGCTCTGGAGGTAGATGGTCTGAATTCAAATTCTGACTACCCTCTCACGGGCTGTGTAAACTTGGGCAAATTACTCTGTGCTTCACGCTCCTCATCTGAAAAAAATATATATAATAGCACTTGCCTCAAAGATTATTGTGAGTATTAAGCCAGTAAACAAGCATAAAGAACAGGGCCTGGCATACATACAGCACTCTGCTCATCACAACCTCTGGAGGAAAACAAGGTGCTTTCCAGGACTGGTGAAAGAAGAAACTGAAGCTTTGTTTCGTATTTCAGCAAAAGGTTCACCTATTTTTTTTTTCAATCAGATGGAGTCAAAGAGGTATGAGAGGCCATTTTGCTCAGCAGCAGTTTGGCAACTCTTAACTATGGGCTGTTAAGTTTTTATATATTTTTTTAACTTCTACTATCACCTAGGTAGCCACTGTTACCATCATTGTCAATTCTAGTAGTCCTTCATCTAAGCTTGTTTCTCTACTGTGTTTGCAAGCAGAGTGTACGTGTGACCTAGAGGTCATCTGGTATGCTTTTCCCCAGAGATAGGAGTACAGACGACATCAAAGCCCATTGTGATTTTGCAAATTCCTGGCCTTCTCATAGTTCAGTTTCTGCATTTGTGCATACTGTCCCAAAGTCGCTCCACATCACCCAAGGTGATGGCCATAAGTATGGCCCCTTGACTGATTTCCACAAAAACTCACAAAAAATGTTTGGTTTTTCACTTGAGGGATGGTGGGGCGAGATTACAATTGTAATTTCCAAGTTCTGGTCATGACCTAGATCCCTTTGTAGCTCTCCCCCTAACTCCAGCATCACCCTATCTTCTGCCCTGCTTTTTCCTTCTCCCCAACTCCACATCAAGAAGCAAAATTAAACTTCTCTTCCTGTCTCATATAGAGCAATTCTATTTCCTTCTCTAGAAGCAATGACATTAGTCCTCACAGAAATACAGAGACTCATCTGCCTCAAGGATGGTTGTTCAGACATTTTCTAAACCAAAGTGACTCAATATCATAAGAGGAAATCAATTGTAATTGTTTATCAAGTCATGAAAATATGCTTTGGAAAAATTATTCTAGTGGCCCCATAATATTCTATTATACTTAGGTACCATGATGTACCTAATATAATGCACATAAATCCCAATAATTCAATTTTAAAAATATTTATTGAGTGTCAGGCATGTTCTATGTATGTAGGATGCATCAGTGAACAAACAGGTGAAGATTTATTGCCCTCATGGAGCTTACATTCTAATAGCGGGATAAAAGCAATAAACAATAAACATGACAAACTAGGAACTATAATAGTATGTTAGAAGGTGATAGGTGTGATGAAAAAAACAAAACATCCTAGGGGCTGCCATTGCGGGGCTGTGTTGTTTTTTTTTCAATTTTTTTTTTAATTCAGTATATTATGATGTTAGATCACCATTGTTTTTTGTAGTTGAGTAGTATTCCATGGTATACATATACTACATTTTATTAATCCACTCATGTATTGATGGGCATTTGAGTTGTTTCCACATCTTTGCAATTGTAAATTGTGCTGCTATAAATATTTGAGTGCAGATGTCCTTATTACAGAATGTCTTTTTTTCCTTTGGATAGATGCCTAGTAGTGGGATTGCTGGATCAAATGGTATTTCTATTTTTAGCTCTTTGAGATATCTCCAAATTACTTTCCACAGGGATTGTACTAATTTGAAGTCCCACCAGCAGTATAAGAGTGTTCCAACCTCTCCACATCCACGCCAGCATTCGTTATTTGGGGACTTTTTGATAGAGGCCATTCTCATTGGAGTTAGCTGATACCTCATCATAGTTTTGATCTGCATTTCCCTAACAATTAGAGATGTTGAGCACTTTTTTATATGTTTGCTGGCCATTAGTCTGTCTTCTTTTGAAAAGTTTCTATTCATGTCCTTTGCCCATTTATTGATGGGGTTGTTTGATTTTTTTTCTTGTTGATTTTCTTAAGTTCTATATAGATTCTTATTATCAGTCCTTTATCGGATGTGTAGAAAGCAAATATTTTCTCCCATTCTGTAGGTTTTCTGTTTGCTCTAATGATAGTTTCCTTGGCTGTGCAGAAGCTTTTTAATTTGATCAGATCTCATTTGTTTATTTTTGTTGCTGCTCTGATTGCTTTGGGGGTCTTTTTCATAAATTCTATACCTAGGCCAATGTCTAAAAGAGTCTTCACAACATTTTCTTCCAGAATTCTTAAGGTTTTTCACCTTAGGTTTAAGTCTGTTATCCAACATGAGTTGATTTTTGTAAGAGGTGAGAGGTGGGGATCCAGTTTCGGTCTTCTGCATGTGGATATCCAGTTTTCCCAGCACCACTTATTGAATAGAGAGTCTTTTCCCCAACGTATACTTTTGTCTGCTTTGTCAAAGATTAGATGACGATATGAGGATGGTTTTATATCTGGGATCTCTGTCCTATTCCAAAAGTCTACATCTCTGTTCTTGTGCCAGTAACATTCTGTTTTGGTTACTATAGCCTTTTAGTAAAGATTGAAGTTTGGCAGACTGATTTGCGAGGGGTTGTGTTTTTAAGAGAGATGATCCAAATAAGTCTTACTGAGAAGGCGGCATTTGAGGAAGGTGAGAAAATTAGCAATGCCAATATCAGAGGGAACAGCACTTCAAGAAAAGAGATGAGCCATTGGAAAAGCCATAAAGTGAGAGCATGCCTGGCATGCTCAGTGGCGTGCAGAGAGGTCAGTGGCAGTGGCAGTGTAGCCAGGGAAGGGTGGCAGAACATGAGGTCAGTGTGCTAAAGGTGCCAGAGCACACAGCTCATGTAGAGAGATTGGAGTGTTTTGAGGGGTGACATGGTGCAGTGAGTGTTTCGAAAATGTCATTCTGGCTGAAATCCTCTGAGAATTGTGTATGAAGGAGTTTAGGTAAGAAGCAGAGAAGCCAGTTACAGGGTTATTGTCATGAGCTTTAAAATGATGGTGGTTCAGACCAGGATAGAGGTAGTAGAGAGGGATGATAAGTGCTTGGATTCTGGATATATTTTAAGATAACACCAACAGGAATTCCTAATGGGGGAAGAATGCTAGAAAAAGAAATTAGTCAGGGATTAAAATTAAGTTTTTGTCTTGAGGAATTGGATGGATTGAATTGGGAATCTTAGACATGAAGGTAATATTTGAAGCCACAAGAGTTGCTTAGATCTTCAATGGAGTGAGCATAGCAAAGAGGAAAGGAAAAATAAGAACTTAGCCCTAGGGTACTCCAACATGAAAAATAGGAAGAAGAGGAGGAAGTAATAAATATTTTTAATTGTAAAGTTCTTGGTTTATCATGTTCTAAGGAGCACAATATTTATATTTATTCATGTGTATGTTTTCAAATTAAAGCAGAAAATAAATGTAGAGTATGTCTTTTGCACCAAAAATTTTAAAATTATTTTTTAACATAATATACATTAGATGACCCCCTTTTAAGATGCAGATATTTGAGTTCAACAACTCTTTCTTTCTGAAAACACATGTATTTATTTTCATGTTAACCTGGAAAAATCTCTAGCTGTGTAGTTAAGTATTTATTATCTTAATTGATTTTTTAAGTATACAATTTAATGGTTTTTATTATTTTTGCAGATATGTGCAATTATCAGCACAATCCATTTTAAAACATTTTCAGCACCTCAACAAGCAACCCTGTACCCCTTGGCTATCACTCTCATCCCCAACCCCCAATTCTTCCCAGCCCTAAACAAACACTAATCTACTTTCTGTCTCCATAGATTTGCCTATTCTAGACATTTAATTAAAAAAAAGAATTATAAATATGCAATTTTTTGCAACTGGCTTCTTTCATTTAACATAATGTTTCAAAATTTCATCCATATTGAAGCATATATCAATACTTTATTCTTTTTATGGCCAAATAATATTTCATTATGTGGATATACCACATTTTGTTTATGCATCCATCAGTTGATGGACATCTGAGTTGATTTCACCTTTTGGCTATTATGAATAATGAATAATCATGAATAATGCTACTATAAACATTTGTGTAAAATTTTTTGTTTGAGCATAAGCTTTCAATACTTTAGGATATGTAACTAGGAAGAATATGGCTAGGTCATATGATAACTCTGTTTAACGAGTGGAGGAAATGCCATACTATTTTCCAAAGTGATGACACAATTTTACATTTCCACCAGTAGTATATAAGGATTCCTATTTCTCCATATCCTTGCTAACACTTATCACCTTACCATTGGTTATAGCCATCCCAGTAGGTTTGAAGTGGTAATTCATTGTGGTATGAATCTGCATATCCCCGATGACCAGTGATATCAAGCATCTTTTCATATGTTTAATGGCCATTTGTATATTTTCTTTGGAGAAATGTCTATTCAAGTCCTTTGTCCACTTTTAAACTGGGTTATTTGCCTTTTTATTATTGAGTTTAAGAGTTTTATAAGTGCTAGACACAAGCCTTTATCAGATATACGATTTGCAAGTATTTTCCCATTCTGCAGTTTCCTTTGAAACATAGGAGTTTTTAATGTTGATGAAGTCAAACTTATCTATTTTTCTTTTGTTCTTTGTGTTTCTGATGTTATATTTAATAGTCTGCTTCAAAAACTGAGGACATAAAAATTTATTCCTGTTTCCTTATAGACATTTTATAGTTTCAACTCTAAAGTATTTGATCCATTTTGAGTTAATATTTATTAATGGTGTGATAAAAGGGTCCAATTTCATTCTTTTGCATGTTTGTGTATGTGAATTTTTATGTATTTCCAGTTGTCCAAGCACCATTTGTTGAAAAGACTGTTCTTTGCCCCATTAAATTATCTTGGCACCCTTGTAAGTTTATTTCTGGACTTTGAATTCTATTCCGTTGATCTTTATGTCTATCTTTATGCCAGTACCACAATGTCTTGATTACTGTTGCTTTGTAAGTAAGTTTTGAAATCAGGAAACTGAGCCCTTCAACTTTATTCTTTTATAAGATGTTTTTTGGATATTCTGGGTCCCTTGACATGCCATATGAATGTTAGGATCAGCTTGTCAATTTCTGCAAGAAAAACAAGTGTGGGTTTTGAAAGAGATTGAATTGAATCTGTATATCAATTTGGAGAATATTGCCCTTAACAATATTAAGCCTTCATGTTTTCCACTTGTCTTTCAATAATGCTTTTTAGTTTTCAGAGTAAGTTTTGCACTTCCATTGTTAAATTCATTCCTAAGTATTTATTCTTTTAGATGCTATTGTAAATGGATTTGCTTCTTTAATTTTATTTTCAGATGGTTCATTACAAGTATATGGAAATACAATTGACTTTTGTATATTGGTCTTGTATAGGGTAATCTTGCAAAACTCATTTACTATGTCTAGTAGTTTTTAGTGGATTCCTTAGTATATTCTATATACAAGAACATGCAATTTATCAATAGATATAGTTTTACTTCTTCCTTGAGCAAGCCTTTTGTTTCTTTTCATTGCTTAACTGCCCTGGCTAGAACCTCTAATATGAGGTTGAATAGAAGTGATGAGAGCGCATATTGCTGTCTTGATCCTTGTTCTTCGTCTTAGGAAGAAAGCGTCCAGTCTGTCACCAATAGGTATGTTAAGTGTGGGTTTTTATTAGATACCCATTATCAGGTTGAGAAATATCCCATCTAGTCCTAGTTTTTGAAATGATTTTATCACAAAAGGATGCTGGATTGTCACCAAATGCTTTGTCTACATCTATTGAGATGATCACATGTGGTTTTTTTCCTATTTTATTGATATGACATATTACATTAATTGATTTTGGAAAATTAAACCAACCTTGCACTTGTGGAAAAGATCTCACTCGGCTATGGTATATAGGCATAACTTGTTTTATTGTGCTTCACTTTATCACGCTTCACAGATAATGCATTCTTTACAAATTGAAGGTTTGTGGCAACTGTGAATCAAGCAAGTCTATTGGCATCATTTCTTCAACACCATGTGCTCACTTCGTGCCTCTGTCACATTTTGGTAATTCTTACAATATTTCAAACTTTTTCATAATTATTATATTTGTTATGGTGATTTGTGATCAGTGATCTTAGATGTTACCATTGTAATTGCTTTGGGGTACTACAAACAGTGCCCATACAAGGTGGTAAACTTAGCTGATAAATGTTGTGTGTATTATGACTGTTCCACCGACCAGCTGTTCCTCCATCTCTCTCCCTCTCCTTGAGCTTCCCTATTCCCCAAGACACAACAATATTGAAATTAGGCCAGATGATAACCCAACAGTGGCCTCTAACTGTTCAAGTGGAAAGAACAGTCACACATCTGTCACTTTCAATCGAAAGCTAGAAATGATTAAGTTTAGTAAAGATATTTCCCTGAATACTTGCTTTTCCATGCTTCTGAAATTTTGTACACACTACTCTCTATTCCATAATACACTTTCCCAATTTTTTCCATTATTGCTTACTGAATCTGGCTAGATTAAGCAAAGACAGGATCTACTGGGAAGATGCCAGGCTTATATTGTCACAAGATATCATAGCTGTCCTCTGGCACTCAAGGTCACTATTGCCCCCACTGCATAACATCACAGATGTCTCTGCTAAAAATGAATGTCAGTATTTTCTTCACCTTTAAGTCACTTGCTCTTAACACCCACAATTTTTGAGAGGAGAATTTTCTTGGCCATTCCCTGGCCATGGCTCTAAAAGATCAGATAGAGGAAGGATCTCCCTCTTCAGGCTTTCATAGTAGAAGTTTGATAAACTTATTTCATAAAGACTGACTCAATAAGGAGAGCCCTCAAAACAGGAAGAGGGCTGTCTGCCAGACAACCAAAAATGTAAGCGTTCACTTAAGTCGTTTTCTTTTGTTGACTAGCATCAAATCGTACCCTTCTTCCCATGATTACGAAGCAAACAAATAACAAAAAGGAAAAACTCCTTTTAACCTGTAACTATCCCTCACACATACATAGAGAATACATGCAGCCCCTTCTCAAAGGAGCATAGCCTTTGTTCACAGCTCATGTCAGGCCCTCAGTGAGGTTCAAAGAGTGTGGACGCTGTCTCGAAGGAAGTTGAGAACCACTGAAAGGTTTTAAGTAGTAAAGTGGCATTACCGGAGGAATGATAAGGACAAATCCCAAACTTGAAGCTTATCCATCGTATGACATTTATTAAGTTTTATTAAATGAAATTAAAGTGTTTATAATTTTTCTCTCCCATTAGATTGTAAGCTCCTTGAGTAGAAACCTGGTGCCATCCCTAGCACAATGTTTAGCACGTTGCAGGCACTATGTGATTACTCGTTGAAGGAATAAATAAATGCCTCTCCCGAGAAACAAATTATCCTACTGGCTTCTAAACAAATTTGAAGCACAGTCCTGATACCAACCACTGTTAAGATTCCAGAAAGTCAGATTTTTAAAGACTTCATCCTGAATATTCTAAGTCAGTAGGATAGCCTGATTGCTTCATCAAAATCTGTCTATGCTGTCTCTGGCAAATGTTTCTTTATTTGTCTGTTACAGATTATTGCAGC
This sequence comes from Cheirogaleus medius, assembly GCA_008086735.1. Classification (NCBI taxonomy): domain Eukaryota; kingdom Metazoa; phylum Chordata; class Mammalia; order Primates; family Cheirogaleidae; genus Cheirogaleus; species Cheirogaleus medius. Next base: position 1,012,723 of record VBSM01003155.1, read on the forward strand.
AATTGTAATGAACAGCATAAGTGTTGCCATTACTGCAACTGGGATAGTTTTCTTATGCATTGAGATTTCATTTTATGAATCAGCAGCAAGGACATACACTTGGCAGAACGTAAGTACCAATTTGAATTGTAACTAGATCAAAATTTTAGATATAAATGAAAAAACTACGGTGAATGGTGTGAGTATGTTGAAGCGAGAAAAGTATAGGAAAGGCAACCAAATCTGTCAACCATCTTTGGCGTAGAAATATAAAAATAAACTGCATTTCCTCCAATTTTTTGCCATAGGCCTGTTAAAAAATCAATTTTTCTCAAAAATTTGGAAACACCAGAAACCTTAAAGAGAGATAAAATTATTATTTGAAGATAAAATTATAGAAGACTTAGGAAATCCTGAAGACTTACCTGAAAAAGCTACTTCAGAAGTAGAAACAGTTAATAAGGTGGTTGGATAAAAGAAGAACTGACAAAAATTAATAAATTTTATTTACACTAGAAATAGATGTTGAAATGGAAAATATAATAAATAACCCAATCAAAATAACAGCAAAACTATAAAAATGTAATAAGGGATATAAAAAAGAACTGAATACTTTGAAAAACTATGTTCTTGGATACAAATTCACTATATCATAAAATTGCCAGCTTCTGTAAATTAATACATAATTGTGATCCAATTCCATTTAGAATCGCAACAGCATTTGGGGGTAATGCAATAAATGACTCTAAGACACATATGGATAGGAGAATAATTACATGAAAATTGCCAAGAAAGTCTAGAAGTTACACAGTAATGGGGAGGGCCAAAGAACTTGCTATGCTAGATATTAAAACTTGTTATTAGGCTATTATAATAAAAATAATATAACATTTACACACTAAAAAAACTGAACAAAGAACAGAATAGAGAGTGGAGAAAGAAATCCAAATATAGGTGAATACATATTATTTTGTCAGAGATAACATTACTAGTCAATAAAGATGAAACTTAAATAGTGTTAAATCAAAAAGCTGTCCATTTCAAAGAAAATAATAATGACATCTACTTTACATTATGTATGGAAATAAATCACAAATTAAGTGTATAAGCATAAATACTATAAAAATTAACATAAAATGTAGAATCAATATATTAGTTACACAAGCAAGAGAGAAAACCAGAAGTAAAAGTGAAAAAGAGAGACATTTCAGGCTACAAATATTTTCACTTTTTACATAATACAGGCTGTGACAGCAATAAACTAAAGAATACGAACACTGCCCCAGTGGGCTGAAAGGGTCGGGCCACCACTCTAGTGGGTCAAAAAGTAGGGCTGTCTCCCAGCAGGCCCAGAGGACAAGCCACAGAGGATTATTCTTGGGCCTTGAAATCTAACAAAATTTGCCCTGTTGGGTTTTGGACTTGCTTAGGGACCATGACCCCTTTTTTTTCCAAGCATACACATCCTATGCTTGTCCCGCCACTCTATCTCAGAAGCAGACAACTTTTTCTCTGGTTTCACAAGTCCATAGATGGAGAGGAATTTTGCCCCAGAATGAACCACACTATTAATATAAGTTTCACCCATAACTGATTCAGTTGATGAGATTTGGAGCTTTTTTTATTTTATGATATTTCGGACGGATTTTGAACTTCATTGTTGATGTTGGAATTGGTTTAAAACTTTTGGAGATGTTGGGGTCAGGTGAATATATTTTGCACATGGGAAGGACATGAATTGGAGGGTAACAGAGGCAGACTATTGTGGGTTGTATTGTGTCCCCGAAAAAGATATGTTGAAGTCCCAACCCACAGTACCTCAGAATGTGACATTTGGGGGGAATGAGATTATTGCATGTGTAATTAGTTAAGATGAGGTCATACTGGAGTAAAGTAGGCCATTAATCCAATATGACTGGTGTTCCTACAAGAGGGAAATTCGGATACATGCACATAAGGAAGAAGGCCATGTGAACACAGAGGCAGAGATAGGAGTTATGCTGCTACAAGCGAAGGAACGCCTGGGGCTACCAGAATCTGGAAGAGGCACAGAAGAATTCTCTCCTGGAAGCTCCAGAGGGAGCAAGGTTCTGCCAACACATTAATTTTTGACTTTTAGCCTCTGCAACTGTGAGACAATAAATGTGTGTTGCGTTAAGCCACGCTGTTTGTAGTACTTTATTACAACAGCCCTGGGAAACAAATACAGGTGTGGCCAATAAATAACCACCTAGTCTTCTTCTCTTGTGTTTTGAACCTACTGAGATAAGACACAAGAATCAAGTAGATGTAGGCAAAACTATCAGCTTTATTATTGATTAGTATACTTGGAGAACAAGTTTTAAATCTTTAACCAAATAAGCTTACTAATTAATGCCTTCTTTCATAAATTAAACTCATTCACCTAATTACAGATAGACGACAGCCCATAGTCCTCCCTATACTGGAGTCAATTATCAGATGTTGGGAAGAAAGTCTTGTGGTTATAAACACAGATCATTCTGGAAAAAGAGAACCCAGAAGGCACTGGGTTCCTTCTCTCAAAATCACCAATTAGATAAGTCTCTGTTCTTCACATGGAAATTGTAAGTGAAGAGCACTGAGAAACACCAGAAGCCATTTTCGCCTATTTCTAAGAGAGAAGAAACTCCTTCTTTGGGCTACAGTAAGAATTTGGAAAGAGAGAGAGAATGGTTCCACTTAATTCATGAAATAGTGCTTATAACACATAAATTAAAAGAAAATAAAACAAGCAATTATATATGCACTGAATGGAACAGCATTAAGCACAGATCATTCAATCAGTCTCACCAAAAAAAAAAAGAAAGAGTATAAAGAGAAAAGACGGGAACCCCGTGCCAACCCTTGAAAAACTCTAGCAGACCATGGTACTATCAGTCATCTATTTTTGAGTCTCGCCATATATAAAATAGAAACAAAAGTATTTAACTTGTAAGGTTATTGCTAGAAATAAGTGCTTAACATAATACTTGGTACAATAAATTTAAAACATATATAGTTGCTATGAAAAATACCCCACAATAATTCTAGGTGTGTGAGACAGCTAGGATGAATATTTATTCTCTATTTTCTAAATGTTGATCTCGTATAGCCTTTAAATGGTTGATTAATATGAGGAATATTTCTCTTTTTTTATTCAGATGGTTGGTATGATGCTTTTACAATATTTACTCTGCTGCACCATCGCAGAGACGGTCGTTGCAGTCGTAATTGTCAGCTGGTTTAGAGTAGCATTACACAATGAACGGCGCAATGAAGAAAGTGAGTAATTTTGTTTCTGGCTGTCAAATCAAATTTCTCTTAAGAGCCTTTCCTGAGAGTCTAAAGTTTAAAATTGGGGAACAGAAGTATTGCTCTGAAGTAAGGGAAAGAGCTACTGAAAACCTGCTGAAATATCTCCCGCTTGATAGTGTATGAAATTAAAGTCAAACAACTTGCCCTGGCAAACCATGCGGGAGAAGTCTTTTAGACTTACATCTCCCAGAAGATTAATAGAGAAAATATAGAGACCAAAGAGGTTGCAGGGGTCATGCCAGTGATATGGGGACACTAAATGCATTTATTCAAGTAAAATGGCTGAATCTTGGTAAGAACAGTGACCCTCATGGTGCCATACCTGGCCCTACTCCCATCCCCCTAGCCCATCTCCACAATAGCCTTTATTTATTTATTTTTTT
>VBSM01003155.1:1032510-1084428 GCA_008086735.1 Cheirogaleus medius
CACCTGAAGCCACCTGTCAAGGTGTTTCCCTAAACGCGATGACCCTCTCCCTCAGGGGAGTGCTGGCAGGAAGTGTTGAAATAGCCTCTCACTCCCACGCGTGATCCTCAGACACCGGGTGGGATATTCTCCCCATGAGGCTGACAGAGGACAACGGGACTCCAACCGCCCGAAGCCAGATATGGTCCTTCGCAGGCCACACTCCGAGCTCCCGTCCCCGATGGCCCCGCTCTGCCCGGAGTCAGCGGGACGGCGGGCTCCGGCGCCGCTGGTCTCCTGCATGCTGGGGTTGGCATTGCGCAAGCGCCCGCGCACTTCTGCTGCCGACCGGTCTTGCGCCTGCGCACTTTGGCTGCGGACAGGTCTCGCGCCTGCGCACTTCGGCTGCCCGCCGGTCTGCTGTAGGCACCGCAACTGGAGTCCCTGGCTCCTCAGCACGTGGAAAGATGCCTCAAAAGGGTGGAGACGGCAGGGGCCTTCATGGTTATCGCTCTCGCAGTACAGGGCCTTGGTTTCTTCCGCCCTTCCTTCGCCCTCGTTAGCCCCCTCCTGTGTACGTGTTTTCTAGGTGGGCGTGTCTACCCAAATGTCTATGCAAGAAACCCAGTGTTCATCCCAGAACCAACGAACTCACCGCCGCCACGTTATTCCATTCCCTCGTGAATGAATTAATACTGTTATGTAGGGAGTGGGCTAGTTATCTCAGGAATGACTTTCTGATAAAAGGATTAAGTTTTGGCATCTGTCCTCCCTCTGTCCCATGTTCACTTGCCCTTCAGCCATGTTATGATGCAGAGAGGCCATTGACAGATGCCATCACCATGCTGTTGGACTTCCCAGCCTCCAGAACTGTGGGAAATAAATTTCCTTTCTTTATAAATTACCCAGTCTCTGTTGCTCTGTTATAGCAATAGAAAACATACTAAGATAGGTAAAGAGGGCAGAAATTTGCCCAAGGCCATCGGCCCAGCTGGGGCACAGCCAGGACCAGAACCAGAAATCCTGACAGCCAGTTCAGGGCTCCCTGCAGAAGGAGAGCCACATGGCAGAAAGGGCAGGTGCTTAAGGGCAGGAGACACTGTCTCTACTTCCTTAGCACCCACCACTCTCAACTGGCTTTCTCCCCCAGTACCCCACCCACTGAAGGTGCTGCTCTCACCAAAGTCCTCCACGCTCTGCATGTCACCAAGCCCAGTGCTTCTCTCTCTGACCTTATCTTACTGGTCATCTGCAGGATTTGACCCAAAAAACTAGTCTCCCTCAAACACTGTCTCCTGGTTGAACTCCAGCTGCTCCAGAGGCCTCCTTCTTCTCCTGTGTGAGCAGCTCTTCTCAGCCCGTGTAATCAATGTGGTGTCTTGGAGGGAGCAGCTGTGAGGTTCCATTGTGCTAATCAAGGCATGGGTGTGCTGCAAAGTGTTTATACCAATCAGCCCCTGGGTTCCAGACTCACCCTCCTCCAATTAGAGATTCCTTGTGAAAGGAACCATGCTGCTTCCTGGGTGGTTATGCCTGCTACCTGCTCCCAAGGCACAAGTTCCAGCCACTGTCTGAAGCTCTGCATGAGATGGGGAAAAACAAACTGTTCCTACTCTGACACTCAATGTTCTGGCCACCAAAATGTGTGGGGATTTTTCCCACATTGACCAATGTTCTGGTGGACACCAACTGGGTGCCCTATGATTCCATTGAATTCAGCCACTCTCTACCTGGGGTTGGCATCTGATCCCACAGGTTAAGGGTTGAGTCCCACAACACTGTCCCTACTTCAAGTGCCAATGACAAGTCTGGGTCCCTGAAACTCCTGGCCAACTAGCTATAAATCAGAAGTTCCCACAACCCCTCCTCTGGTGGTCACAGAACTCAGGAAAGGGGTTTACTTCCATTTTCTGGTTCATCATAAAGAAAATGACAAAGGGTGCAGGTGAATAGCCATATAGACGAGATGCACAGAGCCAGGTATGTGGAAGGGCTGGAGGCTTCCATGCCTTCTCCAGGCACACCACCCTGCACCTGCTCAGCAGCCCAGAAGCTCTTTGAATCCTGTAGTTCAGGGGATTTTATGGAAGATTCATGACATAAGCATGATCAATTATTACATTAACTCAATCTCCAGCTCCTCTCCCCTTCCCTGGGGATGGAGAGTGGCGCTGAAATTTCCAAACCTCTAACCATGGCTTGATCCTTCGAGTAACCAGCCCCCTCTCCAGGAGCCACCAAGGCTCACACCTCATTAGGACAGAAGACCCTCCTGTCACCCAGGAAATTCCAAAGGGTTAGGAGCTGGGCACCAGGTGCCAGGGTCAAACAACCAATATTAGAACAAAAGATTCTTCCAGCACGCCTACTCTCAGGAAATGGCAGTGGTTTTAGGAGCTCTGTGACAGGAACAGAGGACAGAGACCAAATATATATTTTTATCATGTTGCAGATTTCCACAGCCAGAGGCATCCAGGGAGAAGCAGGCCTGTGGTGGAAGCAAGGGAGGGGGCACAGTGTGACCCAGCAGGGACAGCACTGAGTTTTACTTGGAGGACTTTTTATTTTTTGTCTTGACTGGAAAAAATTCTAGTTTTTGCACTGTGGCTAAAAAGAAATAAAGCTGTGACTTGATGTTTCACAGTAGCTAACTCACACTTGAGGATTACAGCTCCTGCTGCCCTCCCTCGGATCCTTGGTTACATTGGGAAGGTGTGGTTAGTCTCTGAACGGGGCAGTACAATGTCAGGCGGCACACTCTGTCAAGGAAAGACACAAGCTTCCCAGGGCCCCACCCCGGAGCCATGCTGCGACCCACACCACCCTGACTTCCCTTCCCAGGCCACCACTGCCCACAGTGTGTGGTATTTGTGTTTGTGTTGCCGCAGTGGCTGTGTGATCATCAGAAGCTCCCTGGTGAAACCAATTTCTGCAAGGACACAGTCATGGTTGGGGAAGTGCACAGGGATGTAGGTGCCCAGCCCAGAGCTGTTGAATGCCTGAACTAGGTGGTGACGGTGGCAACAGAGAGGCAGGTTTGGGACCTGGTTTGGAGGAGCCATCTCTAGGGAATGGATTGAATTGTGGAGGAGGAGCTGAGGAAGAGGCAGAAATTGAGGACAATGACAAGGTTTCTGGGTCAAGTAGTTGGGTAACAGTCATTTACTGAGATAGAGAAAGCTGGAGTAGAAAAAGTTTCCAGGACAAAACCCAAGATTTTAGTAACATGTCCCTCAAGAACCTATAGAAGCATAGAATTTCAGAGGTGGCCAAAAACTGAAAGATAATGTAGTCTAACCTGCACCTAGTGCTTGGGTGTCCTCTATAATTCCCCTGGACTTACAAGATCAGCATCACCTGGGAGCCTGTTAGACATGCACATGCTTTGGTCCCATCCCAGACCCACTGAATTAGAAACTGCAGGGATGAGTCCAGCAATCTGTGTTTTAACAAGCCTGCCAGGTGATTCTGATGCACAACAGTATCTTTTCAAATGACTGCTTTTTCTCATTTTGAGCACCTTCTAATAGGATGCATATCATGATGGTGTTGCCCAAAACAGCCCACGCCATCCTTAGACGATTCTACTGAGCTCCTCCTGAGAGTGAACTAAGTGAAAGTGAAAATGCAGATAAGACACTCCTGAAGTTACCATGTGGGAGATAACAAAGATAACCCTTCTCCTTCAGACTTCAGGAATCAGAGTATCAAATAAGACTCAGCCCCAGCCCATCCACTTCCTGCCAGTCTCTAGTGGGCCAAATCCCTTCCCTCCCCTTTGGCCAATGTATCTCCCTCTTCCCACTCAGGTAAGGCTGTTACCAAGCAAACTCTGTATGCCTCATAAAGTTAAATCAACAACCAGGAGCAAATAGAGGCTGTGCAGATACAGAGGGCAATAAAGGCAGGAGCAGCAAAATTACACTTCACCCAGGTAGAAGGGAAATAAAACACCATAACGGATAAACCACTGGCTGGTCCAAAGATTGCCAGGAGGCTTCATGTGGTCGAGGAACACTCCCCACCCTCCGCTATTGAACACTCGGTGTGCTTGGCACAGAGCAGCAGGTGCTTCACGCATGCCTGCTGAATTAACACAATCTTCTGAAAAAAAGAAGTAATTAACATTTGTTGAGTCCTCAATGTCTACCAAGTTATTCTGTTTAATGCCCTTTCACCCGTATGGTCTCATCTCATATTCTAACAACACAGAGTGGAATTATCTATGCTTTGGGAACAAGAAACAGGAAAAATCTGGGGCTCAGAGAGGATAAGTAATTTGCCCACGTCCACACTGCTAGTATTTGGGAGAGATGGATTTTAATCCATGTTCCCTCCCTCCAGAGCTCATGTTCTTTGCCACCGCATCCTGTGATGTCCACAATACTGGCCACAGGACAAAAAGAAAGCACATGATGGTGGTGATGATGACGAAGTCATCCTTTGTGTACCAGGACCATGAGGTTGCAAGCTGCTCACTCCCGGGGGGAGCAAATTGGCTGTAAATCCTGCCATGGTTTTCCCACTCTTCCAGGCAACCCCATCCTGCCAGGTGCTCCAACCAAAGGCACTGGCATCATCTCTGACTCATCTCTTTCTTCCATCCAATCTGTCAGGAAATTTTATGGGCTCTACCTTCAAAATATTTTCAGAACAGCCACTTCACACCTACCACTCTGGTCCCAGCCACTGCTTCCCTGCCCCGGATTATTGCAATAGCCCCCTGTTTTGCCCCTCCCTCCTTAAACCCATCAGCCAGATTTAACCTTTATCTAACCTAAGTCTAATCATATCACTCCTCTCCTCAACAGCCTCTGCTAAAATCTCCCAATTCATTCCAAGTAAAATGCAAAGACCTTCAAATGCTGCATAAATTCCTACAGCGTCAGATCTCTGACCTCCTCCCCTGCTGCTCTCCTGCTTAACCTGACCCTGGCCCCTGGCTGGCTGTTCCCGCCACCCCCAGGGAGGCCTTTCCACTCCCAGCTCCTTCTCCAGGAGTCTCCTCCCCTGTGCATCCACAAGGCTCCCTCCCTCACCATCTTCCGTCCCTGCTCCAATGTGACTTTCTTTGTGGGGCCTTCTCTGGCCACCTTTTTAAAACTGCAAACCACCCCCTAGCTATCCATGCACTATGGCCCTCCTTCCTAGTTTTGTTTTTCTCCGTAGTACTTTTTTTTAACATCTGAGATATTACACATTTTTTACTTACTCATTTGTTGTCCATCTCCCCAGGGCTAAAGTAAAAGCTCCACAAAGGCAAGGCTAAGTTTTTCCAATTTTGTTCACTAATACAGTCCCAGAGTCTAGAGCGATCTTCACCGCACAGTAAGCACTCAATACATATCTGTTGATGATTAAAAAATGAATCTCATCTCACCTCCCCATTGGGATACTGAAAACCAAGATTACTGAAGAGACACAGACGGGACCCAGGTCCCCTGGGTCCAGTGTTCCCCCCACATCTCTCGTCCGTGCCTCGAATGGAGGTCAGGGAGTCTAGACTGGTCATGCCATTTCCTGGAGGAACTTGGAAGCTCAAGAACCAACTTCATATATTGAAGCAGTCCCCAAAAAGAGGCATGAAAACATTTTCGATGAACTGGAGAAGTATCATAATGAACCAAACGAGTTGGCTATTTAAAGGGCCACCTGACTTCTGTGCTACAAGAAGAGAGCGGCACCACTTTCCTGTGGTACCGAGCAGATGTGCTGGGCTCCCAATATAACCAATTCTTCTATAGGAGGAAGTACCTGTGTCTACACCAGAACTTCTCAAAGTGTGGTTGACAGAATCCCCAAGAGTCCTTGACCTATCAGGAGATCCGCAGATCAAAACTGTTTTCATAATAATACTAAGATGCTATGTCGTGGCCCGATTACAGGATGGGGGAGGAACACAGAACATAAAGAACGACACAGACACACATATAGACTTCACATGACTCGAGTGCCCAATGCACTGGTCGCTTTATTTTTATACCCCCCAGACCCAAGGTTAGTTCCTTGTACGTGAGCATCTGAGCACAGCAGTGATAACTGTTAACTCCGGAGTTGTATCAAAAGGGAACAATTTCCCATGGTCTCAGATCCAGAAACAGTTACTTGAGGCACCAGTGTTGGACACAACTCAAAATCAAGGCTGAAATAAGCAACATTAAACAATGCAGCCATTAGAAGAACTTGTGCTCTTTCCCGATCAGCGGCAGGCCCCCACGTTTGTGCCTGTCTTAGGCCTCACCCCCCCCCGTGGGAGGTCGTTGCCCGTCTTTGACTAACCAACCATCTTGCGGGGCCAGACCTTGGGAATGTTCTTCTTATCTTATGGCCTCCAGACTCCCATCACGGGGGCCCTCCGTGTGGGAGCTGGGCAGCATTTGCTTACGTGCAGAAACTCAAGCCTCTTGTTATGTCTCAAGACAGTAACTGGATCTGAAGAGAATACTGGTTACCACTGCATCATGCAGCACACGTACATTACAGGCTACAGTGAATGATTAGTATAAGGCAGGCAATCGCCAGAATCAGCCCCCTACAATGCTATTTGCCTTTTTCAGTGTGTTGACGTTTGCACTGATGGTAGGAAAGCAATGGTGGGTAAAACTGCTGGGACTTGAGTGAGAATCGAGGCATTGCCGCTAAACTATACGAGCAGTCATCATACTCTTCACCATTATGCATGCATGGGGTGGGGGGACCGAACGCCAGTCTCACTTAGCAATGTCCTTGACCAAGCACTAAAAATTGTTTGTTGTAGTAAATCTTGAATCTTAAGTACTCACCTTTTTAATATTCCGTGTGATGAAATGGGACGTACTTACAAAGCACTTCGGCCGCATGTTGAAATAGGATCAATGGCGGTCCTAAGAAAAAGCGCTTGTGCGGTTATGTGATTTCCCAGATGAATTCACCATTTTTTTGAAGCAACACCATTTTTATTGGAAAGAATGGCTGACAGATAAACTAAGGTTATCCAGACTTAGATATTTGGCAGGTGTTTTCTTGAAAATGAACAAAATAAGCATGTCACTTCAAGAAAGACAATTGACAGTTTTTGTTACCAATGATACAAATGTGAGCTTTCAAGTGAAAATTCCCCTTCTCAAAGCCCTGAGAGAGCTCCCAGCACTGACAGAATAAGGTTAAATTCCTGGCCACAGCATTCACGACCTGTTCCCACTCAATCCCTCTTCCCACGATGTCCAAATCCCAGTCCTCCAGCCAGTCTGTCAGTGGCTCCTGCCTTGAGCTCACCAACTTCAGGCACCTGTTCACTCGTTCATCAAACACCAAGAACCTGCCTCTGCAGATAAGAACCTGGATCCCAACCCTTAGGGGCTCAGAGACACATAAGGAAGGGTACACATGTTCATAGATAAGAGCAGTGCAAGGGCACAAGAGGAGTCCAAATAAAAATGCTAGGGGAGTTTGGAAAAGGATGCCGCAAAGGGAGCAAGCTTTTATTTTTTTCAAGTGGCAGCAGATTTCCTTAGTGGACAACGATCTTTGGATCTTTTGGAGCGTGGAAAATGGAGCCCTCCTCCCACCCCAAGGAATGGCCAGGATGGGGCAGCTAAAACAGAGAGAGCCAAGTGCTCTGCATCATAATGTGGGAAGAGTCTGTAGACTGGGGGGCGTGAGCGGGGTGGTATCCCTGCAGGGGCCAAGGAGGAGGCTGTGGAATGGGAAGAAAAGGAAAGTGAGGGGAGGAGAACCAGGGTCCAGGAGAAGACAGGGCCAGGCTTAAGCTCTCTGTGGGCAAGGGGCCAAGATCAGAGACATCCAATACTCAATTTTCAGTTCATCCCCCTGCTTTGCTGCCCTGCCACCTTTGCCAACACCTGTGACCCCCACTTTTAGTAAAATTCCACTACTCAGAATTGCTTTGTGTGAGCGAAGTTTTAGGAAAATCCAGGAAGGGAGCTTTGTTAGTTTTCTAGGGCTTCCATGACAAAGTGCCACAAACTGAGTGGCTTATTAACTTAATTTACCCTCTCACAGTTTTGGAGGCTGGAAGTGTGAGGTGGAGGTGTGAGCGGGGTTGGGGCCTCGTGAGGGCCACGGTGGAGAATCTGTTCCCTGCCCCCTCCTAGCTTCTAGTGGTTTGTGGCATTCCTTGGCTTGTAGCTGCATCACAGCGCTCTCCCCGCATTCGTGTTTCTGTGTCCAAATTTCCCCCTTTTTATTGGATTCGGGCCCATCCTAATAACCTCATTTTAACTTAATTACTTATGTAATGACCCTATCTCCAAATAAGATCCCATTCTAAAGTACTGGATAAGAAGTTGGGACTCCAACACGTCTTTCTGGGGAGGGACCCATTTCAACCCATAGTGGGAGTCAGGTTCTATGACGGAGCCCATGTTGGGGGACAAACAGCTGTAACGGGTGAGATGTGAGTGAGGCAGGAATGCACAGGAAGCAGGAAATCGGAGCAAGAGATGACTGAGAAAGCACAATTCACAACCCAAAATCCTCCGAGCTACCGGGAGTGGGGCCACTATGTGTAGGCCCAGGGTGTTAAACGGTCCACGAGAAACTACAGGAAAGGGTGATCAATCCTGTAAGGCTGGGAGAACTGGGGACACACATGTCCCCCACCCAACCTGGCAGCTCACATTTGAGACACTGGGTTTCAAAGAGATTTTTTTCCAATGGAAGTTCAAGGGCGTCCTCACGGATGGGTGAAGGATGGTTGCTACGAAATGTGCTGTTGGATCCGATCCTCCTTTCCATGTTCAACCTGAGTCGATGTCCACTTCGACTTCCCAGCTCTGTCACATATCTCCCAACTATGACATCACAGATGGTCTGTTTGTCCCTGGCCATATCTGTGCTAAAATTATCCAACAATGGTCATGTTCCATCTTGCCAACTCACTGTAAATTCCAAAGCTCCCTGTATCCCAGCATACTAACCAGCACACACCAAATAATAAACACTCATTGATGGCTTTGGAAGTAGTTCCTGAAACCCTATTTTAACCAGGGCCATAAATACTCTGAGGAGAAATAAGGTCTGTGTGGAAGCCAGACAACAGACTCATTAACGAACTCTGGATGAAACTGCAAAGAGGGACTTTGGAACTTGAAAGAGAAACCTAATTTTTCTTCCCTCATCAGGAATTTCTACGCCAGGCTGCAGAAACCCACAGAACCTAAAGAAAGAGCATCCAGAGGCTGGCCAGCACTGCAAGGTAAGGCTTCTTTGAATTCCTCTGCAAGACTGACAGTGACCGGGTCACCCCAGAGAGATGTGGGACCATGACGGGCCTTGGGAAGTGTCTCTTGGGAACAGCAGGGAGTCAGAGGTCCGTACACAGACTAGTGCACTCCAGCAAGATGGGGCTTGCAGCAACCCATCCTCACAAATGCAGCGTTTGGCCAGCTGGGAGGTAACTGAAGGTTCCGGAAACTAGCTCACTCCTCTGCATGGACACAGCAATCTTAACACAGAAGGCTGGAGACACTGCAGGGCATCTTCTGGCTGACGCTGTCCCTGAGTCTAGCGACAGGCACGCTGTGATCAGTTTATTTAGAACCTCAACCTAGAACCAGTAGGTAGAAAGGCTTCTGACCAAACTGCCTTCTTTGTTGCTGACATTTTTCTGGTGGGAGGTGGAACTGACGGGGTCTCAGGAGCACCATCACAAGGTCCAGCTATCTGTGCCTGTTGTCGGGTCTACAGTTGTATTGTTTTCGCACACAGAAGGAAGCCTCTTCTGAAAAAAGGAAGATAGAAATAATCCATTTTTTATCATGAAGCAGCATGTAACATTTAGCACAGCATTCATTATGAAAATTGAAGGCAGACAGACTTTCAATTCTCATAATTCAAGTCTCAGCTTCAGCATTTCCTAGCTGTGTGACTACAGTCAAGTTGCTTAACCTCTCTGAGCCTCAGTTCCTTTTTCTACAAAATGCGTATGGCAATGGCAATAACATATCACTGAAAAAATAATAATCGTATGTCACCAAAGGAACTGCCTTATATCTACCAGGCTGCGAGGCATGAGCATCCATGGTCTCTGTAGCTGTTATTGCAAACCACCCCTCTGGAGACCTGCCGCTCCTCTGAGAAAGCAGGGAATGCTCGAGGTCTAAGGCAGAAGTGACTCCTGCTGCCCGCCACAGCCTCAGTTTACACTGCTGAGCACTCTGCCACTCACGTCACCTGGCAGCTAGAACACTCCTTCTGGGAAATGAAAACACAGTGCAATGCAAACAGCAGTCAGAAAATAAACCCGAGTCTCAGAGATGCCACTGTGATTTGCGTAATGATAGGCAAGTCATTCCACCTTCAGAGCCTCGGTCTCCCTACTCTGCAGAGGTGTGGGTAGGATCAAGATGTGCGAGGACACCCGGGTGAATGCCTTCGCTGTCAAGTGACAGACCAATGACAGTTGTTTTTCGTATGGAAGAATAAAGGTGAAAGGGGCCTTGGAGACCAACTAGATTTTTAAAATAAAGGGAAAGCTAGGAATTTCTGGAAGTTCTGTATAGTCAATATTTTTAACTGTTGGGGTCCAAGGAAAGGGAAGTGAAACCACCAAGGAGAAGTGCAGGGCATTTCTGGACGGCAGCGGTTCTCAAAGTTTAGCAGCATCAGAATCACCTGGAAAGCAGGTTAAAATTCCCATCCCTGGAGTTTCTGATTCAATAGGTCTGGGGAGGGGAACCAAGAATCTGCCTTTCCGGCAAGTTCTCTGTGATATCAGTACTGGTGGTCCAGAGACCATGCTTTGAGAGCCATTGTTGTTAGTATTAATACTACAAACAAAATAGCTGGGGACCAACTAGGAAAAATGTTCAAAACAAATGGCCCTTCTCTTAGGGATGGTCTCTACCCTTCAACAAAGAGCAATGTTAACTGAGTGCTTCCTCTGTGCCAGGCTCTGTGTGAGTTTTCTCACTGAATCTGCCGAACACCCTTTGAGGAAGGTGCTGTTATCATCTGCCTTCTAGAGACAAGAAACTGAGAGCTCAAGAAACTTGGTCAAGGTCGTACGACTAATAAATGAAACTGAAAACCAGACTCAGGGCTGCCTAATCTCTTAGCCCTGACGCTGTCTTGCCTTTGAGTTTGTTTTCTAAGATGATTAATACTAAATAGTTCCAATGCATCAGCCAGCACCAAACCCAAGTTGGCTGTTGACAGTTCGGGGTGTTTCTCTCACCCCGGGACAGTGGGTGAGACACTGTGGGACAGTGTGAGTAATGTGATGGGTCCACTTCATACTTGTGATTTAGAGGGGGCAGAGAGCCTCCTACAGCATCCTTCTGGAATCCAGTGCATGTTATTTTGTGCCATAGGATTTGGTTTCCTGCCAGTAAGTAGAATGCAGGTAGAGAGATGAGACCACCAGCCATAACAATTAACAAGTGACCTGTCCTCTCATCTGGGGGGGATCTCTTTCCACAATGTCCTCAGTATTCTGAAGAAGCTACATATCTGCCTTCTCCCTTGCATCCTTGCTCAACAGCATAGAAAAATTAAGAAATTCTCTAAGTCCAGCTTATCAGAGGTCAAATCAGGACCACTTCCCAGGTCTTACGCCAAGTGATGCCCTTGCTAATGCTCTGTAAGGTTCAGGATTCCGTAGACTTCACATGCTCTTAAGGGTTTCGTCACTATCATAATCTCCAGTACCTTGGACCACAATGGTTTAAACACGAACAAACAGAATTCAGCAAAATTCCTAGTGGTCCTGATCCCAACACCAACATGGACAAGGCTTATAAAGACATCAAAAAGGAAGGTCATTCCTAGTCCACTGGGTTCATGGTCCCCCTGAGATGTCAAGGGCACCCATGTAACCTGGGAAAGGCAGTTGGTGAGTCTTTTTTCTCTCTGAAACCAATTCTTGTTGAAAAGTCATACACACATACTAGCTTAATTAAATTAAACCTATAAACTAGTTAACTAGTTATATACTTCGAGGGCAGAAGTATAGCCGGGGCTAATGAGAACCTGGAACCAAGAATCAAAACAGCATCAAGAACCAAGGTGGCTCTCTCTCTCCCTCTCCCTCCCTCCCTCACTGGCCCTTCCCTCTCTCTCCTTCTCTCCCTCTCTTTCTCTCTCCTCCTCTTTTTCTCTCTCACCCCCCACTCTTGTCAGCCTTATTCCTTTCACACTTTTAACTGGTTTTCTCTACTCCGCCTGCACATGACATGCATGTGACCCCCCCAGCTCTGCATAGCCTCCCATCCCACAGCAGTCCTTGGGTCCAGTTCCAAATTCCCAGGAGACAAAAGCCACCAGCCCACCTGGGCTCAGTTGTCCAGCCCCAGACCCATCAGCCATGGCCAGGACAGGGAGCAGGGAGGGGAGGTAGCCTGCACCCACTCAGCAAACTCAAGGTGGCAGATTGAAATGCCAGCTGCAGGGGCCTAAAGAAAGCCACTACCCAGATAGTCAACAAAGGTTCTACAGGGAGCTAAGTAGCCTCAGGAAACCTAGTCTTGCAAATCCAAACCCATAAGAAGGGAACAGCATGTCCCAAGGACATGGACCACAAGGAAGGCAAGAAGCTTATTTTGCATGGTACCATGGTAGGTGGTTTTTATTTTCATAAGGTGAAACTAAAGATAAGAATGAGATAAGATGGATTATTCGTTTTGTCAGAGGAAGGAATGGACTTTCTCATGTGTTTTGCAGCGGTTGTACACTATGACCGAACAGGCGGTTGGAGCCAACAATATGCCTGGCATGATTGCCCCTGGTAATGGCCATGTCATCCAGTCCAGGGAACCTGTGGCCTCTGAAAGCCACAAGCAGCCTTCGGGGGTGACCACACACCCAACCTCATCAACCGTGCTCCAGCGTGACACAGCAAGAGCAAACCTACAGAGCCCACTCACGGTGAACCAGAATGCAGTGGGAATGGCCGGTTTGCAGCCTCCACCCGGAGTGATGCAACACACACAGGGCACAGCGAACCTCCAGACCCTTCCTGGAGATCCTCAGAATCCTCCTGACGTCTTCCCTGGGCCAACACACACCTCAAGCCCATTCCAATGGAACATGTCATTTGGATCATTTCCTGCATTCAATCCCAAGAAATTCATAAATGACGAGGTCAAAACATTAGGGGTGAGTGTGATTTCTTCTCTCCAGTTTGGGTTACTTCATAAGCCCACCTCTCATGCTCTTAGATGAGGAAGCGAACAGATTAAGAGGGCAAAGGACAAAGGCAGTTTCTGGAGGCTGGGCCTAGCTCAACCCTGCGATGCCAACAACTCCCTGAAACCTCCCCCCCACTAACTGTCAGAAGCAGACATCAACAGCAGTTTCACTAAAAAGACCAGGGACCAGGAAGTCAGGTGATCCAGGCCTCAGGGCCAGTGAGGCTTGCTGAATGGCTTCAGGGACATCCCTTCCCCTCTCTGGGCTTCAATTTCCTCATCTTTCGAATGAGAAGATCTAGCAAGCTCTTTCTTAAATTCCTTCTAGCTTCCAGCTCTGAGGTTTTGTGATTTCTTCTTCAACCAAGGAGGCTCCTGCCTCTTTCCTGCCTCCAGTTTCATTTGGCACCTCACAAAGCTCAATTCAATTCCAGTTTTGAGGCAGAAACCAGATCAGTCCTGTGCCCCACCAGACACCCGACCCATTCCTAGCGTGGGGACTGGTGTGTAACAGGTGCTGGATCCACGTGCAGCTACCTATTCAACATGGCAGGCACCCTGCCAGGAGTGCCCGAGGCACCATCTTTGAAGGCCAAGGAGGTTCTTCATTTCATAGCAGCTGCCATAATTACAATACCTTCTGGCGATCGCCATAAGTCATATGCACAAGTCGTTGTGGGTACCCAAAGAGTGCAAGTTGACCAGCTTCCTTGAGAGGTTACAGACCCCCTCCTAGAGGCAGGAGAATGAGAACAGGTTCAGGAATGGGGCACACTTACCAACACCCCAACCTATCCCTCCTTGTGACCCTTCGGGAATAGACAAGTAGATTGCACAAAAAAACAAGGCATTGTTTGCATCCCAAACTGACCAAGATCAAATCTTGGACTCAATTCTATAAAACAGTCTCAGGCACAGAAATCCTGGTCACAAGCATCAAAGGAGATTATAAATGTGTGTGCAAATCCTACAAAAAGTAAAGATAGTATGTGATGTTACATAGTAGTTTTGTATTATAATTTTATATTATGATTACTAACTTTAGTATTAATACTGAGTAAATGCTTGTTAACCTTGGCTCCCAATTATTTTAAGGCATTTTGGAAAGATTTGAATATTTCTCAAAACAATTATTTTAAGTCACACCAAATGCCTGGGGAGTCCAGTCAAACACAATGCAAAGCCAAAAGTGTAGACTATCTTTAGTGAATTACAATTTAATTTTGGGGAGGAAACTATGCCTGCCTCTTAGGATACAGAGAAAGTGGCCTGCAGACAAAATCGAGCACATTGTCTCAGGAAGGGATGCTCGTGTGAAATCCAGGTGTGTCACCAACTCAGGGACTCACAGACCAGGCGAGATGAACTCGTCTGCTCTACTCTGGTCATGTGATCCCTGAAGAAACTGAGGTCCAGAGAAGCCAAATGCCACCCCCAAGGTCTCAGGGACAGCAAATTCTGTAGGGTCCCCAAATAGGAAGGGATTCAGCCTGAATGGGGAGGAGGTCAGGAAGAGGATTTAGCTGATCCTTAAGGGAAAAATAGGACTACTGCAGGACGAGAGTACAATAAGTAGATTTCAGACACAGGCAGCAGTGGAGGGAAAGCACAGCGGGAGGAGGAAGGACACAGGCCCTGAAGGGGACAAAGCACCCCCCAATGTGCCCATTGCAAAGGGGAACCGTGGGCACATTGCAAGGAAGGTTGAAAGGAGGACACGGGGCGTGGGGAAGAGCGGCGGTGTCGGTGGAGGGCATCCAAACACCTGCCACACGCCAGGAACTGGCCTCCAAGCTTCAGGCACAGTCCTGATCTCTACGACGCCCCTGCACGCCAGATGCTATGATCCCATCTTGCAATAGGGAAACTCCAGCACAGAGAGGGTGTTCGCTGGAAGCCACACAGCCGGCCAGTGCCACAGCCAGGACACAAGCCCAGGTGGTTTGCTGCCAAAGCCCAGGATTGGTGCCCCAGTTCGGCCTATCTCTGCACGCCTGTGGGATCGGTTTGAACAGCAGGTGTTGCTTTCTTCCTTTGTGCTAAACAGTCTCCCTTTCCCATATGCCTGTGGTTCTCGACCCTGAGTGCACATCAGCGTCACCTGTGCAGCTTTAGGAACAGGCCCAGGCAGGGCCCCCTCCCCCAGAGATTTTGACCCAGTTGGTCTACGGGGAGTCCCAATACCAGTCATACCTGGGGAGATTCTGGGGTGTATCTGGGGCTGCAGAGTGTGGCTGCACAGCCCACCGGCCCCCACCCACTTCTGTTCTCTGACAGTGACTTTTCTCCCCCGCAGGCCGTCCAGATCTTCATCGGACTGACGCACTTTTACGCTGCGATCAACCCTCAGTTGTATACCAGTAGAACGATGACTGGGATGTCAGGGTACCCAGTCTGGGGAGGACTATCTGTGAGTACAAGGCCGTGTGGTCTCCTTCCTGGGTCACCAGCAGGGGACAAGGAGAAAGCAGAGGAATAAGGAGCATGGGATCCCATTCCCAGTAATATGACCCTCATGGCCTAGAGCCAGCCACCTCACTTTGCAGGTGCAGCAAAGGGTCAAGGATCCAACTGCCACCTCGTGCCCCAGCTGCACCCCCCAGCCCATTTGCAACTATTGGCTGCAAATTCTCATCACCCTGTGCTTTAACTATCCCACTCTCTCTGAGTTCTCTTTTTATGAAACAGCACGTATGTAACTCAGAGTTCATAAAGTTGTGTGCTAGAGACAGCATCTACCTACCACGCATGAGAGCTAATTATAACATTTTCAGGCATTATGTAAAAGGGCTGTCAAACCATTTGGTAGCAGGAAACTGGCCATACCGGGTATGTATACACCATGAAAATTAACAAATGCTCCAAATCAGGGCCTTTCCCTGAACCCTTGCCGCCTCACAAGGTGGATGTTAAATGTTTGCCGGCACACCACTGAGCGTGCATAATGTTGTAGAGTTTAAATAACAATAATAAAATTATTGGCATACACCCATGTGTATGATGCCACTTAGATGAGGTACCTAGAATAGTCAAATTCATAGAGACAGAAAGCAGCATGGTGGTTTTCCCAGGGACTGGGGAAAGAGGGTAGTGGGGAGTTAGTATTTAATGGGGACAGAGTTTCAGTCTGGGACAATGAAAGGCATTTCGGAGGAGGATGGTGGTAGTATTGCACAACAATGTGAATTTGCTTGATGCCAGTGAACTGCACACCTGAAAGTGAATGGTAAGTTTTATGTTGTATTTTACCACAATTAAAAATAATAAAAAATTAAATTTTTAAAAAATGCACACCCAATATCCACCACCTAACTTAAAAAACAAGGCAACACCAACAGTTATAGAAATAAAATCCATGAGAGTATGCCCTCCCTTCCCCGAGGTAACCCCTGTTTTCAAGTTTGTGTTCATCATTCCCTTGCTTTTCCTTATAGCCCAACCACATACAACACTACACAGTGCGCACATATTTGCAAACTCATGTAAGTGGAATCACACTATATCTGTATGCTGCTAGCTTTTTTCCTCACTGGACATTTTATTTGGGAGATTCATCTGTGTTGCAAGCAGCTGTTCATCCGTTTTCACTAATGTATAGTATCACACTATAATGTATTTATCCATTCTCCTGTTGACCAACATTTAGATTGCCTGCAGTTTTGTGCAATACAGACTATGCCACTGTGACTGCTCGTGTGTGCTTCCTACAGCATGTGGGCAGGACCACTCAGGCTAGCATGCCATGCGTGGCTCTAGGCGTGCCCCGAGATACCATGCCACAGCCAGGTGGGGCTTGAGGAAACCAGAACTCCCCGGTCAGTTGCATCTGACTGCATGGAGACTTCCCTGGAGCTCCTCGGAGGGCGGCTGTAAGGAAATCTATTTGTGAAAAGGGTAGAGAAGCATAGGTTGACCAATCCTTGCTACTCAAAGTGTGGTCCTTGGACCAGCAGCCTCTCCTGAGAGCTTGTGAGGAATGCAGAATCTTTCCCATTGAATCTGAATTTTAGCAAGATCTGCAAGGGATTCTTGTATTCTTTAAAGTTTGAGAAGCACTTCTCTAGACTGCCATTAAGAGTAGCATGGCCAGGTATGGGATGTGTACAGTTCAGCTGTGCTAGGTAGAGTCGGTTGTCCTCCAAAGAGGTCATAGAAATCAACTTTTTCATCAGCAGTATGAGTTCTTACTGCTCCACAGCCTGCCTCAAATCTGATATTGTCCAACTTTAAAACATCTGCTAATTTGGTGAGTGTAACACTGTGATTTGAACTTTCATCTCTCTGGTTGTCAATGAGTTGAGCATCTTTTCACGGATTCATTGACCATTCCTTTTTCTTTTCTATCAAATGCCAGTTTGCTTCTTTGCTCATTTTTCTATTGGGTTCCTTGTCTTTTTCCATTGCATTTTTTGGGGTTCTTCATCAATAATTCATGTTTCTCCTTTGTTAGTTATGTGCTGCAAATGTCTTCTTCCAATTTTTTGGCTTCTCCTTTTACTTTCTTTATGGTATCTTTTGATTTTTTGATGAACAGAAAAATCATAATTTTAATGTAATCTAATTTGTCAAAACTTGTATGGTTTATCTTTTTTGTGTCTTAAGAAGTCTTTTCCTATTCAAGGTCATAAAGAGATTCTTCTATATTTCCTTCTAAAATTTTTAAAGTTTTCCTTTTATATTTATATCCTTAATCTGTAAGGGGTTGATTCTGGTTTATATTATGAAGTGAAAGTCCAGTTTTATTTTTTTCTCTGTGAATAAGCAGTTGTCCCGGTGTCATTTATCGACTGGTCTGTCCTTTCTCCACTTACCTACAAAGCCACCTGTCGCATGTCAGAGATCTGTAGATGTGTCCGTCTGTTTCCGAGATCTCTATTCTGTTCCATGTGTCTTTTTCTCTGTCCCCACAACTATGTTACGCTGTATTAAATGCTATGTCTTTAGAGTAAATCTTGGTATCTAGAATTTCCTTTAATTCTTTACTTTTCAGTCAGGAGTGTCTAAACTAATCTTGGCCTTTGATCATCCATCTAAATTTCATGTCCCATCCATCTAAATTTCAAAATCCCATTGAGTTTTGATTGAACTTATTCTGAATCAGCATATCAATTTAGGAAGAATTCACATCTTTATGATATTGACTCTTCTGATCTATAAATATGGCCTATCATTCCATTTAAGGTCTGCTTTAATATATTTCAACAAAGTTCGGTCAACTCCTTCATAAAAATGTATGTATATTTTTTTAGATTCTTCCCTACATTTTTTTTGTTTTCCTTGCTTTTGTAAATATATTTCAAAATTATATTTTAAAAATGCTCACTGCTGTTGTATGAAAACGCAATTAACTTGTGCACATTGTTCTTATGACTAGTTAAATTTTCAAGCTTTCTTCTTAATTCTAGTGATTTGCTTATAGGATCTTTGGAATTTCTGTGTAGACTGTCACATCATCTACTAATAATAACCTTGTCGTTTCTCCCTTTTTAATCCTTCTGTGTTTTTATTTCGTTTCCTTATCATACTGGCGAATACCCTACTTCCTACATTCATAGATTTCAGCTAAAATTTAGGTTTTAGTCCCCTGGACTCAACCATCTGGGATTAGGTAATCATTTTTAGGATTTAAGATCATCCAGTTCAAAGATCCCTTCCAAAAATGGACAAGGATCAGTCACAATGCAGGTTTTTAGAGCACCTCACCGTTTACAAATACTTCTCATACAGCATCTCAGTGGTCCCAACAAAAAGTAATATAAGTAGGAGCTAATACTTTGGTCATTTTATAGATGAGGAGGTTGAAACAGCTTCAATAGTAACTCAGGGAGATCACCTGGCTAGAAAGCAAGCAGCAGTGCCTGGACAGGTGGCCATCCACACGTGCCCCAGATCAATTTCAGCTCTGATGTCTTGGGTCTCCAGCACTGCCACAAGATCATCACATATGTCAACTAGCTGCCTTAATCCACTGGGTTATTTTAAGACCTGACATTTCTGAAGTTCATTTGACAAACCTGTTTGATTGCTACATACTGGGTCGACTAAAAAGATGCAAAAGATGTCAAATATCCTGCCCCGGGACGATTAACATATAAAACATAAATTCACAAGTATGATAAATTCAGATTAGGTCCATAAAATATGCTTTTCCTTAACTACAGACTTGGAGTTTTCAATATTGCCCTTAAAATGTAACATTTTGTTACATTTGGCCAGATCTTAAACTAGCTTATCACCCTGGTGACCATGTTCCGGGCTTCGAGCCCAAGTCTATTGTTTTTCCCACACAGTAGCGACAAGAATACCTGTTCCTTGGGGAGACACCTTGAACACAATCAAGTCCCATCTGTGGGCAAAGTGTCACAGCTGGAGGGCTGAGCCGCAGTGCATGGTGTGATCCTCACAGCAGCCTCTTGCTCTCATCCTCTGCCAAGAGCCCCGGGGCAGCTTCCCAGCAAGCCCCAAGTCTGCCCTTTCTGCCCAAGCCTTACTGTCTTCTAGGCTTCTGCAATGACAGAGGAAGTGAGTTCCTTTGAGGGGTAGCTCAAGAGAGCTAGCAAGACCCCTGAGTGTCCCTGTCCTACCCATTGAAAATGCCACCCTTATTCTCCCACTTGAACTGTATGGCACTCTTGCAGGTAGAGAAGGCAGGCATCATTATCTATGCGTATTTGCCAGACTGAGGTCAGAGAGGTTAGATGACACCACTACATCCTCATAGGCAGATAGTGCTAGGGGAAGGACTTATGCCCAGACCCCTCAGCTCAGGGCTCTCATAACGGGACTGAGTTCCTACTGCCTCTGGTGTTCATATGCCCATCACCTGCCTCACAGCATCAAGTGCTAGTTAGGACCCCAGCCTGGGTCCAGGACCACAGCAAACAGCAAAGGTTGAGCAGGAGCCCGGGTCTCTTACCTCCCAGCCCCAAGACTCTACCCACCACCCTCCCCTGGCCGTGGTTTTCTGTGATCACAGCAGAGCACAGGGCAATGTGAGGCCCGATCAGCCATAAATGAGTCTGGCAATGATATGCCCAGGCCACGGGCTCGAGGGGATCAGTTGAAAAATAATACTAATGAGACTTACAGTATCCTGGAACAAAAATCAGGTTTTCAGGGGGAAGGATGGTGTTAGCCTAGACACACAGGAGTTGGAGTGTCACGGTATTTAGTATATTTGGTGCCTAACCATTGGGACAGTAAAAATGTTGAGAAGACAAACATATTTGCACATTTTGTGAGACAAGGTGTATAGAACTTAAAGACTGAGAAATGCATCTCTGAATGGGTGGTTGTCTTTTTTAACACTCTGCACAACTGTTCACTCTTTTTTTTGCTTTTTGTTTGTTTGTTTGTTTTTGTCTATGTAGTTTATTATATCTGGATCCCTCTCCATATGGGCTGAAAAGGACAAGAACACTTGCATGGTGAGTCACAATACCATCTTTGATGGTCCTTGAATATTAGAATGTGACTCTCTACCAAACATGAGAAAAGAGGCAGCTGTATGGCCTGGCCCTGGCTCTGAGCTCAGTGCTTTTACATACTTTATTCCATTCAATGCCCACAACTCTATGAAGTTCTACTATCCCCATTTTGCAGATAAGAACACTGAGGAACAAAGAGGTCAGGTGGCTTGCCCAAGATCACACAGTGAGCACATGGCAGAGCCAGGATTTGAACCCAGAGCTCTCTGCTTCCAAACCTGTTCCCTTTTTGCCTATTGCATTCTATATTACTCAAAAACTTAGACTTTGGGAAACTCATGAGCATTCATAGCTCGATGACTTATGGGCTCTCTCAATTAAACAGAAAGCCAAGCCTGGGCCACACAGAAATGTATGTGCATTTCAGCCACTTCTTTAAGGTATTTCTCATCCTCCTCTTTGGCTAGACCTAGAAAAGTGAGAGAAATGTTTGCCTTGAACAATTTAGAGTCCCAACGAAGGGCCCAGGGCCCAGAGCTCCCTTGCACCTTTGGAATGTCATTCTCTGTGTCAACATCCAGCATGGGATTAATATGTGTTCATGTTTTGGTTTTTGCTGCAGCCCCTAAGAAGCTCTGGGATAAATTTCGAGGTCCGTGGTGGCCCTACTCTCATCTCCCTCCTTCTCATGTCTTCCTTCCCTCTCTGCACCTTCTCTGCATGGCTTCTCATCTCTCTTCTGCCTTTTCATTGCAAAGTCATGGGTCAGCCACGGCCTGGGTTGTCTGACAGGGTTAGGGGTTCCTGATTACCAATCCCCAGTCTGCAAGGCAAATGTCTGTGGCCCCACAGTCTTCCTTACCTCAGGCCCCTCGGTAGGAGCAGAAACCTGCTGGCACCCCAACTCAGCTCAGCTCACACTGCCCCTAATGTCCCAACCAGACTGGGTCAAGCCCTGTTCCACATCCTCTGGGAAGTCCAATGCCCTCTGCAAGGTGTCAGCCGATTCCTGGGGGTCTCCTAGCCCTCTTTTGCTCAGACATTAAACTTCAGTCTCACTCTGTGTCTTATAGCTGCCCTGGCCTCAGCCCAAATGGGTGGCATGGTCCCTTCTTCTTTGTTTTCTCCCTGTCTCCCCCCCCTTAACCCCCCTCAAGAGAACCAGCTTGAGCAGGAAATGGAAAGTCAGTAATTGGAGGATTTCAGCCTCTCAACACTGAGCAAAAGATCCCTTAAAATTGAATATTAGACATTCTGGATCTGAAAACCTTCCCCAGCCAATCCTGCCAGCCTAGGGCCCAGCCTGCCACCACGGGGACCAAGTCTCCCCCACTCCCTTCTCCCAAGGCAAGCCTGGAATCCCTGCTCATTTCTTGTGCAGAGCAGTTCGGCATCCTTGCCTTGTCTCTTCCCAGTGCAACCTTCTCAATCTCATTTCCTACCCCTCCGCTGCTTAGCAAGGTATTTCCTCAAACAAATCCAGCTCCTGCCCTAAAAGGACTCTGCACGTTGAGTGAAATATTATTACCTTCTCACCTCACTGCCCTGGCTTCTCCTCCTGCCTGACCATCTCTTTTCTTCCCTTGTTTCCTTCTTCTCCGACTTCCCGAGGTCCCCACAAGCCGGCTGCAGACTCAGCTCACCGGTTCCTCTCCCTCCGTCTCCTCCAGGTGAATGGCAGCATCGCCACAAACATTGTCAGTGCGGTCGTCTCCCTGGCCGGGATCTTCCTTATCATTGCAGATCTGGCTGGCTTCTTGACGCTGGTGAGCATCCGACTGCCAGGGCCCCATGCTTCCGAAGGACCGGGAGGGCTTTTGAGGTTCCAGAGCAGGAAGGAATTGCGGCAGAATTCCATCCTATTATGACAACCACTGGGTCCATAAATTATTTAATCCTCATCAAAACCCCGTGACCTCCAAGGCAGCCATGATAAACCCATTTCTCAGCGAGGACACCAAGGCTCGGAGAGGTGACGCTGTCTGACCCCTCCTCATACCTACTCTATTTCCTGCTTGGAGGCAGCAGGTACCCAGCTCAGCAGCCTGAGCAGCTGCCACACTCAAAGTCACAAGATCATTTTCCCCAGGAAACTGTGGAGGAACAGCCTTTCACCCAAACAGGAGGTGCTGGTGCTGGTTCTTTTCCTATTCTGGGGCCTCCAGAAGAGACGCAGAGATGAGGAGTCGGGTGCAAGTCACGTGTTTCAGAGGTTATCCCAGGAGACCCAGTACAGGAGGGAAGACGCCAGGCAAGCAAGGGGTTGAGGCCACATGCTAAAGGGTTTTATCAAGCAAGTTGCCGCTGGAGCTTCTCCTGCTGGACCCTGGCAGACAGTGAATAATACGCGCCTTAGCCTGCCCTCTGCCGGGGCAAGGGAGCTGGGCTATTTGTCCACCAACTCCCTCCGTCGTTCATTGAAAACTCCCCCGAGGGGCATCAGCTCCCCAGCGCGTCCAGTCTGCAGCACTTGTGGGCAACGAAGCCTTCTGCAGCCCCAGGCAAAGTGACACAGCTGAAAGTCAGGCAGCACGCAGGGGAAGATGGGAAGGCCATCTGGAACATTGACACAGTACTTGAGGGAGGCCTGAAGAACAAGATCAATAGTAACTTGTTCCACACTTAGCTCAGGACTCACCAAGCAGGCCAGGGAAGGCTGGCAGGACACAGGGTCTTAGACCTGTCTGCAGGGGTGAGGGCCGTCCCCAAGAGGAGAGCTCCCTGCAGGCCCTGGAAAGAAGCCTGATCCACCTGGTATAACGGGATCTAGATGATACGGCAGCAAACCACAAACCCAGGCAAGGCGTTGGCCTCTGGAGTCCAACATGATGCAACCGAGTGTCCCAACAAGAGGTGGATTGTGGTCATGGGGAATCAAGAGCAGCAACAGCTACAAATCCTAAAAGTGGTCATTCGGCAGTCAGGTCCCCTGTCACCAAGGAGCATGTGAGTGTAGTGTAGCATAGGTGCTTTGGATTCCAACAGGCCCTGGTCCAAACGCCGCGCTCCCCACCCTCTGCTGCAGAGAGCAAGGGTGCACACGGGATGAGGAGGGGATCCTTCCGAACCTCCCAGCCTACTGTGGGTGGGGCCCAGGCCCTGAGCACACTGAGCTCTGTGGGACCCCTTCCATCCTGCCTTGGCTCCTGTCTTGGCAGAAGCCTTTGATGCTGGGGGGCCCCATTCCCAAGCTGCCAAGGGGGCAGCACCAGCCAAGATCGCAGGAGGCTGGCAGAGCCAATGATACTGACCTCAATGGGGGCCATCCCCTGACCCCGGCTGAGGAGCCCCAGCCCCTCACACAGGGTTACCCGGCCAGTGTGCTTGTTGAGGTGTGTCTTGGTTTGGCTTCCTCCCAGAAGCAGACTTTGAGAGAAATTTACTTTGGAGACCAAGCAGACACCAACCTAAGGGGGAAGGGAGTGGGGGTATTGATACTCCAAACCCTGACAGTGGTGGATAGAGGCTGCTCTTGTGGGGCATGGATTCCCTGGAACTTCGAATCTGTTGTGCCAACAGCAGAGTGGGCCCCGGAGTCCAGAGAGAGCCCTGAGGCAGAGAACCACAGGTGCTGGCGGCGGGAAGTCAGGCCAGTGTGCACTGAGGGGGTGAGGCCAGGGCATATGAGAGGGATGCCCCCAGCATCGGCCCCAAG
The DNA here is from genome assembly GCA_008086735.1 of Cheirogaleus medius. Lineage (NCBI taxonomy): Eukaryota > Metazoa > Chordata > Mammalia > Primates > Cheirogaleidae > Cheirogaleus > Cheirogaleus medius. The sequence goes on from VBSM01003155.1 coordinate 1,056,699, forward strand.
GTGCCCCATGCCAAGAGGGCCTCTGGCCTTCCAGATGAGACGTGTGCTGCTTGCCTAAGAGGACCGCTCTTAGGCAAGAGACAGTCCACGTGTGGACTGTCACCCAGACAGTCAAACCCAAGGACAAAAAGCCTCCCATTCCTCTCTGCCTCTAGGTGTATGAAAAAGTAATTCCTGGTGGTCTCCTCCCCTTCGCCCTCCTGGAGTTCATCCTCACATGTGTGGTCTCACATTTCGGGTGCCAGGCTGTCTGCTGCAAGAAATTTGAGGTAAGTGCTGGGCTGTGTTCCAGGAATCAGAGAGTGCTCCGAGGGGCTGTAGCAGGAGGTGACCACAGATGGGGAGAAGTGAGTCCCGAAAGAGGGTGTCTCAGTTAAGTTTTTCTGCATAACAAACTACCCCAAAACTTAGCCACTTAAAACAGCAACCAATTATTTAGCTGTTGATTCTGAGCATCATCAGTTGGGCAGCTCTTCTGCTGGTCTCAGACGGACTCACTCTTGCATGTGCATCCAGCAGCAGGTAGGCTTGGGCTTGGGTGGTCTACAGGGGCCTTAGTGGAATAGTTCCCCTCTGCTCCATGGGTCGTCACGTCCTCCAGTTCCCTAGCCTGAGCTTCTCACAGGGGGCTGGGAGAAGAGCAGCAAGACATGGCAAGCCCCTACAGGCCAGCACCTCAAAGTCCTTGCTTGCATCACACTTCTATTGTCTTGCTGGCCAAAGCCAGTCACATGGCCAAGCCTAGACTCCATGAGTGGAGAAACAGCTCTACTTCTTGAGGAGAGGAGCTACAAAGCCACCCAGCAAAGGCTCACGAACACGAGGATGTCTGGCCAGTATTACAGTCTACGACAGTCTCCCCCCAGACCGCAAATTACTCACACCTGTCCACCATGTAAAACACACTCACCCCCATCCCAGGATGCTCAAACATCCCATCCAATTATGATGTCAGGCTCAACGTCCAGGATCCAAATCAGGTCTAGATGTGACTGAGGATTTGGGGGTGTGAGTCTTATTGATCCAGAAAGCTATGAACTAAAAATGAGTTCCATGCTCCATGTATCCAACATGCTTTAGTGAGACAAAAACAGGATAACTACAGTACACCCTCCCATTCAATAAGAGGAAGAACAGGAAGCGCGGGACAGTCACTGCTCCATAATTCTGAAATTAGGCTTCTGTGGGACCAAGCCCACAGGATTCTCAGAATTCTTTCTATCTAGCTGACAGGGTCTAATAGGCACTGCCTTATGGCTTTCAAAGGTCTTGACAAAAGGTTGCATAGACTCATCTTTGATTTGATCTTTGTTCTTGGGCCTAGTTTTACTTCAAATATCATTTATCTGTTGGGAACCTTGGAAATAATAGACAATCTTGTTTTCTAACTAATTAAGTCCTGGACCTTTTATATTCCGTCTACTGAAAAACTAAATCATTCCTTCGTTATCTGCTCTCTCTCTTTCAGTACTTTACCATATGCAGCTAGGAGCACCCAAGTGACATTTCCATTATTCTGCCTGACCGTGTCCTTAGCCAAATCCAAAAGTAATTAGATAGATTTTTTTGTCTTCCAAATGGGACAGTGCTCCCCCACGACATAGCATGGGTGACCATCGCTCCAGACTGCCGGGGCGGTTTCCCCTCCCCTTTTCTGGCCTGCTCCAGCGGTGAGATGGCCATTTTTCCAACCTTTGCCAGGGCCTTGCTTACGGCTTCTCCAGCCCCCACCTGCCACCCAATTCCAAAACCAATGCCTGTGTTGGATTTTTGTTACCCCACTTCTAACTACCAATTTCTGTGTCAATTAGCTCCTGGTGCATATCAAACAACCCAGCACTTAATGGCTCACACAATGACCACTTACTTATTAGCTCAAGACTCTCTGGGTCTCCTGACCTCTACTGGGCTCACCCTGAGTCTGAAGTCAGTAGTGAGTTGCCCATGGCTGGATGATCTGGGATGGTCTCGCTTGCACGTTGGCCTTTGGCAAGCTGGCTGTCCACAGAGACAACCGGGCCACCTGTCTCTCGCTATGTAGGGGGCCATCCCAGGCTTCTCTGTGTTCAGTGTTCCAAAGAGCAACAAGAGAGCAAGCCCCAGCAGGAAGACATTTTGCAGGTCTCCGCTTGTGTCACATTTGCTGTCATTCCCTTGCTCAAAGAAAGTCACTTGACCCAGCCCCACATCAGGGAGGGAGGGTCTACCCAAGGATATGGAAACAGGAAGGGGAAGACTTTGTGGCCATTCTTGCAGTTCACTACAGAGGAAGATGATGGCCTCATGTCCTTTGTCTTTCAGAACATGACGGTGTTTTCAAACATATTCAGTGTCAACCCAGCCAATGCTACCACCGGCCCCTTCAACCCTTCGGCCAGCCCTGTCAACGCTGCCACCAGCCCCGTCAGCACTACCTCTTACCCTGTCAACCCTACCACTGGCCCCGCCTACAGCATCACTGGCCCTGTCTACACTACCACTAGCCCTGTCTATGTTACCACCAGCCCTGTCTACACTGCCATCGGCCGTGTTGATGCTACCACCAGCCCTGCCAACCCAATCTACATCAACAATGTACTCCCTCAACCCATGTACCAAGATAGAGCTAATTGTGCCCAGAGATAGATGGCACGCGATGCCTGCTTTGGTAACACGGAGGAGCCACTGCAGCAGAACCTTTCCTTCTCCCCGAAACTCCCATGACCATGCCGCCAGTGCTGTTGCTAGGCTGAAACGAACAACCATTTCCGCCCCCTTCACCCCTAAGCTTCATTTTTGTTCATTATCGATGCCTTTTTTTTTTAATTCATAAATAATTTCCCCTTGGCTCTCGGTATCTTTTAACCTTGGTAAACTGCAGGGTGCATTTTTGTTCCATGGCTCCTAGTGTGTGTTCACTATTGAGAAACCAGTTCTTAATCAGTGCCTGGGCCATGGAATTTGTGGAGGTCCGACCCCTGCGCGGCCCCCAGCTCTAACTCTGACACGGTCCCCCCAAGGAGGAGGAGAACAGTGCAGAGTGTGCACAGTGCGGCAGGTGGCGCGTGCGCTGCAGCATTCCTGGATGTGGGGCGGGGGCTGCAAAAGGCATGCCCCACCCACGCCCCAGACAGGGAGCTGGCCAGGTTGTGCAATGGCACGTATGTTCTGACTTAAACGATACTGCTACTTAGTGAAAGGGTACCTGTCCTCACTCCCGCAAAGGTGCCCTATGGACCAGCAGTGCCCCCTGCATGTACCTTTCAGCCCACAGAGTCCGCTGCAGAGGGCCCCTCATCTCCCGCCCTCCTCTCTCTTCTGTCCCTCTGCCCTCCTCCGACATTCCGGCTCCAGCTGACAACAGGCCACAGGGTCAGGGTGATGGGAGCCACATGCCTGGTGCCACGCAAGAGAGTGGCAGTACCTCTTACACTTGCACACACTCACACTCTCACACTCTTTCACACACATACTCTCATTCACACACACTCACACTTACACATGCACCGTCACAATACTCTCGCGCACACTCTCACCCACATGCACACGCCCACACACACGTTCACACACACGCACACGCACTCACACACACGTTCACACACGCGCGCACACACGTTCACACACACGCACACACTCACATGTGAGGGGTGTGAAACAGTGCTCAGCAGGCACACACACCCCACACTGATGCTCCCACCTCCGGGAGCCCCACGGCAATGACCTTCCCATTCAATCCTATTATGACCCACTCAGCTAATTGCACCATTATTAATAATTGCACGAAATTAGAAATCACACAAAACAAAATTGGAAAACGTCCGAAATTTCCCTCAATAGAGAACTAGGGCACTGACTAAAGCCGCGCTACATCCACAGACAGAGGCCTGGGCAGCTATACAGAGGAACGAGGATGATCTCTATGTCTGCTGGGAGTGATCTCCAGGATAGGTTTTTAAATGAAAAATAGCAAAAAAAAAAAAAGCAATGTACTGAATAATATATACGGTTTGCTACTTTTGTATGAGAAAGAGGAAAATATAAATTTTGTGTACTCTTACAGCTATTATACACACACACAAACTTATATTTTCAAATAGAAACAAGGGAAAGCTAAACCGAAAGGAGACGTAAATAATATAGACATAGCATGTGCACAACTGGAAGATTCAACATAGGGAAGACATCAATTCTCCCCAGTTTGTATATAGATTTAATGCAATTCCTGTAAAAATACCAGCAGGATTCTTTGTAGATACAGGCAAACTGGCTCTAAAAATTAAAAGCAAAGGAACTAAAATATCCAAAACAATTTCGAAGAATAAAAATAAGTTGGAGGAATCACACTACCTGATTTTTTTATTGCTTTAATTACTTCTATTTGAATTTCTCATCTTCTTTTTTTTAATTTCGGCATATTATGGGGCTACAAATATTAAGGTTACGTATATTGCCCATGGCCCCCCCACACTATCTGATTTTAAGACATTACATAGCTACAGTGATCAAGATAGCATGATATTGGCATAAATCAATGGAAAAGAAGAGAGAGTCTGGAAATAGACCCACACAAGTATGCCAGCTGATTTTTGACAAAGGTGCAACAGCAATTCAATGGAAGAAGGATAGTCTTTTTAACCAATTGTTGCCTACAATCGGGCATTCATAGACCAAAAAAATAAATAAATAAAACTCAATCTAAACCTAATACCTTATACAAAAATTAACTCGAAATTAATCATAGATCTAAATTTAAAACAGAACTTAAAAATTTTTAGAAGAAAACATAGGAGAAAATCTTTGTGAATCTTTGTAAGGTGTAGAGATCTTAGTCATGACACCAAAAATACAATTTACAAAAGAAAACAAAATCAACAAATTAGACTTAATCAAAATTAAAAAAACATTTGCTCTGTGAAAGACCCTGTTAAGAAGATGAAAAGTCATAGACTGGGAGAAAATACTTGCAAATCATATATCTGGCAAAGGACATGTTTCCAGAATATTTAAAAAACTCTCTAAACTCAACAGTAAGAAAACAATCTAATTACAAAATGGCCAAAAGACTTGAACAGACACTTTTAAAAAAGAGAATGCAGGGTTGCAAATAAACACATGAAAAGACGGTCAACATCGTTAGCTGTTAAATTACGATGAACTATCACTACACACCTATTAGAATGGCTAAAATTAAAAGTGCTGCTAATACCAAGTGCTGGTGAGGATGCAGAGCAACTGGAAGTCTCCGGCCCAACTCTTGGGCATGTCAATGGCACTGCCACTCTGGAAAACAATTTGGCAGATTATTATAAAGTAAAAATGTACCTACCCTATGACTCAGCAATCTTGCTCCTGGGTATTAATCCTAGAGAAAATAAAACTTACTTTAACACAAAACCTGTACCCAAATGTCCTTAGCCAAAAACTGGAAACAACCCAAACGTCCTTCACTGGATGAATAATATAAAAACAAACTGTGCTACATCCATGAAATAGAATACTTCTCAGCAATAAAAAGGAACATGCTATGGATGCTGCAGGGGAGGGAAGACTGTACCTCTACCCATCGCAGGTTTTCAGCTGCAGCTCTTTAACAGAAAGACAGATTAACAAGAGAAAAACAGTTTAACAACCAGGCAGCACACATCACACAGGACAAACCTCAGTGAAAAGTAACTCGAAGTGGTGGCTTAGAACTCTGGCTTATGCAGCAGCTTCAACAGAGAACAACATTGTAGAGAAGTGACAAGACAAAGGAAAATAGTTTTAGGCTTCCAAGGACGGGAAACTGTGGGAAGGCGAATATATGGAAGGAAACTAATTGAGTAAGGTTTGCTTGTAGACTCCTTCAGTGCCCTCTCTGGGCTCATAAGAGTCTAGAGTCTTCCCCAGTAGAGGAGAATTTACATCCTGCCTTTAGGCAGAAAACAAACAGGGGAGAAAGAGCTTTTCCTGCATTTGCTGCTTCTTAATTGCCTTCGGCTCAAAATAATTAGGCATATTTGGGGGTGATATATTCTAGTTTCCTTTCAATACACACAATTTGGATCTCAAGGGCATTATCACAAGTGAAAAAACCAATATCAAAGGGTTGCACACTGTATGGTTCCATTTATATGATATTCTCATAAAGACAAAATCATAGCCACAAAAGGAACAACTTTGGGCATCATGATTGTAACAGCATCAACACCTGCAACGGACTGAAACAGGTGGCCTCATAACAATACCAAAAAAAAAAAAATCTTTGATCATCTTTGGGGATTGCTAGGGCACACCTGTGATTCTGAAAACTGGTAAACAATAGGAAAGAATCAGCATTCCCACAAGGAAAGGAATAAACAGGGCAACAGGATGGCACAGAGGCAGGCAAGGAGCGGGAGGGCCAAGAGCTGGGCTTGGAGTCTGGTGTTTCCATTTTTCTGCTGCTCCTGGTTCTTACATTTCAGCATGGCCTGTTTGGTCTCAGGCCTGTGGGGTGGCTGACGTGAGAAAGGATAAGGCCACCGTAAAGAAACAGACCATGTCACTCAGCTGTGGCCACAGAAGTACTACGAAACAACCATGAAACCTCAGTGCCGTGCCACAAGAAGCATGTGCTGTTGCTCACGAGTCTATCGGTGGGCTGGGCAGTCCCGATCTGATCTGGGCTTGGCCGGACTCACCCACGCGTTTGCATTCGGCTGAGGGCCAGCTAGGAGGCCCCTCGTGAAAGGATGGCCTCACTCACAAACTAGCTAACAGAGAAAAATAAACTGTCTAGAGAAAGTAAGAGGAGTAAACTCACAACACAGCAGCTCTTTCGTTTGGATTGATCGACCACCCGGGGCTTAACATCTTCTCTCTAGGAGGATTTTGTTTTCGCTGCCTTGAATAGCTCTAAGCCAACAGCAGGGGTTCGAACTTGCCACCTCAGTTCCTGCCAAAACCACATTCCAAGGATAAACCAGTCTCATCAAGAACGAAAAAGGGAGGAGAGACAGCCGGCCGCCAGCCGTGTCTGTTATCAGCCTGCAGTACAGAAAAAACGGAAAAGGCAAAGGCAGCAGTTTCACGCCGCCTCTTGCTAATCGGCCCACAGCAATAAATTTCCTCTGCCCCTTTACGACCTTCCCTTGACTTCAGGGCCGGCACCCCGTTCTTCCTTCCTTGTGTCGAGCCCTTTCTCATTAGGAGAAAGTAAAATAAAACCTTTTACTTCTTCTTTCTATCCTAATCTTTGTGTGAGAAATCTTTCTTGTCCCGTGTGCGAATTCACGTGCAGGCCTTGGCTGCAGTGTGGGGCCTCAGCCGGGACAGCCGGCCAGCCTGGCTGGGCTCCACGTGTCTCCTCATGCCCCGGCCGGTGCCCAGGCATGGTCCGTGTGGTTGCAGAGCCCCAAGGCGGGGCAGAGCAGGCAAGGCTCCCTGAAGCCTCGGGTCAGGGCTGACACGTGGCCACTTCCGCCTCAGTCTGTTGGCAAAGGAAGTCACGAGGCAGCCCAGTGTCAAGGATTCGTGAAAAGAGTCTTCAGCCCTAGCTGCAAGAGGTGCGGCCCTGGCTTAGCCGAGAGCTGGCCCAGGCTGCACCCTTCCAGACCATTCCCCGAGCCATCTTGAGCCCACAGGTCCTGTGTCGTCTCCCTGACTTTGCACAGAGGCCTCAGCGGCTATTTGGTGAGAACCTGACCCCAGAAGCTGAGGTACAAATTTTTCCACGTACGTATACCACCTGCATACCACTCAGTGTGCATACACACGCATGCACACACTCATACTCACTCACACATGTCCACACACACACGTGCACGTGCACACGCTCTGCTCCCTGCCATCGGGAAGCCGTGTGCTACCTGCTCCCTCCCCTCCAATGCTGCACGAACACTGTGGAAGAAAGACAGCGGCCTCTGGGTGCTCTCAGAGCTTCCCTCCCCAGCAGCAGGAGGAGAGTGAGGGCCCATGTGGATCCCCACCTCAGCTCTGACACTGACAGGGAGATCCCAGCAGGCCACTACCTCTCTGGGCCTCAGTTTCCCCTTCCGTAGATTGAGAGAAGGGAATTGGACACTTTCATGGGGCCCTTGCGGCCGGGACGCCAATGAGTCCTGGGGCAGCTTCCCAGCCCCTCACGAGGCCAGACAGGCAGGCAGAGGCCTCAGAGCCAGGAGGGACCCGAGAACTTCCCAGAGGCAGCAGCTGGCAAGCAGAGTGGATTCCCAAGCCCCATGCGAACAGCGAGGCTTTCACCTGCAAACGTGTGAATTCAGGAGCGGCGGCTGCGGGAGAGCAGAGGCAGCGGGCGCAGCCGAGCGGCACAGCGGTGGCGACAGCCCGGTGAGTACCTGATGCCCTGCGGGGAGGACAGCCCGGCCCACCCTCCACCCGGGCATCGCAGGGGAAATGGGACAGGGACACTTGGATCCCTGGGGAGGGAGAGAGGCAGAGACCACGCGGCAGAGACCCTTCCGCAGGTGCCCCCCACCTGGCACCAAGAGGGACAGGACAGCTCCCAGGGCTGTCTGAACGCCTGGCCACCCCTGACAGGGAGCTGCCACTCGGGGTCCATGGGGGCTTGGGGGGACAGTAAAGGACAGCCATCTGTCTTCTCTCCTTAAAGCCAGTGGCTGAGATGACTCAGGTATCCCCAGACACCCTGGGGCACTAACCACCCTCCCGGGGAAATGGAGTTTGGCCCCCGCTCACTCCCAGCACCGAGTTGGGCAGAAAGGCAAGCCCCACCCAGAAGCAGGTGGCCTGCCCCATCCCTTCTCCAAAAGAAAGAGAAGGACCAGGCAGGGCTTCTCAACTCAGAAGGAGCTTAGGGGCGAATATGGACTCACCTCGCATTTACAGATGGGGAAACAGAGGTCCAGAAAAGGGAAGGGGCTGTCCCTTCTCCCCAGCCCTCGGCAGGGAGTGGGCAGCAGAGTGGGGTGGAGGGGGACCCTGCCGAGGGGCCGAGTGGTGGCAGTGGCCTGGTCTAGAGGTGCAGGGACGAGGGAGGCCTGCCTCCTCCACCACGTGGTGGCATCTGTTGCATCCTCTCAGGCCTGTGGGGCAGCTCTGGGCCGTCCTGGAAGGGCTGAGATTGGAGGGGCCTGGCCAGGGGTCCTGGCTGTAGCATCCAGCCCAGTGGATGCCATGGGGTCGGACTTAAACAGAAGGAGTGAATTCCTGCCAGAGCCACAAAGTGAGGGGCCAGAGAGCACAGCTACAGGTGGGGTGAGTAGATGGGGCATCCTCAAAAGCTTGGAGCACCCCACCAAACCTACAGCCACCCATCTGACCGAGGAGGAAACTGAGGTCCAGAGAGGTCAAGCAACTCGCCCAAAGTCACGCAGCTGACAGAATAGTAGGGTGGACTCTTACCAGGCTAACCCCAGCGCCTACAGCTTAACCGCTAAGCCAAGCTGCCTCCTCCCAGATGTGCAGGTGTGCAGCCTTCCCCAGATGTGCTTTTGTGAATGTTGTCCAAAACACCCTCCTTAGAGCCTCTCTCTCCTGGATGGTGATGCTCCCCAAGCCACAGCTCCAACATGTGAATAAACAAAGCTGCTTCTGGCTCCTGGTGAATGAGGGTGATGCCCAGAGATGTTCACAAGACAAGTCCTGGCTGCCAGGGGCAGCTCAGCCTCGGCCTCTGGGGCAACCTATCGCTGAATGTCCCGAGCTCAGTTTCCTCATCTGCAAAATGGGAGTAATAATAGTACCTACCCCATAAGGTTGTTAACAATAATAGAAGCTAAAAGTATCGAATGCCTCCTGCATTCCAGGCCCTGTTGCTAGGATCTGGGATGGGCGTTATCTCCTGTAAATCTCACAGAATGACAAAACCGGGGCAGCCCCGTCGCTTTCCTAGCTGCTCTCACGCAAGACAAACAGCCTCGGTTTAGTAATTTGACGGTCCAGTCTTGTGTTTCAGCTTAACTTGATTTGGGCACCTCGGTTCTCAGCCCAGGCACACGGCAGGTGAGAGGGTGCTTGGTGGGCTTCCCTCCCTTCTCCCACCAGCTTCCCCTCCTCCTCCCAGCTGGCCAACTGTGGCTTCTGCCTCTCCAAGCTGGATAACAGGGAAGGAGAGGAAGGGGTGGGAACGTGTACTGCCGGGGACGGTTGCAAGCTGGCGTCACCCTCCCTGAGGCTTGCAGGGTTGAGCTGACTTCTCTGCAGGGGTGTTTCATGGGCTCCATGGAGATGCCCCCCATCTCTAGGGGTCTCCCTCCTGAGTGCCCCCCAACAAAACTCCTCCCCAGCTCGGGAATCTGGCAGGTCCAATACGCAGGGCATACGTATAAATCTTTCCCAGCAGTCTCCTTAAAGCCACCGTCTCTGTCTTGTCTTAGGTGAACGAGAACACATCCCCCTCGTCCCCACACAGGCTCAGGTCACTCTAAATGTTCTCTCCCAAAATCCACTCTCAATCCCTACTCCCAACTCTATGAAGGAGGGTGTAAACAGCATCTAGCATGTTCTCTGCCACCTGCTTTCTGCAAGTCCCACTGGGCCATCTGCAGCGCAGCTTACTCCAGGACCTGGTCTCAGCTGAAACTCCCCTCTAACATCTCTGCTCAAGGCCCTCAGCCCATCCCACTCGACCACACTGCTACTTCTGGCCCTCAGTTTACTAGTCTGCAAGATGGGCTGGATCATACCCGCCACACCAGGCTGTCGTGAGGGTCTACAGTCTCATACAGGTGATGGCTCTTTATAAACTGTACGGGGCTGTGCCTCTGAGGGGCTGTTACTGCCACTGCTCATTCAGCATTGTTGATGTCGGGGCGTTTCCTGCATCTCTGCTACAGGCAGCTGTTCTGCTGGTGGATACCTTATAGACTCCTGGTAGCAGTGGACAGTAATTTTCCTTGTTTTCCACCTGCCTGTCCCTGACACACATGCATCAGTGTTTGGGGCATGCTGGTTGATTGAAAAAACAAAGAAAAAGAGAATTCTTTTTCTGGGTGGCACAGAGCTGGGGCATGGACCAGGGGGCCTCTGGCATGTGGCCGATGGGTTAGTCCCCGGCCTCAGGGTGCAGCGGCGCTGGTGGTGGCCACAGAGGGGTGGGGAGAAAGAGGAGTCTGCAGATCTCAGGAACTATGTGACACTTTCATACTCGTGATTCCACTTACGCTGCCTGTCAGCAGAGAGCCTATTTTTGTAGGTGTTTTCTCCTCTCCTGAGATCATGAGGTCTCTGTGTTACCGACTTTCTCACCACCTGCCCAGGAGAGATGTTGTTAATCATGCGTGTGCTCCCCCCGGGGCTGCTCAGCCCCACTCTCTTCCGAGAGCCCAGGAGGAGCCCGCTGAATGTCGTGGCGCTGGTCCTGCCCCTCCCCCCCCCTGCAGAGGATGTGGCGAACCTGCCCACACCATGGGCCTCTGACGCAGCGTTCACCTGTCGCTGGTGAAACGATAACTATGTGGGCAGAATGGCGAGGTGCTCACTGAGTTAAATGTGTTCCATTTAAACGTTTTACCCTTTTATCCTAAAATGATGACCTTCCTATCTCTTTGGCATTAAAATATCCATTCTACATGATCAATTTTTTAAGTGAACATACTTGGGGAAGTGGAAAGTTGGCAGACAAATGGTCCCCATTTGTTTTTAATTTGCTGATCTGTGCACACCAAATATTTCAGAAGGATTACTCCCAGGAGTGAGGTACAAGCGCTGGTCCCCTCACTGTGACAAAGCCAGGACTCTCAACAGAAGTGCATGAACTCCACGAGTTCCTACTGGGAGGTGAGAGTCCGGGGTCTATTCCAGTTCTGTCGCTGCAATGCTGTGTGACCATGAGGGAGGCACTTGCCTTCTCTGAACCTCTTTTCCCTCACCTCTAAAGCACAGCTAATAATCCATGCCCATCTCCCTTTAGTGTGAGATGAAGGCGATACCTGTTCATTACTCACATCTCAGGAAGCCAAAGGCCTGTGAGCAGGTGGGTCCTCCTCGGCCCAGTTCTCCATCCTTCTGCCATCTGTCCCTCTCGTCCCATGCTCATGGACTCTGAGGCCAGGCAGTCTTTAGCAATGTCCTCAGCGACTGTCTAAGTATCCCAAATATGTCTGGCAGGGCCAAATGGGCAGTATTTTCATTCATTTGTGCTGGTGTAACAAAATACCTGAGACTGAATAGTTTATAAAGAATAGAAATCTGGCCAGGCATGGTGGCTCATGCTTATAATCCTAGCACTCTGGGAGGCCAAGGTGGGTGGATCGTCTGAACTCAGGAGTTCGAGGCCAGCCTGAGCAAGAGCGAGACCCCATCTCTACAAAAGAAAAGAAAGAAAAGAAAAGAAAAGAAAAGGAAGGAAGGAAGGAAGGAAGGAAGGGAAGGAAGGGAAGGAAAGAAAGGAAAGAAAGAAAGGAAAGAAAGAAAGAAAGAAAGAAAGAAGAAAGAAATTAGCCAGACAACTAAAAATAGAAAAAATTAGCCGGGTGTGGTGGTGCACGCCTGTAGCCCCAGCTACTGGGGAGGCTGAGGCAGGAGGCCCGCACAACAGAGCAGGATTCTATCTAAAAACAAACAAACAAAACCAGAAACCCATGCCTCACAGTTCTGGAGGCTGGAAGTCCAAGATCAAGGCACTGGCAGGTCCAGCATCTGGTGAGGGCCACATTCCCCACTTCCAAGAGTGTGCCTTGGTGCTGCATCTTCTGGAAGGGATAAACACTGTGCCCTCACAAGGCGGAAGGCGGAAAGGCAAAAGAGCCTAAGCCAGTTTCCTCCCGCCCTTCTAGAAGGCACCAATCCATTCATGAGGGCAGAGCCCTTGAGACTTACCCACCTCCCAAAAGGTCCCACCTCTTGATGCCACCTCCATGGGGACTGAGTTTCAGCATGAATTTTGGAGGGACGGGGGACACATTTAAACCATAGCAGGCAGGGAAGGAGAAAGAGATGGAAGAAGAGAGAAAGAGGAGAAAAAAGTGCAGTGAGGGAGGAGGGGGTCACAGGGGCAGCAGGCTCTGAGGACCCCTGCTGTGGGTCCACATCCTCCCAGAAGACATCCCTGAGTTCCACGGTCAGAGATGCTTCTCCCTCCCCTACCTTGTGAGACTGAGGGCAGGACATCCAGCCGTAATTCATGTTTGTGCTCCCAGCCCCTACACTTGGGAATCGTAGTAAACACTCCATAACTGATTGTTGGACTGAACTACAAATTTCTTTTGTTCCTCTTACTAAACTCTAAGGTCCTTAAGGGCATGGACTCTTGTTTTATCCCTATATGCTACGGTCCCCAACCCCCGGGTCGCAGCCCGGTACTAGTCAGTGGCCTGTTAGGAAATGGGCCACAATCACTGCCTGAGCTCTGCCTCTCCACCCCGTCCATGGAAAAATTGTCTTCCATGAAACCGGTTGCTGGTGCCAAAATGGCTGGGGACCGCTGCCTATACGTATTCATTTTTGGACAAAGTAACAGTCTGGAGAAACTAGGTCATGCTGCTATAACAAACAGCTCAGTGGTTTAACACAGCAAAGGTTTATTTCTTCCTTGTGTTCCATGTCCCCTGGGGTCTCTGCTCTTGACGACCCAGGTGGCTAAGGCAGCCTCTGTCTGAATCACTACTATTCACTGTGAGAAAGGGGAAAGAGCCCTGCAGCGTCGTGCACTGATACCTAAATGCTTCCACCCAGAAGCTACGTATTTACTTCCACTCATGTCTATTTAGCCAAAACAAGTCACGTGGCCACACCAAACTTTAGGGCACCCAGAATGTAAGAGCTGGAACAATGGGCAAGTCGCCGTTTTGGCTGCCACTAGAGGCAGCAATGAAGAGTGACAGACAAATGCGGGCTTTGACAATGAACAAACTTGGACTTGACCTTGGGCATGTCCCTTCACTGCTCTGAGCCTTGGTTATCACATCTATAAAATAAACTTTCAGGAAATGTCAAAGGATTATTGACAAAAAAAAAAAAATAGTATATTTGAAGTGCCTAGAAAAGAGTACATCCTCAAAAAATGTTTATTATAAGCTCTTGTTAACCTGGCCCTAGCTCAGAAATAGTGTAGGGCTCAATCACTGTGAATTGGTTTAGAAAGTTCCAGAGGGGTGAGTAATGATGCATGATGAGATAGGATCATTAGCAGCATCATTTTGAGCCATAACCCTAAAAGTGAACCCCAGCAGGGTGAGTAACCACCATTTTCCTTATTTTACGGAAATGCAGAGTAGCTCAATGCAGTTTCACATCTTGCCCGAAACCATAGCAAATAATCCATGTAAACAACATTTGAAGCAATAGCTAAAATTTACTGAGCATTTACTATGTTCCAGGCAGTGTTCCAAGAACAAACTTCAGCCCACAGATCAAACCCAGCCCAGCACCTGTCTTTGCAGATAAAGTTTTATTGGAACATAGACACACCCATTTGGTGTATTGTCTATGTCTGCTTTGTGCTACAACAGAGGAGCTGTGTAGTTGCAACAGAAGCCATCACTCCACAAAGCCTAAAATATTTACTCTCTGCCAACCCTGTTCTAAGCAGTTTCATGGCTACTAATAATCATTTCAGCATGAGATCATGGAAAAGAGAGCCCAACACAGTCAGGGCTATTGGGAAGCCACAGCATGATCTCTAGGGAGATCCATTCTTAGAATCACATGTTGGTTACACTTCACAGGCTGAAGGGAGCTGGGTTAGTAAGTCCTTAAAAATTGTCAAATGACTCCCACCACTCCCCAAACATCAGCAGATTATTACCCTGTTTCCTCCACCACTTCCCCAGCGGTGCCGCCAGTCATTGGCCACCTTGCTGTGGAGCCTGTGTGTCCTCCTCCCTCTGTTTCTTTCCAACGCCGCCCCTTGCCTACTTTGTCCACCGATATAGGTCAGACCCGTCACAAAACAAATGGCATGAAGGCTCCCCAGAGGACGCAAAGGTTGCGAGCACAGTCACCCTAGAGCAGCGAGGCTGAGCTCTCATCAATTGAGGGCATTTACAGACCCATCGACAATCTACCGCATGTTTAAGAAAATATCTCAGGCAAACTGCATGATAATAAATCACACCGTAAGGGATGGATTTGATCAAGTTCGTGTGTGTGTGTTTTCAATCTAGTTCACACTAAACCCTATGAGATCGGTACCAGTGTTAGTGTCCCCATTTCACAGGTAAGGAAACCGAGGCAGGGGAGGTGACCAACTTGCCCCAGGTCTCACAGTAACTAGAGAGGCCAGGATTCAAGTCCCGGCTTCTGTCTCAGAGCCGTGCGCTGAATTGCTGAACTCTTCCCCACTGATGCCCACGAGAAGGACGACTGTTTTTAATTTCATTGTATAATCGGGCAGAGTCATCACTCTGCTGTTTCCTAGTAAACTCATCTCCTGACACCTGGGTGGTTTATCCCCAAAGTGTTTGCCCAAACCAGCCATACCTAAAGTTTCCACAATCTATGCGTGTCTTGGCTACATTAATGGCAATTGCTTGACTAGCCCAACGGGTAAGTCCTGGTCTAGGGGTGAAGAAACAAGCACTCTGGCTGAGCTCTACCTTGAATCAGCTGTGTGTCCTTGGACAAGTCCCTTGCCCTCTCTGGGGAGAGAAGGATGTTTACACCTCCAAAAGGTCCTTTCCACATAATACAGTACAGAGAATAAGAGTCGGACCTCTGGGGCCAAAGAGATTAGAATTCAATTCTCAGCCTTACCCCACCCAGAAGGCCTTCACCTTGGACATCCTTCACTCCTCTGAGTCTCAGCTCCCCCAGCGGTGATCAGAGATCTTGGCGCCGTCCTCGCTCAGCTGCAGTAAGCAAGGGCAGGTAAGCACGTTGCTCATAAACTACAAAGCCTGTGCAAACGTGTAACCACCACCGCTTCCGCTATTCTCTCCCATTTGTTTCCCAGGCTCTCTGAACACCATGTCCACCGCTCCCGCCAGCAACGGGGTGTTTGTCGTCATCCCGCCCAGCAATGCCAGCGGCCTCCACCCCCCTCCAGCCATTCTGCCCACCTCCATATGCCAGCCTCCGGGGATCGTGCAGTTCGAGGAACCACCCCTGGGGACACAGACACCAAGGGCCCCCCAGCCGCCTGACCTACGACCCGTGGAGACTTTCCTGACAGGAGAGCCCAAAGCTTTAGGGGTAAGAACAGCCTTTCGACCTGACCTGAGGCACAGGTAGTGAGTGCCCCGGCACCGGAGCACTCACGCACACCTTGGAGAGGGAGGCAGGCAGTTGACAAATACTTAGTGAGGACTCGAGGATTCAGCCACACACCAGATAGACAAGGACACTTCCCCCGTGGAGCTCGCAGAGAGCAAACCAGTAAACAAGTGACGAAGGTGACTCCAAAGAGGGGGATGCGGTAGGAAATTATGGATAGGGAGCGGCAACACTGGCAAGGGTGGTCATAAAGTTCTCTCTGGAGAGATGATGTTAAAGCTAAAACCTAGATGCTGGGTTGAGGCCAGTCAAGGGAAGATCGGGTGGAGGGGTCTGGAGGGTTCACCAGGGAGGAGGAAAATCAAGTACAAAGGCATTTAGGTGGGAATGAGTGTGGCTGCTCAAGAAAGAGATAGAAGGGTGACATGGCTGGAACGTAACGAGCAAAGGAAGGAGGGAGATGAGATGAAGGAGGCGTGGTAGGTGACAGCCAGCTCCTATAGGGCTGGCAGTGCATGAGAGATGGCCTCTAAGCTCTTTCGAAATCTCAAATGGCCTTGAGTTATCAGTCTCTGGGGGAGAGGGGGAATAAAATATTAGATGATAGATAGCTAGATACACCCATACTCACATGTGTATGTGCATATTGTTAAAAAGAAAAGCTTTTAACAAATTAAATTTAACAGAGTTTATTTGAGCAAAGAATGATTCATGAAGCCAGCAGCACTCAGAACCAGAAGAGGTTCAGAGAGTTCCATCTAGCAGCGAGAGCAACACGCTTCTATAGGACAAACACAGAAGCAAAGTAGAGAAATCCCCTGATTAGCTACAATTAGGTGTCTGCCTTATTAACGCAGGATGTAATAAGTCATTTGCCTTATTTGAGCACGCTCTGGTCAGTTAGCTGAAGTTTGGCTGTCTGTGATTGGCTGAAACCCAGCTATTTGTTACAAAAAAATATACTCTTAGTTAGGTTTCAGTTTGTTTACATACTGTTAGGTTGCAGTTTGTTACATAGGAACACAAAGTACAGAGACAGGCTAGTGGAGTCCTGTTTATTTCATTTATACACACACGTATATATTCTTCAGTTTGTTTCTTGGATTCAGTTTCTCCAAGTGGAAGATAAACACAAACCTTAGGCAATGGTGATGATGATGATGATGACAGCTCCTGTTTATTAAGTGTCTCTGAGAGATGCATGCACTGTGCCAAGGTCTTTGCATGTATTGTCTCGATAGAGTCTCAGCACCACTTTGTAAGACACAGATCATAGTTCCATAGGATAGATTAGGAAACTTGAGATTTGTCAAGGCTAAATCACTTGTCCAAGGCTACAGAGCTGCTAGGTGGCATCCTGTAACCGAGGATGACCTGACCATAAAGTTCTACTTTTGACCTCTCTGCTTGGCAGCATCCAGGGCCTCTGGCTCAACCATGATGAAATTTAGAATTCTGCCCTAAAAGCTACACCACATCTGCTGGTACAGGAGGGGACTGGAGACAGTGAACACGGAGGGGGTCATCAATTGCTGGAATCCTAAAACCTCAGAGTAGACCCTGGGAACAAATGATTCTCATAAAGGAATTTAATGAGACAAATACAAATTGCTGAAAAACATAAAAAGTAGAAAATATAAATAAATGTGAGGGAATGCCACCCAGCGAGAACACCAGCTTTGGAGTTAGCCAACCTGTCATTTCATAGCTGGGAGACCTAAGGCAAGTTACTGAACATCTCTGAGCCTCGGTTTCCTTGTCTCCAAAATTAGGATGGTAATACCTACCTCATCACATTAAGATTAAATGAGATCACGTCTCTAAGACCCCCAGCACAGTGCTTAGTGCAAACAGGCATTCGACAAGTGGCAGCTGCCATCTTCTGGGGTGCAATCGCAGAAGCTGCGGTGGTCTACCAGCAGGGGGAAACCTGCAAGGAAGGAAGAGTGATGTTGGCACCTGGGATGCTGTGCCACACCGTGCCACATGAAGACACTGATGGGATGACAGACATGCAGCCAAAGGGAGAAGGAGACGGAAGATTCAAGGGGTTATGCCCATAGATATCCGAATTCTTAGCACTCATGTTGAAAAGGGATATGTATTCCATGTGACCCCAAGAATGCAATTCCAGCTGTTCCCAGTCAGAACTGTCCACAAAAGGACTGTGCTGGTTTGGGGGGTGATGACCACTGGTCACTGAAAGAGCCCGTCTGAAAGCAAGGCAGCTGGAAGGGGCTCCTGGACAAGGCAGAGGCTGGATTAAGGGGTCTTCAACATCTCTTGCTGCTCAGTTCCAGAATTCAACAGTTACCAAAAACATTGCAATATTTTTGCAATGTGGTGGAACTTACCAGAAGCCCACCCATCCCCATCCTTGGGAAAACCATCTCACTTTTGGGACTAGATCAGAGGGGCGCTAGTAAACCAACTCTCAAAATCATCATCATCATCATTGTCCAAGCTGAGATTTCAGCAGGGCAGGAGGCAGCGACAGCAGAGGGACCAGTGATAGACGTTGAACTAATGTGCTGGAGGAGCAGGTGCTGGCTGCAGGCTGCAGGGGTGTCCGGGCACGAGGAAGGACAGGTGAAGCATTTGGTGCAGGGAATGTGAGTTCTTGAACCGAGGCCTGAGAAGACCAGGTAGCAAGCAGCGCGAAGGGATGCTGGAGATCCGTGGATCAGAACACAAAGCAGGAGGCAGGCCTGGGTGCTGCGCCCTGTGGCTCCCGCAGGCTGCGGGGAACTGGCTTCCTTCTGGACACTGTCTTTTATGGTCGCTCTGACGGTGCGGCCTCCAAAGACGCAAACGTGAGCCTTTTCCCCATCGCTGACGGAAGCTGGGGGAGGGCGGCCGGCAGGGGGCGGTGTGGAGCCGGCGGCGCGGCTGAGCCCTCGCTGCCCTCCGCAGACGGTGCAAATCCTCGTGGGCCTCATCCACCTGGGCTTCGGCAGCGTGCTGCTCCTGGTCCGCCGCGGCCGCGTGGGGATGCTCTTCATCGAAGGCGGCGTCCCCTTCTGGGGTGGAGCCTGCGTGAGTGCCGGGGCCATGGGGGGCGGGGTCTGCCCAGGCTCACCTCTGTCCCCTGCGCCCACCCCCACCATGCTCCTGACACAGCCCCTCCCAGCTGGGGCCCTGGAGACACTTCCTAGAAGACTTGGAGTCTAAATCTAACTCCGTGCCGCAAACATCATCATAAACCCAAGCCTGACTCCACTCCTATGTACCCAGCTCTCAGCGAGCAGCCAAGGAGGCGCCTAATAGGATAAGATGAAGTGGGTGGGGGCCCGGTGCTAACCACCTGTACTCCCGGGATCCTAAGCCTCGCCCCCTGCATCCGAACCCCTCCTGCAGAAGCCCTTCCACTCCCCTGGGTGTGTCCCCGCCCTCCATGAGCTCTGTGGCCTGGGAGTTGGACCAGCTCTGAAGCCCCTGCGCCCGTTCCTCTGGCCACACCCCGGCCAACCTGGCCACCCGCCCCTGCTGGAGCACTGGGTGAGCAGGTTGCTGTCATCTCCAGCATGCAGAGAGCGCTGCAGTGTTTCCAAGGTGAACGCTGGCGTTTGCACTTCACCCGCATCACCAGGGCCTCCAGCCACCCGAGTGAAGCACAGCCTTTGGGGTCCAGTGGGTGGGGTCTGAATGCCAGCTCCACCATGTGATACCATCGGGTCCCTTAGGAAAGGGACCCCCCTTGCCTCAACTGCCTCATCTGAAAATTGGGTTCATAGAGCTGGCCCTGCCTACCCCATAGTTTGCTGAGGATATCAAGAGATAATGCATATATAAGCTGATTACTGACCCTAAAATTCTGTACCAAATGGTGACTGATGATTCCGTTTGGAGGAAATGTCAGAAATTTGCATGAGAGCAGCCTCCACTGAGCGAGTGTTGGTTCCAGAACCAGAGCACAGTGACTTTGTTTCTTTGCCCAGACCGCCCCCAACAAGAGCCAAAACCCCCAAAGGGGGGCCCCGGGAGGCCACATTGCTGACCCACCACAGCTAGGGCAGGATGGTCACTAGGCCATGCTTGGGGACCAGGCTCTGGCCCTTTGAATGATCCATAGTGACCCAAAGTTGGAAAATGTTGGCAAATGGGAAAGCCCAAGGGGGAAATCATAACAGGAAGAAACAGATGTGTCACATCTTCTCCAAGCTCCCTCCTGCCAGGCTTTATCACTAAATATTCCCAGTAAAGATTTCAAAAATGGGGGAAGAAAAAGACAAAAATCTGCTTTTCAATCTCAGGAGACATCAGGGTCTCCTGGGGGACACGTGTGAGCTCCAGCATTTAATCACTCAGTTAGATCTCCACGTCGCCGCCCTCTGGGGATTCCTGAAGGTATAGGGTGTTATGTGCTTTTATTTTATCATGTGCGTTTTTTCTAGAAACAGGGCTCATAGCTTTTCTCAGAGGCTCAAAGGAGTTCTTAGTTGAAAATTCCCAAAATTCCAGATGGGAAGATAATTAGGTACAGAAGGAACAAGGCAGGACAGCTGGAACGTGGTCTCTGTGTGACCTGAACAAATCACTGCCTCTCTCTGGGGCTCAGCTTCTTTATCTAGAAGACATAATGTCTGTCTCCAGCCCCGAGACCTGAACTCTAGATCCAACTGCCATCCTGACATCTCCACTTGATGCCAAAGAGGAAACTCAGTATGTCAAAGCCAAACTCTTGATTCCTACCCTGTTCTTCCCCACCTCTCCCCATCTCAGCAATGGCACCTCCAGCCACCCACCCAAAGCGAAACACACCCCAAGAATCATCCTTGACTCTCACTTCAGCCCCTCCGGCAGGTCCCATCGGCTCACCCTCCAAAGCACAGGCTGGATCTGCCCACTTCTCCTCGCCCGCCTCCATGGCCGCCACCCTGATCCACACCACCTGGACATCTGCAGTGGCTCCTTCCTGGTCCTCTCTGTCTCTGTGTCACCCCAGGGCCTCCCCCAGCCCCCACTGTCCCCGTGGTCTCTCCAGCACAGCAGCTGAGAGCAAACCTGCTAAGCGCCGGGCCCAGAGCTGCCACAGCACTGGTCAATGCCATTCTCTCAGTCAAGCCATCACTTCGTCACAGCTCTGGTCACCACTATCCATACATTTCTTCACTTTTATTTGCCAAATGTCAGTCTTCTCCAGTTAGAATATAAGCCCCACGAAAGCAGGGATCTGTCACCTTCGTCAACTCTGTTATGTCCCTGGCACATAACTGCCACTTAGTAAATGTTTGATGAGTGAATATTTGAAGGAACAATGCCTTTGCCGTGAGGCTCTGATGACGTGATGTCAATGGAAACACTTGCCTTGCGAGTCACGGCCCTAGTTCCCTGGACAGGGGCTCCTAGAAAGCAGGGGACACCCTTACAGAGAGACCCCAAGGTGCCTGGCTGGGAGGCAGAGAAGGTGGCATCTGGGCGGCTGTGCTGCCCTCTCTTTGGCACCTCTTGGCAGAGTCCAGGCATAGTGTGCCCTGCCCAGGGCCCCAGCCGAAGCCTCATCGGGTCCCCTCTTCCCCACACAGTTCATCATCTCTGGGTCCCTCTCAGTGGCAGCCGAGAAGAACCGCACCAGCTGCCTGGTAAGTCTGAACCAGGGGGCCCCAGGCCGGGGATGGAGCCACCCCGCTGAATTCCACTCGGCTCTGCTCCTTCCTCCCGCTCACTCATGCGGCTCAGGCAGCCAGCACTCCCTGGGGACCTGCTGAGTGCCAGTGGGGGGCAGCCCCCAGGCGGACCAGACACAAATCGTGCAGCAGATGGGAGAGGAGGAGTGGGACACTCTCTCCATATACAATGCAGGGTGGAAAGTGAGAGTCCAGGGATAATATGCTCACGGTCATTCCAAGAAAGGAAAGATGCAAGAAGGCCTCCTGGAAGAGCAGACAGCCACGCTGGGCCTCGGTGGGCAGGAAGAACTTAGACGTGCAAGGGATGCAGGCAAGGTTGCTATGGAAACCATGCATGGCTCCACTGGACCAGGGCAAAGGATTGGGAAGGAAAGTGGAAAGAAACTAGATGGAGAGATGTGCTGGGGCCTCGAGGAAGGCTCTGGTGCCTTCTGCTGGCAGCAGGGAGGTGACGGAGGCCCGTGCATGGGTCAGCATCAGCACCATGCCAGGCTCAGAGAATGCGGCAGTGAAGGTCATGGCGCTTACCTTTCCAGTGCTTGGCAAGATGCGCAAAAGCAAACTAACAAATAAGATAGTCTTGGAGCATGAAAAATGCTGAGAGGAAGCAGATGGGATAATGTGAGAGTCATTCTGCTTGGCTGGGATAGTCTGGGGTCCCTGAGCAGGGCTCACTGAGCAGAGACCTCACAGTTCAGACCGTGACAGCCACAGAAGAGCCTGTCGGGGAGACAACATGGGCTTGGGAGGGGGCCGCAGCACTGGGCCATTGTGGACAAGAGGCAGCGTGGAAGGGACTGAGCTGGGAGGGAGAGCCGGGAGATGAGTCAGAGACTGAATGCCAAGTTTAAAATTTATTTTTAGGGCGATGAGCAGCTACTGAGGTTTAAGCTGGGGAGTCCTTGCCCTGTTTCAATGCTTGAGCGCTGTCCCGGGTGCTGGGCAGAGGATGAAGTCGTGGAGGGGCAGGACTGGGAGCCTCAGGACCAAACCCAGTGTCCCCAAGCCGTAAACTCCAGGAAGGCAGAGACCTGACTAACTGCCCCTGCACGCACAGCACCTGCATAGTGTCTGGCATGCAGTAGGTGCTCACTAAAGGCCTGTTGAATTAACTAATTAATCGATAGCCTGTGACGCTGCACTGGTCTCAGTGACTTCCTGGTTGTCATCTAAAAGGCAGAATCAGGTATATTTGAACTTGACTTGGTCCACCCATGAGTGGTTTCCCCCTTTAAGGCGAGGGCAGTTTAACCAGAAGGCTCCAGCTACTGGGTCACAAGAGTGTCATGTTCTGGCTGCATGGGGATAGTGACCCCAAGGTGGCCACCCGGACCACCCCCGGGATTCACGTGCCCTGCATGCTTTCTGGACATTGAAGTCCTGGGCCTCTCGATGAGGGCTTGGCACACCCGACTTCTGGCCCTCAGCACCTGCCTCTCTCCTCACCCCTGCCCCGTGCCCCCCACCCCTATACCCCCGACTCTGGGGTCTGCAGCGCCTTGCTCTGCTGGCTGCTGCCTGGGGCCTAGGAAAAGTGACCTGAGCTCCTCTCAGTGTCCACGCAAAGGGCCCCCTGACCCATGGCCCTGGGACAGGCCTCAGCCGCAACTGTACCTGCAGGGTGCTCATGGGGTGGGGGGGGCAAGCCACAGTAACAGACAGGCAAGAGGCCTGCCGCAACCACCGCCCCCACCCCCACGCCCCCACCCCCCGCCTGCAGAGGCTGTGAAGGTCGGGCCCTTCTCCCTCCTCCTGAGGTCCCAGGGGAGGAGGCAGTCAGCAGAGACACAGGCGTGTGCAGCCCAGCAGCCGCTGCCTCCTGGGTGGTGGAGGGAGGTGCTGGAGGCTGCGAGGCTGAGCCACCGCCTCTGTTCATGCTCCTTCTCTCCGCCTCTTCCCTCTGCTCCGGCCTCTCTCCCCGCTGCAGGTGAGGAGCAGCCTGGGCACCAACATTCTCAGCGCCATGGCAGCCTTTGCTGGGACAGCCATTCTGCTCATGGATTTTGGTGTCACTAACTGGGTGTGTTGTCCGATACCCCGAGCAGTGGGAAACCCTGGAGAGTGACAGAGCCCTGTCCAGGAGGGGGAGGGGGCGCGAGTGTGCAGCAGCGGGGCGTTGGCAGGGCCTAAAGACCCCCTGAATATTTGGACCCTCTGACCCTGCACCAAGGTGGGCGTTGGGGGGGCCGGAGAGACGCCTATAGGGTGAAGGGGAGGGTGCAGGACTGGCAGCTGGAAGACTGGCTCCAGGCACAGGTGCATCTGGCTCTGTGACTTTGGGCGAGTTACCCTTGCTCAGGGCTCCCCTTGTTCTGGAACTCGCGGCTCACCTGGACTGTGGGTTTGGTCCCAGGATGTGGGCAGGAGCTATCTGGCCGTGCTCACTATCTTCACCATCCTGGAGTTCTTCATCGCAGTCATCGCCACCCACTTTGGGTGCCAAGCCACGCGCACCCAAGCCAACGCAGTGAGTACCTCCACCCCCGCGTCCCCTAGACCTGAGCCTCGGAGGAAGGCTGGGAGGGCTCCCTGCCCCCAGCCCCTGGGACAGCACCGCAGTGAGCGTCCCACTCGAACATCGGGGGACCCTAACCGTCCTCACAGTTCAGTGAAGATGGAACTGTTCTCCCTGTGGCCATGGCGGGGGGAGTGTCCAGCAGCAACAGACCCACTGCCCTGCCCCAGAGCAGGAGGCCTGGGCTCGGGACGTGAGGGGCAGGGCTGTACCCGAAGGAGCAGACCCTCCATGCTGGGCACAGGGCACATCACAGCGGGCAGCATGGCTCAGGTGGAAATTGAGCTTAGCTTCCAAGCAAATGGAGGACAGTGGTGACAGAGAGGGGCTGGAGGGGGCGCTCGTGGCAGGGGAGCCAGTCTGAGCAAAGGCTGCATCGGGCAGGAAGGTGCAGGCGGTAGTGGGAGGTGCTGCTTGGGGGGTGCACCGTGTGGGGGGGGCAGTATTGAAGGTCTTTGAGCAGGGGACTGAGCTGGGTTCAGGGAGCCCAATCAGGAGGGTTTGTCCCATGCAGGGGTGGGAGGGGGTGGGCAGCTGGGGGCTCCAGGCCAGGAAGGAGCAAGGAAGCCAGTGCTCCAGTGCAGGCAAGAGGTAGCGAACCCCTGAACCCCAGGATGGAGCATCCAGAGAGTAGAACACCAGGGCGTCAGCTGCTACAGAAACGGGACTTTTGTCTGTTTTGTTCGCTGCTGTACTCCCAAGGCCTGGGCCGTAGCTGGCTCCAGTAACTGTTTTTTGAAATATTGGTCAAACAGATGACAGTTCTGAGCGTGCAACGCAGACTTGCGGAATTTATTACCAGGGCCCTGTTCTCAGAGTACCCACAAGGGGGCACTACAGCGCCGTAACGAGGCCCGGCGCTGGGTGTTTTTTCTTTGCAGCCTGTGATTTTCCTGCCCAACGCCTTCAGCACAGACTTCAACATCCCGAGCCCGGCAGCCTCCCCGCCCCCTGCCTACGACAATGTGGCATATGTACCCAAGGAGTCGTCCGAGTAGCAAGTTGGGAGCCCTGCGGGTTGGAGCCCAGCCTCCCCCCACCCCACCTTGCTCCTTCCCCACCGCACCCCACACCCAGTCCCGCGCGTGTGGCACCTGAGTGAGGCGTTCCCCGAGGGCGGCTGTCCCACACTCATCCCCAGCAGTTTCCTTCCCAAAAGACGCCAGGTTGATGTCGAGGGTGCATGTCCCTCAGCCCCCCCGGAGCCCTGTCATCCTTCCAGGGCACAGAGCCTCTCCAGAGGACACACGTGTCGCAAGCACAGTCACGGTCCACCCACTCCCTGCGGAAACTGTCCCTAACAGGGAGTGGGGTTGACCCCAGCCCTGCCCACCTCCCAAGGTAGGGGGTTCACAGGGGAGGGCTGAAGCCAGCCCACTCAAGTCAGCATGGGCAGGTGACAGTGAGGGTGGCTGGGGGCTCCTGCGCCTTTCAGCCTCCCTCCCCCACCCCCACAGCCTGAGGACAAGGCTGCCCTCAGGGTCACTGGGCTGGGTCTCCAGGGCACCAGGAGATGCCGCCAGCCCGGCATTCCCAGGCCCCGGCAGAGGGCTCGTCTCCTCCATAGCACAGAGGGAAATAAACAGTGTGGCTTACATTTTGAGTTGGTCTCATTGCAATGACTTTTTCTTTTTCACCTCAGGGGTTAGATAACCTAAGGGTCATCTCGGTCTATCAGAGGACTGGGGTCACTGTCCTGCTGTCACAGCACAGGGACACATCTGGGGGTGCTGGGTGCTGCGCTCTGTGTGGTGTGACCCTCGCACTAATCCTGTCCCCACCTCAGCCCAAACAAGCAAGCGTCCATCTCCCCCTCCACAGCTAAGGACGCTGAAGCTTAAACAGGCTAAATCTCACGCCCAAGCCACCAAGCGGGTAAGAAGCAAAGCTGGGATTTGAACCCAGCTCTGTCTGACACCAAGTCCATGCTCGTACCACACGGCCTCTCCACAGTCTGAACCACAGTGCTTTCCACCAGCTCCTTCCTTCTGTTCCGTCCCCAGCCCAAAGACTGGGACTGGGCTGCCTTCCTCAGTGCCTCCCCTTCTTCCTCAGCAAACTCCTGCTCCTCCTTCAAGACCCTCCAAGGGTGATGCCAGGCAGCTGCCATTTAAGAAGGCGTTCACTCCCAGGGTCATGCCAGTGTGGGGCAGGGGTGGGGGTTTCAATGCACTTTGGCTTTTAAAATCAAGAGAGGAGACTTGAGGATTTAGGTCATTAAGTATAGAGTGGGCGGGACGTGCTTGAGGATTTAAGACCAGTTTTAGGAGATTAGAGACATTTCAGAACTGAGGGGAAGAGTTTGGGGAGAAGGAGGAAGGGAGGGAGAAAAAGGAAGAGAGAGCTTAGCCTCAGGCTGCGGTTACCTCCCTCTGTCCTCTGCTGACTAAGTCCCTCAGGGACAAAAAACCACAAATCAGGAGGAATCAAAGAGCTGGGATGCTTCCTCACATCCCAGGCTGTCTCCTGGGGACAGTGCAAGGGTCCTAGAGGTGCCCCATGTCCAGACAGCGTGGAGCCACACAGAGAGTAGAGCTGGCTTAGGGCTGTGCCTTGTGACGCAGGGTCCTGCACTCCCAGCTGGCGTGAGAGTCCAGGCATCCGAAAGCATCCTGTGCTTCCTGAGAGCACAGTGGCCAGATGTGTAACGTGGATTACATGAGACTGTAGCCTTGTAACAAATAAGAACAGGAAATAAGAGTGGGGACAGGGGCCACCACCGAGAGACCAGGAAGGACAAACTGCTCCTCAGCAGATGCTAGCAATAACAGATGGTGGCTTGTGGCTTGGAAGTCACGAGAAGTGACTGAGTTATCCTGAAATGGCAAAATCAAGTTTTCTACCACAGAGAGGAAATGAGAGGTAGAGAGTTGATTGCCATGAAGAAGAAATCTGAGAACTATGCAGCATTACTAAGAGCAGTTAGCAAAGATCTAAATAAATGAAAAGATATATTAAATACTATGTTCACGGGTTAGAAAGCTCAATTTTGTTAAAATGTCATTTATCTCCAAAATGTATTTGTAAATTCAATACAATCCCTTTGAAAAGTTCAGTTTATTTTGGGGGAAAGTGACAAGAAGCGAATTCTAACATTCATATGGAAATCATATGAATTCAAAGGATCTAAAAAAGCCAAGAACATCTTAAAGAAAAACAAAGTTGGAGGACTCAAACTACCAGATTTCAAGACTTACTATAAAGCAAAAATTCAGACAGCATCGTTTTAGTGCAAAAACTGACAAATAGACCAATGAACAGAGAGCCCAGAAATAGACATTCCATACACATACATCCCATACATCCCATCACTTACTCTCTGGCAAAGGTACCCACAATCAAGTGGAGAAAGGACATTCTTTTTAATAAACGGTGCTGGAGCAATTGGATATTGGTATAGAAAAAAAAGAGCCCAGGCAGGGCGCGGTGGCTCATGCCTGTAATCCTAGCACTTTGAGAGGCAGAGGCAGGTGGATCGCTCAAGGTCAGGAGTTTGAAACCAGCCTGAGCA
>VBSM01003155.1:1084528-1105541 GCA_008086735.1 Cheirogaleus medius
AAAAAAAAAACACCATGCTAAATGTGAAAATACAAACCACAGACCAGGAGAAGATTTTGAAATACATAATATCTGACAGAGGTCTCATATGCAGAACATACAAATAACTCCTAAAAACAAATCAGGAAAAGACAACTCAATGATATCATGCTTACTTTACAGAGGAGAAAGCTGAAGCCCAGAGAGGTCAAATAGCCTACCCAAGATCACACAGCTATTAAGTGGTAGAGTCACGATTTGAACTCAGGCAGCCAGGACCCGGAGTTGGCTCTGAAGTGCTCTGCTGGGCTCAGCAAGCCACAATGAGTAAATGCTGGCAGTGGGGACTATCTGAGCTGGCTTCTGGGCTCCACGTCAGCCTCCCTGCCCATCCTTGACGTAACAGTGACTAGAGAGAAGCCAGACAGAGAAGGAGGAGCCCGGGGTGGGAGCCCTGGGGGTCGATGTACCCACTGCACACCTGCTCCGCCAGGGGGGCCTCACGGAGGATCTGCACACCTGCCAGGCACAGCACCACACGCAGGGGCAGAGCCAGACAGCTTGGCCGGATCTGCCTGATGTGATTTGGGGCCCGCGCCTGGAGCCTGATTGGAACAAATCAAAGGTAGCAAGACATTTGTGAGACGATCGGAGAAACCTGAACGCTGGATAGGTGACACCCACTGAGTAGCAAAAACTGGGCAAGAACAGGTTCACCTGACCCCTAGGGTTGAAATGGGCCTTTACCAGAGCAGCTTCCAGATCTCCGTGGGGCTGCAGGGTTACGCCTCGCTAAGCACCAGGACTTAGTTTTACTTTTTCAGTTGTGATCAGGTGGTCGCACTTTTTTAACAAGCCCATGTCTTTTTGAGACAAATACTAAAATGCTTACAAACAGAATGGTAGGATGTCTGAGCTTTGCTTACTGATGGAGGAGGCAAGATCCAACAGGAGCTGACGATGGCTCTAGCCGGGGGTTCGTCCCACTCTCTCTACTTTTGTGAATGCCTGAAATTTTCCAGAATTAAAAAGATTCGTTCAAAAGGTTTAACTTCTGACTCTAAGAAGATTATACTACCTTCACTCCTTCCGTCCTGCACTTTAAACAGGTGAAATTGTCAACGTTTTCCTTGCTAAAGGAAATTTGTGGCATAAAAGAGAGGCTCAAAGAAGGGCACTGAGATTTTTCGCCTGCCGGGGTTTGGGGACAGAGAAGACTTTGACAGCTCCCGTGCTGCTGGGCGTGAAGCAGGAGGTGGGTCCAGGAGGGAAAAGATCCGAAGTCTAATGTTGTAAAGATGTTCTGATTTCCCAGCACTGTCCCCCTGCAGCTGAGGAGTCTCCAGAGGCCAGAGTACAGCTGGCAGCTCCGAGCAGATGTCCCGGGACCAGCCGAGTGGTCCCCCCATGGCAGCAACAGAAAGGAGAGTGTCTCTGTGATTCCACATGGTTTGTTGGGCGTGGTGCTCAGGAGCACAGACTTGGTCCCACTTTGAAGCCGGGGGCTGGCCTTTTATACCCTCGCGCCAGCAGTTACTGGCTACAGGGTTGGGGCAAGGGCAGGGGGTGGCAGAAACTCCCAGAAAGGAGCAGACATGAGCCTCAGCAATGGGAGTTCCCCACCCACAGCCCCGACCTGCTGCCAGTCACTGAGCATCAGAGCCAGGAGGAGCCCCCGCCACTTCCACGCCAGTCCTGGAGACGCACACACGTAGAGACAGGCCCAGAGAGAGGAAGGGACTTGTCTAGGGCCACTTGGGGCCAGGACTAGAATCCAGGACTTCTGACCCCCTCTCAGATGGGAGGCCTAGTTGCCCTCCGGCCCCTTGCAGGTGACCCCTGTTCACACCAGGCACTCCGTCCTAAACACTGGGAGGAGGCTTTGGCACACTGGAGGGCTGTTTTCTAACTGGAATTAGCTGAAACCCTAATCCTCTAAGGGTCCCCCACAAACCATCCTCTCTGTCACATGGTGTGACACTGTTACTCAGTGCTTCTCAATTCCTGCCTTTCTCTGTTTGACATGCATGTATGCACATACACGCATATGCACAGGCACATGCACGCACATGCACGGGCATGAACATGCACACACATGCACATGCATGTACACACATACACCTGCATGCACGGGCACACACATGCACACGCACATGCATCCTCACAAGCTCTCCTTGTCCTCTAGGCCTCCCCTGCATAGTCTGATTAGGGTCACATTATTCGTGATCTATTCGAGATTTTCTCTGCCTGTTTGTCCACAACCCTCCCATGAATGAGTCTCACTCATTCCTGCACCTGGGTCCCTGTGGTGTCCCGTGCATGGATTTCCACGAACGGCGGTTTTGGGTCTCAGATCACTGGCTCCATACACCGAGTGGTCTCCTTCCCTGTCCACACCCTTCCCCTCCCCAGAGCCCTCACGGACCTCTTCCCCTGTGAGCAGGAGGGAGTGGAGGCCATAAACTCACCACTCCAGATGGTATCTTAACAGAGAACCAGATGAGGACAAGGTGGAGCCTTGCTGGCGAGATTCCAGGCACGCAGCAGGCCGGTGGTAACACCCGCTGACATTTATTGCTGTGTGCCAGGCCCTGTCTGGTCTGTTGCAGACATAATTCCAGTTACTCCCCACAACCCACTCCCAGGAACAGGTGCCAGCACTCCCCACGTGCAGACGTGTAAAGAGCCTGCCCAAGGTCAAGTTTCCAGGGAATACAGCGAGGTCTTGGCCCAGGCTCCAACACTTCCAAGGCTCCCTGTCTGGCCCACTCTGCTGCTCTATTGAGGGGTTCTGGAGGTCCTGCCCAGCCCTGTCCCTGCCCTCCTGGTCCTCCCAGAGCAGAAGGAACAAAGGGAATATGTGCGGGACCCAGGCAGCACGTGGCCCTGTGCACAGCACCGAGGCCCTGGTGGTCGTGGGTTTTCCTCAGGATGCCAGCTGGCTGGGCGTGGGGGTCCTGAGCTGGCTGGACAGAAAGCGGGGGGCCAAGGCTGGAAAAGTCCCCCCCCATGCCCCAAACAGCCTGCTGCCCAGCCGTCTCCGTCAGCCCACCTCCACCCACAAGCAGCCCCGCACGGGTGTTGGAGGTGGGCCAGCCGGGGCTAGAACAAGCCTTCTAAAGCGTCAGCGTTCACGCCCTTGGTCTTGGAAAGTGGAAATAAGACCTTGTAACAAACAGACTTTTCCCTGCTGGTTATACCATGGGACAAGTATTTACAGTTGGAAGGGAGCCTAGAGATCATCGTGCAATTCCCACTCCCACTGTGATATGCACAAGGGAAAACCAGAAGGAAAGCAAAGAGATCCAAAAATAAATAAATAAATAAATAAAACCCCAGAACCGGAAGTCTGAAAGTTCAATGTCATTTTGTCCAAAAGCAGAACCCGCAGAATACCAATTGCTTAGAATCATTGGACCACATGAAAAAAGGTTCTAAGGGCAATTAAGTTTGGGAAATGCCCTTAATATTAAAATAGAGTGGTCCGCTGCAGGAATTCTCAGAGACTTTAATATGAGAAAGGGAGACAAGAGTATATCCAGGGTTTCCCAAACTTATTTGACTACAGACCTCATTTCCTGCAGATTTGTCAGGACCAGGGTTCCATGGAACATACTTTGAGAAAGGTTACTCTAGCCTCTCGAAGCCAACTCTATATTGGATATTTGAGCCACTCCCACCGCCACAGCTCCCGCAAGCGAATGCGCACACAGAGTCCCATCTCTGGTGCTCGGCCACTCATGAACCTCCAGCAACACATTGCGTCCGAGACACTGCAGAAAAGTCTTCCCTCTGTGTGTTGCCGGTGGAGTCCGGGCTCAGGTCCAGGTTCTGCCCTCCCAGGTGCACGGAAGTCTGGCTGCAGCCAGTGGCTGATCCGGTACCGGCCTCTGCCACCAGCGTCCCTCAGCCCAGCTAGCTGTGTGAGAAGGGCTCCCGAAGAGTGGGGACTTGAGAGAGGGATAACTCCCAAGCACCGCTGGGTCAGGTCACAGAAAGGAGAGTCACACAGGCCTGTGTCTTTGAGCTCCACTTCTGAAGGAGAGAGACCCAGACCCCCGCCCCTCCTCACTAAATCAGGGGCTGTGACTGCCAATGGAGATATCGATCAGGGGGTCCCACCAAGCAGCCTCGGTGTAGAGCACTGGCAATGGACTAAGACCACGGTGGTTCCAATCCTAGGCACTTCCTCGCTGTGTGACCTTGGCCAAGGCACTTGACCTCTCTGAACCTTGGTTTCCTTCTCCATGTAATGGTGCTGACTTCCTGGTATTAAGGAAGGTGGTCGGCATGCAAAACCGCCTCCTCGCTCAGTGCCTGGCGTAGAGTGCGCACCAGCCACCAGGCCTCATCTGGCTCTTCGACTCTTGGATAGTTTCCTTTCCTTTCCATCCACCTAGGATATAGTCACCTGGGCTATTTGTCCCTCCCAACCTCCCAAGGCTCTTTCCCTTCCATGGAAAGGAATCCCTGCACCTCTGGGGAGGGAAAACTCAAACATTATGGACGCTCAAACAGGACCTCCTAAATTCACAAGTCAGACTTAAAATCGAGAGGAATGTCCCCTCCTTTTGTTCTTCCAGGACAGAGTCTGACAGCAGCCAACCCTCTCCAAAGGCTTTACTCCCGAGCCCCGTCACCATGGGGACACCATGTCCCACCCCAGCTCCCTCCCACGAGCCAGCTCCCTTGTCCTCCCCTCCCACTCTCTGCTCTCTGGGAGAGACTTCATCTTTTCTCACCAAGTCACCAGGCAGCCCCCAAGCCCTGATGTCCCCTGTGGCGTCAGTATACACTATGATGACCAGGCCCCTACAAAGTCTTCCCCAACCCCTTTCTTGCACCCATTAAAACATCCAGAACATTCCTTTTTGTCCGTTGAGCCAACAGTACGTGAAGGATTTAAGCCCACAGGCTCTGGAGCCAGCCTGCCTGCCATGCTTCAGGTCCAAGTCATTTATTCGCTGTGTGATCTTGAACAAGTGGCTTAACCTTTCTGAGCCTCATCTGTAAAATAAGAGCGAGGACATTATTTACCAAATAGGGTTGGCATGAGGATAAAATCAGATAATGCATATAAAATGTTTATCCCAGTTTATTCCAGTGCCTGGAACAGAGAAAGCACATAAATGTTAGCATTGTTGGCGAATCCTGACTTCCTGGCTCAGTGTTGACTCATAATAAGTCTCTAACAGAAGAAGTTTCCTTCTCTTCTCTTCCCCATCCCCCCAAGCCCGGGGCCAAAGGAAGTGGGATAATTATTTGATCGACACCTGCCTTCAGCCACTCATCCTGGGCCAGTGGACGGGACTGTTTACAAAGCCTCCCACACCTGCCCAGGCCTCCTGCCCCTCCTGGCTCCTGTGAAGCTGCGGTCTGGCCCGTCTGGGTGGGCTCTGTCCTGCGTTGGGTGTGAAGTCTGTCTAGTCCTCGTTTCCCTGTCTCAAAAGGAGTCATGTCTTTGCAACCCCAGGGAGGCTGTGAGCAGCAGTTACTCCCCATCCACAGGGGCCAGATTATTCCAGATCAGAGGCTGCTGGGCAGGGCAACCACTGCTCTGGAAGGCCCAGTCCAGAGAACAGAGGTGATAGGCAGAGTCCCGCCCCAGAGTCTCAGAGACAAGACGGGCTCTGATGTGGCCTTTCTCCTCGGCCCGCAGCCAGGGGCCCCAGCCAGAGGCGATGGCAGCAGAAGCCTACGGAGCCGCTACAGTCGTTCCGGGCTCCAGTGCTGGGGGACTCCCGCCATGGCAGGCTCCCAGTCCCACCCAGCCTGGGCACACATGGCCACCCCAGAAGGTGGCCCAGCCCAGGCTCCCAGCTTCGTGCTGGCACCAGGAGAAGCCCTGGAGGAGGAGCAGCCTTCTTAAGGAGCTGGGCGTGAGTGTCCATTTCCCGGGGTCCTCCCTGGCATGGGAGGGGACAGAAGTGGGGTACACAGGGAGGACACTGGGAACCCCAAGGAGAGAGAGAGGAGAGGAGAAAGTCTCCAGATTTCCTGCACATCACTCATCCTAAACCTGAAAAGCCTTCAAGGGGTGGAGAAAGGCTTCCTAACCCACTGTCTTGTGAGGTTTGGGCAGGACCAGGCCAGGCCCCTCCCCGTGGGAGTAACA
Organism: Cheirogaleus medius; assembly: GCA_008086735.1. Lineage (NCBI taxonomy): Eukaryota > Metazoa > Chordata > Mammalia > Primates > Cheirogaleidae > Cheirogaleus > Cheirogaleus medius. The sequence goes on from VBSM01003155.1 coordinate 1,090,623, forward strand.
GCAGGGGCTGCCGGCCAGCTGGAGCCAGCTCCAGGTCAGATGGCCCCACCGGTGGGGACCTGGGCAGCCTTGGCTCTCCTGCCCGGAATCCTGGGGAGGGGCCCTTCCTTGCAGACCAGGATTCACAAGAGGGCGGAAAAGGGACTCGCCTCAGCCAGTAGGCGCAGGGCACTGATGGCCTCGCCGGGGGCCAGTCACCGATGCCCTTGCCCCAGCAGCTCGCTATTCCCTGCCCAGGCCTTCCACATCGTCATCGCTCTGCTGCACCTGGCCTTTGGGGGTTACCTGGCCGCTACCGTCAAGAGCCTTCACCTGGTGGTGCTGAAGTCTTGGTTCCCATTCTGGGGGGCTGCCTCTGTGAGTAGGGGCCGGGGCACAGGCCTCTGTGGGGTCTGCAGGGCTAGCCTGGGAGGCCCTGGCATTTGAGACGGTATGCAGTGGGAGCAAGCTAACAGGAGAAAGCGTAAGCCAGCCCCTTTCTCCAATGTCCCTGTCTCTGTCATGCTGGAAATAGCTCCTTCCCGGGGGCCCCTGTCATTCCTGAGTCCCAGGAGAGTCCCCCTCACTGAACATGTGCATCGGCAGGGAGGAGGAAGAGCATGAGCTGGGGCAGCTCCCTTCTTTCCCCGCTTTCTGAGCAGCCAGGTTGCTTTAGGACCCAGCAACAGGTCCCTGGTGCCCTGTCGGGGTTGGTCTTCGGGAGCACACAGGGTGTAAGGAGCGGCTCCTGTCCTCCCAGGGCCATAGGCCAGGATGGGAGATGACACGGGACCCATGCACACACCATTTCCCAGAGGCTCCCATTCCTCCAGGTGGAGCCCTGCATATGCGCCAAGTCCCAGCTCATTGCTCAGGTGTCCTGACCCCCCGACCCCCACTTTCACATCGGCCCTCAGACCCCACTGCCCCCAGCTTGGAGCTTTCACTGCACAGCAATAGAGCTTTGTACACATGCAGGGCCTACGCATCCCGTGCTCCCAGGACTGGCTGCAGTAGGCGCTCAGTGGACATTGGACAGAACCATGGCAGAGCTACACCAGAGACCTTAGAACCAAGAGCCAATGTCCTCCCGGCCGCAGGATTCAGGAAAAGAGCAAGGGTCAGGTGGAGGAGATAGTGAGGCTGATCCCAGAGGCGTTGCTTGGGCTTGTAAAGTGGGGACGCAGGAGGCGCTGGGGGCATTCCAAGTGCAGGGCAGGGCTTGGCCCAAGGTGTGGAGATGGGACAAGGTGGGAAGGTGGGAGGTGAGGCAGGAGGAGCTCGCCTTGTTGGGGAAATGGTGTTCTCTGCCCTTCTGGCCACCAGGGATTTGTTTTCTTGGGGGATGGGGCAGGGGAATTTGCGGGTTTCAAGGAACCCCAACTTCTCTCCTTTGACTTTCAAATCTGGCCTGCAGTTTCTCATTTCAGGGATCTTGGCGACCACAGTGCAGACCTTTCCTAAAACATATCTGGTGAGTTGGCACGTTGAGCCCATTCTCTTCCTTCCAAGCCTGGAGTAACCTCGCCAAGCGCACCTGTGTGCGGGGTCATTCAGGAAGCCGTTCTCGAGGACGCGCTGGGAGCAGGCTCCTGCCGCCAACAGCAGAGGCCACCGAGCGGCAGGACCCAGGTGCAGGCTGGCGGATTTGGCTGTGGGAGGAAAGCAAGCCCCACCCCAGGGTTCTGTCTTCCCAGTGCCCCAAGGTGGAGAAGGAGGAACTGGCTCCTAGACACCCCAAACCACCCGTCTAGAACAGACCTGTTCTTCCTCCCAAATCTACCGAGTTTTGATTCCGGTCACTACACAGCCTGCAAGTCCCACCTGCAGCTGGATTTCCCTCCTTCTCATCTCTGAGAGCCAGGCAGGGGCGACTGTCGTCCCCCTGCTCTGCCCAAGCCCCTCGCCCTCTCCACGGCACACGTCTCTCCATCTTTGACTCACTCCTTTCCCTCCTTCACGACTCAGCCCATATGCCTTGTCCCCTCCCGGGTCCTCCCTGACCCTCCGTGGCTGGCTGCGGCGTGCCCACAGCCCTGTGGACCCGCCTGTCTCTGCCACACACTAAGCTCCATGTGGGCAGCGTGTCAGAGCATCTTTGTAGCCCAGGTGGCCCAGGCGGGCACAGAGCAGACCCCAGACACAGACTGGGCGGCTGGAGGTGGACGGATGATGGAAAGACCATTCCTGCAAATCATATTTCCCGCCCCTGGTCCAGGAGCCCTGGCCTGGTCCTGCCACGTTTGTGGCCCTCAGCGTGGCTAGGCTGTGGCTGTTCCCTGCTTCTTCCCCAGGGCCATAGAGACCAGGACACTGGTTGTGCAGCTTGCACAGCGGAGACAGGAGATGCTTAGCAAAGATCCCCTCCCCCCTCCACTTCCCCAGACCTTACCACCTGGGCGAGCCCCTTTGAGGACCATGAGCCTCTCTGTTCCTATACTTGAGCACAGGGACCCTCTTATTGCAATGAAATTCACCCTACAAGGCTGTCGATTTCATATGTTCATGCTCTCTCCCCATCACAGGGGTTCGCATTTGGCAAGAGGTTCCCAGAATAATGCTTCACCCAAGAGGGTGATACTATGGGCATTTCAAGGACCTTGGGGGCTGGGTCAGGGAAGGGAGCGGACACTGAGGGGGGTGAGGATGGGACACCTGGAGGGCTCCTCCCCCGTCCTTTCCCGCCAAGAACGAGCTGGGTGAGGGGCCACGTGGGTGGGGAGTCTCTGCCCGGTTGCCGTGTCTGCTGTAGGGTCGGGCTGCCTTTGTGACCGGGGGACAGCGGTGGGGCGTCCTTTACTGCCAAGCTCAGTGATCTGAGGGCAGCTCATGTCCCAATTTGTCCCGTAGAACGTAAGAGCTGGCGGGGTGCTCCTCAGAGTCAGCAGCTCAGCTCCTTGCGGGTGGGTGAGGGCCCAGGCCCAGAGTCTTTCCTGAGGGCACAGAGGCAGCTGCTGGCGGGCCTGGGAGGAGGCCCCAGACCCGGGGCTCTAACCTTTGGGTGAGAGCTGGGGCCTTTATTTTTCGCTTGCAGAAGGTCTTGTGCGTGACGGCGAACCTCGTCAGCCTCTTCTGCGTGCTGGCCGGCCTCTTCGTCATCGCCAAGGACCTCTTTTTGGAGAGCCCGTTTGAGACCCCGATCTGGAGACCATACCCCTACTCCACAGTGAGTGCCCAGGCCCCGAGGATCCCGGACTCCAAGCAAGGTGCTCCTTGGGCCTGGCCGATAGGAAGTTCCCAGCTCTCGGAGAACCTCTCCTGGAGCCCAGGCACAGGCAGCTGAGTCCTCGGCCGACCTGCGCGGCCCCACCGAGGCATGGCGGGGCAGGCTGCTCCCTGGACACTGCCAGGGAACCGGACGGGGCCTCGAGTCATGGAGTCATGGAGTCCAATCCCACTTTTATATTAACAGATGGGGAGACTGAGGCCCAGGGGGGAGGGGCTTGTCTGAGGTCGAGGAGCAAGTTGGCTGCAAATCCAGGACCACAACCTAGACCTGCCGATTCCCCAGCCACGACCCTAACTGTGGTGTCCTGGTGACGCCGTCACCGGGAGCCTCCCAGCAGCCTTGCAGCGCCGGCTGAGTCCACTTTGTCACCCCACTTTAGGGGAGTGAACACTGACATCCAGCGAGGCTACATCAGTGGACCAAGGCCACACAGCAAGTCAGGGGTGCAGGGAGGACTTGCAGCCAGGTCTGTGACTCCAAGCACAGTGCTCTCTTCACCATACCACGGCTGCCTCTGAAGCAGAGGGTGGCTCAGCCATCCCAAGCTGTGAGCCTCTGGGCCTGGATGCAAGGGTCTGACCATGGTGGTTTGCTAGTCCTTATCTCCCCCCACGACACGCGTACATGCACATGCACACACATACGTGTGCACACATGCATGGACACACACACACACACACCACACACGCTTCCCCACCAAATGCTGTGGTCCTGGGAGATGTCACCCAGCTGCACAGCGGTCCTCAGGCTGGCCCCTCCTCCCCCGCTGTAAAAGACGCTCCTTCTCTATGGGCCTAGGTGTCCCCATCTGTCATGTAGGCTTGGATCAGATGAGCCTAAGGCCACCTTCAGCCTTACCAAGGACCCACAAGATTCCCCAGCCCTCAAACCTTAGGCAGATACTCACCGAGGACCTATATGTGCCAGGCATTGGGTGCAGGGCAGTGACCAAGACAGACCCAGGCCCCACCCTGCCCTCCCCAGAGTGTCTGGGAGCTAGAGCCACATTGCCCTCTGCTAGGATCTGACCCCTGCCCAGCCAGGCCCACGGGCGGGGTGCAGACGCCTCCCCCAGCCTCCCTCCCTCCCCCAGGTCTGCATCCAGAGGCTGGAGCTCGCCTTGCTCTGCTTCACCTTCCTGGAGCTCTTCCTGCCGGTGCCCACGGCTGTCGTAGCCTACAGGGGGGACCACCTGTCTGCAGAGGTGAGGCCCTTCTCCAGGCCGCAAGCCCTCAAGAGGTGGGGGAGGTGTGGGGAGTTTGGCTACCAGCACAAGTGACAGGAGGACTCACAGAAGCTTGAGCACTTACGGCATTCCAGGTACCCTGTTAAGCACTAGAAAGATACAGATATACAGATGTATAGATGAATGTAGTTTTATTTAACTTTATCTTTTCAACAACCCATTGAGGTAGGTACTTAATTCCCATTATACGGACAAGTAAACTGAGGCTTAGAGAGGTTGCATCACTTCCATTGGCCAAATAGCCAATAAGGAAATCCAGGACTCGGCCATCTGTGTGTTAACCCACAGCCAAGCCCTGGTCTACCGGTGGGGATGTCAGAATGGCAGTCCAGGGCCGGGTATATTTTAAAACAGACTAGTCTCTCTCCACCCTGACCAGAAGTGATCTCCAAAGCTCATTTCTTTAAAGGAAAAACAATTTATATTATAATCTCAACTTTAGAACACTATAAAAACATATATTCCAAATCCCCCATAACCCTGAAAATTTAACACTCAGGTTATTTTCATGTTCATGTTTAGCACATACCGAGTGTTCACATGATGCTGATATGAGCTTGTGGCCCCCGAGTTTTATTTAACATCAAGCAAATAAGTCGTCTTAGCTAATGCATGGTCATCTGGCAGGACATCATCTCATTAGGACATCAGAGAATTGGACAGGGGCCTTGAATCCCTGAGGCCAACCCCACTTTTAAGATGGGGAAACTGAGGCCCATGCCCAGCTGCAGCATTAACAATAGTCATTCCTATCTATTGCCACTTGCCATGTGCCAGTGCAGTGGCTACATTAGCTTCCTATTGCTGCTGTAACAAATCATCACAAATCTGAAGGCTTTAAAGGACACAGACACATTGCCTTACAGTTCTGGAGGTCAGCAGTTTGGAAAGGGTCGCGATGAGCTCAAATCAAGTGTGTCAGCAGGGCTGGAGGCATTGGGGAGAAGCCCTGTCCGCCTTTTCCAGCTCCTAGAGCCGCCTGCACTCCTTGGCTTGTGGCTCTGTCTTCCAGCCCCAAAGCCAGCAGCACAGCGTCCTCAGAGATCTCTCTCCTGCCTCCCTCTTCCGCCCTTAAGGACCCTTGTAATTATACTGGGCTCCCCATTGCAAGGCAGATGGGCGACCTTCATTCCCCTTGCCTATGTGACCAGGGATTAGGACATGGCCACCACACCAGCCAAGACCTCCCTGAGTCTCACGACCATCCAAGGAAGCAGATTCTGCTTTTCTATTTTAAAGAGGAGAAAAATGAGGATTAGAAGGGTTGAGTGACTTCCTGTGGTCACACAGCCATTCTGTGGCCATGCTGGGCCTCCCCAAGGGCCTTTGTGTTCTCCTCCGTGTGAGAGGACAGTGCCAGGGACATGGGTCGGTGCCACCTTCATCACAGCTCAGGGACAAGGGTGTGGTCCTGGGGGCAGGAAGGAACCTGGGGTCTGACCCACTGACTTTCCTCACACGGGCCGCTCCCCTCCCTTCTCAAGGACGGGAAGGGTCGGGGGAGTCACGCACTGGCCTCGGGGAAGTCATTGCATCTCTCCAGCCTCAGTTTCTTCACATTCGTGGGTGACTTGAGACTTCAAAAGTGCTTTGTCAGCAGCTGTCACCCGTGGATGTGAGCAGCAGGGACATGACTCCTCTTTTGCAGGACGACGATTTGTCCCTCATTCCCGACACACCGCTGGAGCCCAGGGGTCTGTCAGTGGGGCCTCCGCCGACCTATGAGGATGTGACTCAAGGCACAGACAAGATGAGCAAAATCAGAGGGGAAGAGGTCTGGCCCTGGGCTGCCCAGACCTCCAGAACTCACCCACCACCCCTTCCCCCAGACACGGACAGGAACGATTCCCTGGGGGGCGGTCACCAGAAAGGGGCAAACAGAGCTGTTGCCCCAACTGTCTGGTGGCCGAGATAGAGGTGGTCCAGAGAAAACTCCAGGGCCCACCTCAGGGAAACCTTACCACGTGACTTGCTCGGCCGGAGCTGCCTCAGTTGAACCAGGGCACGACCAGGACCCACCCGCCCTCCCTGGCAGCCTCCGGAACAGACCCCTGGGCCAGCGGCCCCCAGGCATCCCCCTCGCCCTCGGCCTCCCTTGCTTGCCCTCTCCAACAGATGCTGGGCGCACAGGGGTCTGTGGGGGGAGCCAGACGAGGTCCTCGGAGCCGTGGGGCGCGGGGAGCGGCATGGTCTCTGGGGGGAACTTGTGTGTCTGAATCCCTGGATCTGGGGTGGGTGCAGCGGGGGAGTTGAGTCAAATAGAATGAGCCTTTTGCCTGCCTGGGCCTCAGTGTCTCCATCTGTAAAATGGGGAGGGCGGTGGCTGAAGTGGTCCAGGAGCCTCCCAGCTCGAAAGCTCCAGGACCAGGAGTCAAATTCAAGGGTCTGGTTGTGACGTCTGAGGACGCCAGCAAACCGTCAGCCTTGGAATTCCAACCCTGCTTGTGCTGGGGAAACAAGGGGAGGGAGAGAGACCCGCCTTCCTCCTACCCCGGATTCCCGTCGCCTGAGGATAGTATTTGGGATTTTTGCTTTTTTGCGGACTGTATTGTATTCTTTCTGTTTCTTTAAATGGATTCTTTTCTCTATATGATTTTAAAGGGGTACTTTGTAGCAGAAAAAAATAAAATAAAAAGGGAAATCAATATCTTTCCATAAATAGAAGCTAACCCCCAAAATAACGTAAACACGGTGAAAATAAAGCTTGACTCCTGCCCCACCCCCGTGGTCTCACCGACTGTTTCTCTTCCTTTGCTCGCTCCGCTCCAGCCGTCCTGGCTTCCTTGACGTTCCACAGATGCCCCAAGCACACCCCTGCCTCTGATCCATCACGCTTGCCCTTCCTCCGCCGGGACTCTGTTCCCCCAGGCATTTGCAGAGCCCACTCTGAATCTTCACTGGACTACCAACTCTGGGTCAATAAATGTCATTTAATCTCGATGTCATTTAGTCCTCCCATCCATCTGTGACATAGGTGCTGTTACTACCTCCATTCCATGCAGGCTCAGAGAAGTTAAGCAGGTGGCCCGAGAGCACACAGCTAGTAAGTGGCAGGGCTGGGATTTGGCCCCAGGCTCCAAGCTGAAGTACCACCTCCTGACCAGGCCCGCACTTGGTGTAACGTAGCCCCTGCTCTCCTTAAACTCGCTTTCACTGGGGAAATGAGATTTGTACACACAGAAGGCTGCCACAAAGGTCTCTGCAGCAAAGTTAGCCCTGGCTCTCGTGCTGTGCTGTTCATTTTTAAGACTCTCACAGTCTCAGCCCTTCAGGGGCCAAGTGAGTGGCATAAATGAGTGATAACGTGGGTGCAAGGCAATAGCGAGTGGCTGTCAACTGGAAGGGCTTGTCACTTAGTTTCCAAAAAAATATAGACAAGCCCCACAAAGCACAAGGATGCTTCCAAGGACCATAGGTGCTTGCCCTTTGGTTTGTGCATCACTTCCCCACTGAACTACAAGCTCCTTCAGTATGGTGATATCTTCTATGGTCTGTTTGTTTTTGTATAATAAAATACAGTTTGTGAGTTTATCCAGCTAAATTGAATTGAAATCAGATTTTCTCTGCCACACCCTTACACACAGTCTCGGAAGAACAATAGGTTGGGTGAAACCAACAACAACGACAGCTCTCACCAGATCTCTTTCGTGGTCTGGGTATGAATTAGAATCCCTAAAGAGTGGCAAAGTATTGTTGACAGCATTACTGTCAACAATAATAGCTCATTTTAGCTCATTTTCAATGAGTCGCGTTGAAAATTTGGATGCCATGGAAATATTGGCAGAGCCAGGCAGGACCTCAGAAATGTTAGACATGGAAATCACACATACTTGGACAATGGGTATCAATTTTTTCGGTTTAAATTTTTAAAATTAGTATATTAGAAATGTATACTTGCTCCCAACCATGAGTCTAAGAATGTTAGAATTGGAAATGGCCTTAGGGAATCGTGATCTGGTCCAATGTTTCCGTTTTACAGATGGGGAAACTGAGGCCCAAGAGGGGAAGGGACTTGCCAAGGTCACACAAGTCTGCACCATTCGTAGAAGAAGCCAATTCTGCTTCTGCTGACTATCTCTGGCTGACTCCTACTGAACAGCGAGGAATGTCCCCAGTCCCTCCTGCCAACTCTGACACCCCACCCCTACCCCCGCAACAGCATCACCCACCGGCTCTTCCTGATGGCTGCCCTGCCCCACTGTCATGGCCCAAACAGGAGGCAGAGAAGTCTAGAAAAATAATCCCTCTAAAAATAGACAGAAAGAGTTAAGGTGGCAGCGAGCATGAAGGAAACGGCAATGGCCGACCTGCAAGGAGCAGCGTGGCGCTTGCACGGGCTGGATGGGGCAGTGGGCCTAGGGCTTGGTGCTCCTTCCCAGGGTGCCAGCGACAACCATCGCCTGCCCAGGTTCAGACATGGCCCTGGGCAGATGTCACAATTGGCAGATTTGTACAGGGGTGTAGCCATTTCTGCAGGGGACAGGTGGGCATCTCAGAAGGGCCTCACCTCACGGCCTCATCTCAGGCTGTTTGAGACGTGTCTATAGGACCCACGGGGTGAGCACAGTTTTAAGCCTCAGGAGCACACCCTGCGTTGTCCCTGCAGCTGGTTTGTGTCTGGTGGGAAGGAAGGAGCTAGCGTGTATGCAGCCACCTCCGCGTGCCAGGAGCTGTGCAGGGCGTTCTGCACCTAGCATCCCATTTAATCCCTCCAGATCCCATGGGATAGGTATTCCCTTCTCCCACCCCTTGAGAGGAGCAAACAGAGGCTCAGAGAGGTTAACTGACTTGCTCAGGTGTGGAGCTGCCATGTCAGTGCAGAGGACCCGAGGCCAGGAGACCTCACCGAAACCCAGCAGGGCCCGATGGATGGGAGGGTGTGGAGGGGCCAGTGTTCTGCAGACAGGCCTGATCAGAAAGATAACCTGGGGCGCATTAAAGGTGGAGATTCCCAGGCCCCTCCCTGGAGAGTCTGATTCAGAAAGCCAGCAGTGAGGGCCTGTAACTGTATTAGCAAGTTCACAGATGATTCTTATGATCAAGCAAGATTGGGAGACACCCTGGTCGAGAAAGAAAAAAAGGGAATGGATTGCAGGATTATAGACATGGCTTGTGCAGAGGCTCAGCAGCGGGCCTGAGCGGAGCGTGTGTGGAGGGCAGAGAAGGAGCAACGCTGGGAGAGGCGAGGAGGTGCCCCCGTTGCTGGGCCAAGAGCCCCACGGCCAGAGGAAGGCCAAGAGCCTCAGGCCTCCAGACACCTGGGCCTCCCAGCTCTCTGTTCCTGGGTTCACCTATAATCGGAGGTATTTTTTGCTTTGTATTTTCCTTTTAATGTCTCCCACTTTGGCTTAGGGAGGCAACATGAGACAGCGGAAGAAACACTGGACGTGGGGTCAGAAGCCGTGGGTGCAGTGTGGACCCAGCTATTACAGCGAGTTGAGCTGAGCCAGCTGGAGGGGCTCCACGCCCGGGATGTTTAGTATGTGAAGAGGCCAGGTGAGTGGAAACAAGCCACGCACACAGGTGCAGGCTGTGGAGTTGGCGGTGGTATTAACTAGCCTGGCAGAGGGAAGGGGGGGTGCCCTAACCCAGAAAAAACTCTGTTTTTGTAGCCAGCTGTCCTGGGTTCAGATCCAGCTCTACTATTTATTAACTGTGTGATCCAAGCAAGTTACTTAACCTCTCTGGTCCTCAGTTTGCTCATGAGTGAAATGGAGATTGGGTTTATCAAATCATAAATGCTTGTTGGTAAGTGTGAGGCTGTGGTAGTTGTCACGGGTCCAAAGCCCTTCCCCCACCTCTCTGTCTCATCCATTCCCTTTTACCTCCAACTCCCACATCCTCCCAGCCCCAGGCAGCAACTTCAGGGTGTCTTAATGTGTGTTGTTTTGTTGTGAAATGTCTGGTGTGCACGTTTTTACATTTTTAATTTGCATAAATGATATTGTGATGTCTCGTTCTGTTTCTTGCTTTTATTTCCCTCTCAGCCCTGTGTCTAAGATCCATACGTGTTGCTCTCTGTGGACATCCCGTGCTTTGCTTTTAGCTGCTGCAAGTTACACACACCCATGTTTTACCAACCACCTCTCCTGGTGACAGAGCTGTACTTTTGGGGATGAGAAAACAGACCCAGGAAATGGGGTTCTGCCCAAGAATGCTCCTCCTCATTCTCAGACCACGGATGTGTGCACTGCAGGTGTCTGGGATGACAGAGGCCAAGACCCAGGATCCAAATCGCTCTAGCAGGCTTGAAGCGGCCCAGGCCACTGGCCACCTGCCCTCTGAAGCCAGCTCATCCGTGGTGACAAGCCAGCAGCAGCAGTCAGTGATGGACCCTCCCCCCCGAAACCCCAGGGCTGCCATGGCAGAGTGCAGAGGAGCCACCCTGGAGCCGAGACCCTGGAGAATGCCCACCCCAGCAGGGAGGAGCTCTTCTCCTGGGGACAGCCAACCACCTTGGGAGTAAGTGGGCCACCCAATCTCTAGACCCTCCCCTTCCCAAGGCAGATATGAAACAGTCACTGCCAGTCCCAGCAGTGACGAGGTCAGCGGGATTTATAGAGCCAAGGGTACGGAGCGCAGGGAAGCAGGGCAGATCTGCTGCGTTTTCCGTGCGTGGCCGCCAGCTCTGAAAAACAACAGGGCTGGGGCTGCCGCTGCCCCCTGACGGTGCCCACTTGAACCCAGGATGCGGGGGCAGCTCTCTCGGCAAGCCCATGTTCCCCTTGCAGGCCCCAGGAGCTGGGAACATCCTCCTAGGGCCACTCTGGGGTGAACGGTCAACTTCCCTCCGGTTCCCCTCTGCTTTCCTCTTCTGAAGCCCCACATCTGTACCCTCGCTCTTCCTGCCGTGCCCAAGCCGTCTTCGTCAGTGTGAGGCCAGCACGTGACAGGCCGTGCCTGTCGACCACTGCCGTGGACGTGAGCAGCTGAGCAGAGCCGGGGCCCAGCCAGGGGTGTGAATCCCAGCCCCGCCGCTCACTGCCAGCGCGGCTCTGAGCCCCAGTTTCCAAAATGGGGCTCACTTGCCTTGCCGGTGAGCACGGAGTGACGGGAGGGCACGGGGAGAAGATGCTCCTCTTGGGTGACAGAGGCAGAGTGTTAACGGCGAGGCCAACGGGTTGCTCTCAGGGTCAGAAGCCTAGGAGGGTGCTGGTCACACTGGGGAACAAATGACCACAAACTTGCGGGCATCAGAAGAGGCTGAGTCAACACGGTGTTCTGGAGGGAAAGGTTGAAACGGCTGGAGAGGCGTGAGGGTGCAGCATGGTTGGGGGGAACACAGACTTCGTGCGTGGGCAGAGACGGCTCCTGTCCCAGCTCTGGTCCCATCTGCTCCTCGGTGCGGAGCACGCTGCCCCCAGCGCGGCATCGGCAGTGCTGAATGGCTCGGCACAGAGCATGCTTAGCATTCGCCGTGCCTGACGCCTTGAAGGGAACCAACGTTACAAATTAATAACATCTCACAGGAGGAGGGTTGGGCTTGATGCCCGAGATGGCCCTGACCCAAGGTTTCTAGGCTTTTGCAAACCTGGGGTGCCCAGCTGGGGATGGTGAGGACTTCTGGCCCTCATAGGCTGGAGCAGCTGGCAAGACTCTCACTGTGTCCAGACCTCTGTTTCCTTGGCTGCTAAGAAAGGCAGTGAATGGAGGTTTGTTTAAAGTCCCTTTCAGCAGAGACATCTGCACAAAGGTTTGCCCAGCCACTGGGGTCCCTGGGAGACAGAGCCCCTCCCCGGAAGGCCTGAGGCTCCAGCTGTCCCCTCCCCTCGTGCACCCCTCCAGGCCCTGCAGATGGTCATCGGCTTGCTCCATGCTGGCTGTGGGGGCATCCTGGCGGCCTCCCTGAACTTCATGGAGTTCCCCGCCACTTACCGGTATTCGCTGGCAGGAGGAGTGTTCGTGAGTACCCTGGAGACCCCAGCTCAGAGCCAGGGAGGGCTGTGGGGACCTGGGACTTCAGACTTTGAGTCTGTGAAGTGGCAGTGAAGTTGCAGAGACGCTCCGGGTCCACCCCACGTATGCACCCGCGCAACATGCAGGATTGGAGACGGAGGAGGAGCTGGGCTGGGGGGCGGCCAGCTAAAGAGCTGAGGCTGCTTCACAGCACACTGCGGGGTCATGGAAAGAGGCCCCTTCCCCAGTATATGCAGGAAGGAAACAGGTGATGTCCCTTGGGGTCTCCCCCAAGGGTGGCATTCAAGTCAAGAAACTCGGACACTACAGTGGAACAAACCCCCCAGGACTTGACTTCTAGTCCAGATCCATCACTTACTGGCCCCATCACCTGGGCAGGTTGCTTCCTGCTCCAAGCCTTAGTCCCTCCATCCTCAAAGCACTATCCAGGGACCAGGGCTTTGGCAGCACCTGGCAGCTTGTTAGAAATGCAGAATCCCGGCCCCTCCTCAGCGGGACCGACTCAGTCTGCAGTTTACCAAACGCCCCAGGCTGCTCATTGTTTGGCCAAGTTTGAGGAATGCCTGGACCAGGTGCCTGGGGATCTTGAGTGGTCAGCTTCTAGAATCCTGTCCTACCACACTATGCAGAGCCCAGACGGGGGGACCTAGACACCCTTCTCTGTTCCCACAAGCCCCGTGTCCCCCCCGTTTCGTGGCCACACTGTGCTGAGCCTTAAATGCCCATGGAAAACCTTCCCAGCATGAGGGTTTTACAGGAGGCAGGTGGCCCTGGGCTTCCTGGGACCATCAATTGTCCTGTCTCTCTGTGTAGTTCTTCATTTCCAGAGCAGTCACCCTGGCCGTCTCAGCAAATTTACACAGTTTACTGGGTGAGTTTCCCAGCCGTCACCTCTGCTTCTGGGCACAGCTCATCTGGAAGACCTTGTATGAGGGTGGATGCTCGTGGATCGGGGAGTGAGCTTCTGTCTTCAAACCCACCTACCATGGGTCTGAGTGCATGCCCACCCCCACCTCCTGTAGGAGCCTCCTGTGTTTAACTTGAACTGGTGCATGTCCCAGTCTTCTCTCCTGTATCACAACTCCTCCTTGCCTTTATTTTGTAGAGACAGGGTCTCTGTCACCCAGGCTGGAGTGCAGTGGCACAATCATAGCTCACTGGAGCCTCAAGCTTGTGGGCTCAAGCAATCCTGCCTTGGTCACCCGAGTAGCTGGTATTACAAGTATGTGATACCATGCCTAGCTAATTTTTAAAATATTTTGTAGAGACAGGATCTCACTATGTTACCCAGTCTGGTCTTGAACTTCTAGGCTCAAGCAATCCTCCCACCCCAGCCTCCCAAAGTGCTGGGATTAGAGGCATGAGCCACCGTGCCTGGCCACCTCCATGCCTGCAATACAGCCTGGACCTCACTGTGACCACCAGGTCACCCCTGACCAGATAGGTTGGATGCAGACCCAGATGGCATTAACCTTGCTGGCCTCCTGGTCAGACCTTCAGAAGGAGGGGTCCATCCCAGCCAGAGCCACTTATTTTTTTAATTCAGAGAACGGGGATGGGGTATTCGCATTCTAGCACTACCAGAACAAGTTACTGCAAACTGAGTGGCTTAAAACAACAGAAATTTATAGTCTGTAGTTTTGGAGGCCAGGCGTCCACAGGGAAGCTGGTGGCAGAATCGTGTTCTCTCAGAAAGCTCTAGGGGAGAGTCCTTCCTTGCCCCCTCCCAGCCCCTGGCGGTTGCTGGCAATCCTGGGTGTCCCGTAGCTTATCACATGGCATCCTCCCTGTGTGCACCTTCTGTTCTTATAAGGACACTAGTCACAATCTATTATGACCTCGTCTTGAGTGCATCTGCAAAGACCCTATTTCCAAACAGGTCCCATTCACAGGTGCCAGAGTTAAGACATCAATGTATCTTTTGAGAGGATAGGATTCAACCCACAAAAGATGGCAAATAGCTTTTATGTCGGTGCTGACTCCCGATTCTGAGGGGTGATTAACGTTGTCTGCCATGGGCTCGGGAGGAAGAAGTGGCCACGCGTGTGCTGTCGGTGCCCCTCCCCACGACGGCTCCATCTTCTAGCCGTGAGAGCCGACTTAGCTCTGTAGCCACAAACGACAGAGTCAGAGCAGGGGTGTCCTTCTCACCTCCAGTCACTGTTTCCCAGCCCCTGGGCAGCGCAGCCGATCCTCCCAGGTCAAAAGCCCATGCAGGAAGCCCGTGACACGGGCGGCGTGTGAGCCGCCACCCTCCCCTGGCCGCTGGGTACTGACGGGTGCTCTGGTCTTGGCAGATGAAGGCCAGCACAGGCCCGAACCTGGTCAGCTCGCCATGTGCCGGCCTCGGGGTGTGCGCCTTCGTGGTGGAGCTGACCGCCAGCAGCGGAGATGCCCGGGTGAGTGCCTCGGGCCCCAGAGGAGAAGAAGCCAAGGGCCAGGGGACAAGCCTCCTTGGTGTGCCACTTAATCCTGGAAACGGCCCCCAGAGATGTCGTCTTAACCCCTGTTACTGAAGCAGTGCTGGGGAGTGGAGTTTTCTTTTCTT
>VBSM01003155.1:1114560-1154186 GCA_008086735.1 Cheirogaleus medius
AACCTATCTCTATTTTTATTAAAAAAGAAAAAAAAGGAAGAAAGAAAGAAAAATCCTGCACTGTCCAAATAAGCCAACAGCTCACGTCCAAGCCTGGCAGCAGCTGGAACTAAACTGAGGGTTTCAGTCGGATGACCACAGGGTGGCTGCCGGGGAGAATGGGGTCCTGGCTATATTGATAGAGAGCTTGGAGTAGGGAGGGACAAATCCGCTGTCTGTGGGGCAGTCAACCCGGGGTGCCTGAGGGTGTCTTTCCCAAAGATTTATCATGTTGCGGGAGGGACAGCTGAGGGAACAGGGGATGTTTGGCCTCGATAAAAGACAATTAAAAAGCTATGAGAAAATGGACTTCAAATATTGAAGCGTCCTCAGAGCAGAAGAGAGAGCAGCTTGGACCCGCGTGGCCCCATGAGGAACAGCTAAGACCCAGTGACGCCTCCACCCCATCCGGGGCCTCCCTTCACTCCCGCCACGCTCAGCAACGTCCCGCTGCCAAGGACACCCCTAAAGGTGACACTGAGTCAGCCCTATGTCCGAGTCCTGGGCCTGTGGATGTGGAGTTTAAGGGCTTGGAGTCGTGAAGCCCCAGGCCTGACCCCGCACCCTCTCCTCCTGTCACCGGGCACCGAATCAACCCCTCTGGGATTTCCTGGTCCATCAAACAGGCATGATCACCCCAGCCCTGGGGGTCCTAATGCCAATCCATTCACTCACTGAACAAACACTCATCCAGCCCCGTGCTCCTGCCGAAAATCACCCTCCTGCACGGACGCCCCAGGGGATTAGATGAGCACCCAGGAGAGGCCTGGCACATAGTAAATGCTCAGTTAGTGCTGCCGGTGACCTTGCCCTTCTCTGATCTTGCTGTTGAGCAAAGGGCCACGGGGACACAGACCCCTGGCATCTGGCGACTGTTGAACCCTCTCACTGCAGCACCCCTTGGCTGGCGGAGGATCAGTGGCTCAGAGAAAAACAATGGGTCCATATCTTCCGTCCATCTGCGGGTGCTTGGTTTCCTTTAGTCAACACATCTCAGGTTACATAAGTAAGCCGGCATCGCCAACTCAGCACACTCTGCACGACGGGGCGTGCCACGCGCAGCCAGCCCCTCACAGTGCACAGACCAGGGTCAGCTCCAGGAACAGGCACGCAAGGCCCCCGTGAGGGGCAGCTGCCAGGCGGCTCAGCATGCCGGCTCTGGAACCACAGTCCCAGCTCCTCAGTGTGTCGCTGACTCTGGGCAGGCACCTCAGCCTTTCTGTGCCTCGGTGTCCTTACCTGGGCAACAGAGAGATTTGCTACTAAAAGTTGCAGCTCCAGAATCAGACACCTCCAGTGCTTATTTGCTGTGCAACCTTTACAAGTGTCCCAGCCTCTCTGTGCCTCCGTTTCTTCATCGGTAAAGTGGGTATAAACAACAGCACCTGCCTCAAGGGGTTGTTGTGAGGAATACATAGGTTTGTACATTCAGAGTGCTTGAAAGAATGCTTGGCCCAATAATTGCTTGCCCTAGCTTTTTAGGCTGGGTTCCTCCAGAAGCCAACTCTGAGATAAAGATTTAAGTGCAAGCAATCTGTTCAGAAGTTGATGCCAATAAGCACCTACAAGGGCATGGGAAACTGACGGGGAGGGTGCATGAATGACCAGGTTCCCTTCGTGGGCAACTGGGGCTCAATCCAGCTGGGAGTCTCTTGGGGGCTGCAGGGACCCCCCTCAACATCCTCCCACCTGGAGGCATGGAAGCTGGGATGTTTGCAGCGGCAAGCAAAGGAGTGTAAGGTAACAGGGACCCTTACAACTATCACACCAGCATCCTCTGAAAACCCCAGGAGTCTCCTCTGGGCCCCTGCACACCATGTAAAATGACAATGACAAACTGACTCAGGTGGGAGTGGGGGGGCCTCTGGGCCAGAGCCACCTGTTGCTGAGGTTGATTAAGCACCTCCGCACAAGGAAGTAGTGGACTCAGGACTGGGAACATGTCTGAGGGCCACCCAAATGTCTCCATCTGAAAACTATCTCCCTCTCTCTAGCGGGAACCTGAGATCACTCTCTGAAGTATTTTAAGCAGGGCTGGAATATGATCCAGCGATCCAGCCGGCACTTGAAAGTGAGCCTTCCAGATGGGAACAAGAGCTTGGGGACAGGGACAATGAAGGGGCCTGGAGCAGTGGCAGAGGGAACCTACAGTCTCCTCTAGTCACCTTTGTAATGCACAGCCAGCGTGGTTCCAAGTGTCACACTATCCAGGTCTCCAGGCAGGGGCAGGAAATTTAAGGAACTGAATGGAGCTCACTCACTGAGCCTTGGGAACTGGAAGCCTCCCTGGGTAACTAGCTTCATAAGCAAGAAAACTTCTTTATAGCTTTTTTATAGTTTTTTTATAGTTCTCTTATGTTTTGAATGAGTTTTCAATGCTCACATTATAGCTAGAACTGGCTACTCTAAGTAACCTTCAATTAGTGGTACCAGAGCAAGTTTTATCTCAATGCCAATAACTTAGCAACTGCAGTTTCAAAGTAGGCAGAAAATAGAGAGACAGAGCTTAACAGACTCGGTAAGATTTACTGAACAAAACTCTGTAACTTTCTGTTGCACTGATGCATTCCCTTTTGAGTTTCTTTCCCGGAAAAGACGGAACCTCCTTGCAGCAATAAGGTAACTACAAACCCTTATGCCACTTGTTTGTCCAGAAAAGACAAGATAAGTGACACTCCGCCACAGATTGCACCCAAGGACCCACTGAGCAGCCTACTACCTGCATCCCACCTACGCACAAGACTGGAAGAATGACCAATATTAACCCCTAGCTCATTATACTATTAAGGGACTTATCCACCATTTTTTGATCATGGGATGCGCGTACTAGCATGATTTCTCACTGCACTTGCGTGCCCTACGCTCCATGCCAAACATGTAATGATGCTCACTCCCCTCATGCATTATTCATTTCACCTCCAGAAAAATCCCTGACCCCACTGCTCCGGGAGGCAGATTTGAAGCAGTCTATTCCTCCCACCTCCTGGTTGACGAACACTCTGCAACAAATCCTTTCTTCCTAGACAATCCTCATAGTCCCAGTAATTGGCTTTCTGTGTGGCAGGCAACAGAGAACCTCTCTTGTGGGTTCATTATCACCTGCAGAGCTCTCCTTGGCTCGGGAACACAAGGGCACTGTAACCCCTGAGTATCTCTGGACAACTTTCCAGGCCCTCTCACAAGCCCCCAGCTGAAAAAATAATGGTTTCTAAAGGAAGCCACTGAGATGCTGGACAGGGGCCCTGGGATCTCTGACAACCAACCCCAGGCAGTTCCAAGAATAACGCTGGGATGCGACTGGACCACTTCCAAGATGTTGTTCCTAAGAAAGAAGCATGCTGTGAGTAAATCACAGCAGCCCCCCCTCTCCTGGGTCTCAGGCACATGGGCCCTGGAGATAATCTTCTCTAGACACTGGGAGACCCGGAAGGCCTGCCCACTGGTGAGGCCCCAAAGCACTAGTGAGCAAAGTACATTTACAAGTGAATATCAAGGAAAGGGCCGGAAGGCAGGTTCGCACACAGGGGCAAAAACCACTGTTTTGGCTAAAAGGAAGATCAGAGATGACCCAACCTGTTTCTAGAAGTGGGGCAGAAGGGGCATGCGGGAAGGTATGCAGCTAGGGAGGGCCCAGGTGTGCCACAAGACAAAGGTGGTGTGTCTTACTGGTACCTCGACTTCACCCACACATGTTGACAACGTGGAAAGGAAGAGCCACAGATCGTATCCTGAAGCACCGGGCAGAAGAGAAGGCAAGAGTGTGAACATTTAACACACAAAAGACTTAGATTTCCCACCTCCGGGACCCCCAGGTAGCATTCACTCAAGCAGCGAGGAATACTCCTACAGGATCATTTAGATGCACTAAGCTAGTGCAAAATCATCCATACTACAAATGAGGAAACTGAGGCCCAAGGAGGGCAGGCACGGGAGTGACTCAGCGGCAAAGTTTCCACCCCGCCTTGCCTACGAGCTCCCTGGACCTTTTTCCAACTTCCCTGGAAATGACCCCCCTTCCCTTCTCCGCCCCCACGCTCTCCTTTCCCAAGAAACTGTTTACAAGAAAGACAAGAGTGAAACTCTTGTTTGAAAAGGACTGCCCGGTCAATCACAAGTAACGGCGCCCAGGCGCGTTGCGCATGCGCATACTCAGCCCAGCCCCCGCCGGCGGACAACCCCGCCTCTCTGCCCCTCACCAACATGGCCTCCTCGGCAACAGCCCCTCCCGCCCGGCACAGATGTGGCGGCTCCTGACGTCATAGGAAGGCGCCGGTTACCCAAGAGGCGGTGGAAGACTGCACGTGGGCTCGGATTTGGAAACTTTCTGGCTGGGCCATGGATACGCCGCTAAGGCGCAGTAGACGGCTGGAAGGCCTAGAGCCTGAATCCCCCGAGAGCCCCACCACAGTTTCGCGGGCGAGACGGGCCCTTGTGGAGTTTGAGTCGAACCCAGAAGAAACGAGAGAGCCTGGGTCACCTAAGAGTGTGCAGCAAACTGGCCTGGGATCCCCCCAACGTCAGCCGGCGACAAGCCCGGGATCTCCCAGTCTGCCGCAGAGTGCGTCCTTGGGGTCCCCGCAAAGGGAGCCAGAGCCGGGCGCAGGGTCCCCGCAAAGGGAGCCGGAGCCGGGCGCAGGGTCCCCGCAAAGGGAGCCGGAGCCGGGCGCAGGGTCCCCGCTAAGGGAGCCGGAGCCGGGCGCAGGGTCCCCCCAGCGTCAGCAGGATCTAGGCCTGGAATCGCTCCAAAGACAGCCAGAGGCGAATCTCGAATCCCCCCGACGTCAGCCAACGACAAATGAGGAGTCACCAGAGTTCTCTCAGGGCCTGGGAGAACTAGCCTCGGAGTTGGCCCAGAGTAAAGAGGAGCCGACCCCGGAAGCCCCCCAGAATCAGCTGCAGCCAAGCCCAGCATCACCAGAGCCTTGCCCCGGTCAGCAAGCACCGGGTCCGGAGCCCTCGCGGCCACTACAGGAGCTGACCCCCGAGGCACCAGGCTCCCCCCGGGGTCAGCACGAGCCAAGCAAGCCACCTCCGGTAGGTGAGACGGTGACAGGCGGCCTCGGGGAGAAGAAGCGAAAAAGTTCTTCAGCCCAGGACCCAGTGTGCAAGAAGTTGAAGGAGGAGCTTCCTGTAATCCCGAAGGGGAAGCCCAAATCGGGGCGGGTATGGAAGGACCGTTCCAAGAAAAGGTGAAGTGGGAGACAGCATGGGCCCGGGGTGGGGCTTTCTATGGTGTTGGGGCCCCCCCACCTTTGCCCTGCTTCAGCCTGTAGACAGACAGCTCCAGGGTTGGAGAGAGCTCACATTAGTGGGGGAGGGGAAGGTCAGCAAACAGGTAATTATAGTCAGAAAGTGGTAAAATGCCTTGGGATCCCGGGGAGGGTGAGACATAAGGCTAGGGCCTCAAAGATCGTGTCTGTGATGCAGTTCCTCCTCAGGGCCCCTGTGGACCTCTCCATTGTGTATTCCTTCAGGTGACATTTACCATTGTCTGCCCTCTCTAGTAAAGGAGGCAGAAGCAAGTAAATCAGCCAGTATTTGATAAAAGCAGTGAGGTCTTCACCCACTATTATCTGAGTGCTGATTTTATAGGACACTGTGCTAAGCCCTTTAATAAGGATTGGCCGGGGGAAGAGCCTTTCAAAGACAGAAGAGCAAGTATCACCACATTTAATCTGCACATCAGCCTTATGAAGCAGGTGTTGTTGTTATTCCCACACTATTTTATGTATGAGGAAACTGAGGCTGAGTGGAATATGCAGGACTTGAGCACGTGTCTGAGTCTATGCAGTCTGTCAAAGCCTATGCAGGAAATCCTTTTACCTGCTCTCTGTGGATTCACCTTAAATTGGATTGCAACCTTCTTAAGGGCAGGCACGAGGTCTTCCTTGTGTTTCTGTGCTTACGGCACAATAAGTGTTTGTGGACTGGAGGAACGAAGAGGTTCATCTGAATGAAGAAGGACGGGCTCAGGCTGCCAGGAAGGAGAGGTGGGGTTCAGTTCACATCTGAGCTAATGGGAACCATGGGGCAGAGGCGGGAATGCATGGCAGTGAGGGACCTGGGGGAAGGAGGGTGTTTTTAGGAAGAAGCTGACATTTACTAAGGATAGACTCTGCCAAGCTATGTGCTAGGCCCTGTGCTGATGTCATTTTGCTGTACCCTTAAAACCCTAGGCAGTGGGTATTATTCCCCTTCCCCCATTAAACAAAGAAGAAACTGAGTTTTAGAGAGTAATTTGTTGCAAATCACCGATCAGAGAGAGACTTTGAAGCTGGAGTGACTATAAAAGTTGGAGAAGTGCCTGATGGCACTGCCACTCCACCCTGTCCCAGCCGGTCATAGGAGAATGTTGCGGCCACTGATGACCAGGTGGAACCAGATGAAGAGGTTGGTTCACGTGGGAAGAGGTTGCTAAGCAAGCTGAGTGGGTAGAGCCTAGGGTCCTGGTACTCAAGCTGGTCGGCGGTGGAGGGGACTAGCTGCTGAACAAGAAGGGGCTGGGCCCATGCACAGGTGGGGAGAAGAGCAGGATTAGCACGAGAAACTGAGGATCAGCGGCTGGAGCAGGGTAGCAAGAAATAGGGAGGGAGGACATTTGGTCCCAGCTCCCTGCCCCAACTGAAAAGTCTTCCTGACTTCCTGCCGCTCAGAGCATGCACTACAGACTCCTTAAAGAGGCCCACCCTCCTTTCCCCATCCCTCACTAGAGTCTTCCACACCAACCTCCCCTCCACACTCCTCCAGTGTGTGATGCTCCCTCCTACCTCAGGGCCTTTGCACATGCTGTTCCCTCTGTTCAAAAGGTTCTTCCCCTGGCCTATCCCTGCTCATCCCTCAGAGCTCAGTTTAAATGTCACCCCCTCTAAAAAGCTCCTCTTTGTCCAGTCCAACCGGGGAATAAGTCCCCAAGCTATGTGTTACCGTTGTACTGTGTACTTCTCTTTTGTAACATCTCCATTTGCACAAATGCTTACTTACAAATACTTGGGTGATTCTTGTTCTTGGCTGCTTGTTCTCCTCTCTAAATCAGAGTGTCCATAGATCCCCTAGAACCCAGCACATGGTGGGCACAAGAGGACACAAGGTGGTCATTCATTCAACCAATTCATAATGCTCTGGGTAAGCATGGCTGTAAACAGAACAAAGCCCCTGCTTTCCTGGAGCAAACCATTCTAGTTGTGGGAAAAGATAAAAAAACAAGTAAATATATACTATGTCAGTAATAAGAGCTTCAAAAGGCAAATAAACTAGGATGGGGACCAGGGAAGAGCAGGGTGGGCAGGGCGTTGCTGCTGTGGTCAGAGATGGCCTGGCGGATAAAGGGGCATGGAGCAGAGGCCTGAATCGAGTGACAGAGGGAACCAAGGTGGACATCTGGGGAGAGAGTAACAGGCAAGAGGGACAGAAAGTTGAGAGGCCCTGAGGCAGGAGCATGCTGTTGTTTGAGAGACGGTCCAGGCATCTCGTTGCTGGAATCGGGGAGCAGCAAGGAGTGAGGTCAGAGGGGCAGGGGGCCTTGTGGGGCTTGCAGGAACTCTGGCTTTCCTGAGTGAGCTCCGGAGCCCTGGAGTGTGTGCTGAGCAATGGAATGGCATGGCCCGGCTTCCGAGAAGATCAGTCTGGCCTGCTGAGAACAGACATAGGTGGACAGGGGTGAGGACGGGACCAGTGAGGAAGCTGGTGCAGGGGAATTGAAAGGGCTTCAGAAGCTTCAGGCGGGTCTAGCAGGTCAGGGCCCAGCGGGCCACTCAGGGGACAGTTGGGATCTTTGAGGAAGCAGCTGCAGGAGGTGATGAGTCTAGAGACAGGTGCAGGCAGCACCCGCAGCAGGGAGGGAGGCAGCGGCACTGGAACGGCATGAAGGGTGGGGGAGACCTGGCTGCAGCCCCCTTGCCTGGCTCATGCCAAATGCCACCTTCTCCACAGTGCTCTTGGATGTGCCATCTCCCTGCTCGCTCTGCTCTGAGGATTCGCGTTTATTGCGCACCTGTTGTGTGCGTGTGTCAATGAATCCTCCAGCACCCTTTGGGACAGGAGTGATTCTCATCCCCACGCAGGAGGGGGCTGGGACTCAGAGGCTCCCTTGCCCAAGGTCGCCCGGTAGTCCCTGGACTGGGAGCCCAGGCCTGTCTTCAATCCCCAGGCAGAACCGATGCCTTGGAACTGCCTCGGTACCTTAGCCATCAGCCACATGTGGCTATGTAAATGTAATTAAAATTAAATCTATTTCTCTATCAACACCAACCACATTTCAAGCATTCAATAGCCACCTGTGACTGGTGGCTACCTTACCAGACAGTGCCAATATAGAGCATTTCCACCGTCTCAGAAAGTTCTGTGCGATAGCCCTGCTCTAGAAAGGTATCACATCGTGTCCTGTGGCTCTGCGTGTCTCCAGGCTCCACCACCTTGTCCCTTCAGGGTTCTCATACCCCAGTTTGGGGAGCCCAGCTGTAAGGCTAGGGAGGAAGTCCATGCAGCAGCCCCGTTCCTAGTATTTAGGGGGTCGCATCTTCAGCAGGAGGCCCTTGAAGAAAGGGGGGACGCTGGGGTCAGAGGGCAGCAGGGCCCTGGGACCCCAAACAGGCCTTGAATTGTTAAAGGAGGAAGACTTAAGTGCGGTATGTGACAGCCACCGGGAGACTTGTTTTCATTTTGCTTTTACTTTTTATTAAGGAAGTTTTCAAGCATACAGAAAAGAGCAAAGCTTCATGAACTCCCGTGTTCCCATCACAGCTTCAACACTGCTCAGCATTTTACTGATCTAGCTTCATCTTGAGTCCTCAACATTTCTTCTCTTTTTTCACCCTGGAATATTTTAAAGCACATCCTAGATACTTCATCCCACCCACAAACCTCTGTAGTCTGCGTTCCTACATTTCTCCCATGACTCTGAAATCATTATCACTTTTCAGCAACTCCAGGCCTCCCCGATAGCCCTGAACGCCCATTCTACATTCATTTCTCCCCAGCTAGGGGGAGAGATTCTGAACCATCACACAGAGCCCCAGCCACTCAGGCCATCGTGAGATGGAACAGGCCACCTCCATAGGGCATGAGCGTCCCATCTCCCGGGGCAGTCACACCCAGGCCGACTGTGCTTGGTGGAAGCAGCAGAACTTTCCAGCAGAGGCCATATGGCCTGGACTCTGCCGGCATGATGGCTCAAGTCCTGACTGCCACTCAGGCACAAGGTGACCTTGAGCAGGTGCCTTGGTTTGCTCCTCTGTAAAATGGAGAGAACCAGAGTACCCGCTTCAGAGGCATGTAGCAGGGCTTGAGGAGTGACAGCCAGCACAATCACGGTCCCTTCCTGCCCCGAGTGTCTGCAGACCTGGGGGGCTGCCTGCCAGGCAAGCAGGGTGGTGATTCTGACTTGGCTCAGGAAGAAGGTCCAGAGCCTGGAGCCGAGGGGGACAGAGCGGGCAGCACCCCGCAGCCTCTGCAAGCAGCCCCTCTCCCCGGCCAGGTTCTCCCAGATGGTTCAGGACAAGCCCCTGCGCACGTCCTGGCAGCGGAAGATGAAGGAGCGGCAAGAGAAGAAGCTGGCCAAGGACTTTGCCCGGCACTTGGAGGAGGAGAAGGAGAGGCGCCGGCAGGTGAGGGGCCAGCCAGGCCGAGGCGGGGACTTGGATGAGGGGAGCTTGCATGGGTGCCCGGGGACTGACTTGGTCAAGAGAAGTTCTAGAGCCTGAGGGCCCCAGGAAGGAAGGGAGCCTGGCCAGAAGCAGAAGTGCAGCCTAGGACCACCAACCGGGAAGCCCAGGGGACCATCCGCTTTAGCCTGGGCCTCTGTGAGGGGCTGGAGGCCGAGAAGAAGCCCCCGCTGCGCATTCTGTAAGATGCGATCAGGGTCCCTGCCCTGGGACCTGCTCAGGTGGGCAAGGCTTACCGATTGGAAAACCTTGTCCCCAGTATTGTTGCTGTCATTCTCCAAGAAGCAGCCCCCACACCTTTCCTCCACTTCTCTTCCGCCACCCATCCCAGAGCCAAAAATGCCCCATGAGAGGTTCACACCCACTGTCTCCAGGAAGCCCCTGTAAGGGGTCACAGCTTCACCCCCCCCACCCCCGCAGCAGGGACTCTCTTCGGTGGGAGGGAGCAGGGCGCTCAGCAGGCAGCACACCGAGGAAGCAAGTTGAGGGTGTTGGTCAGCGACGGCCCCCAGGACCAGGGTCATCAGTGGGATGTTACTGGACAAGCGACCCCAGGGGTGGAGGAACAGTGCACCAGAGTCGCCTGCGGTCCCAGCCCGGGCATGAGAAAAGGGGTGGGCCGGTCACTCCATTATCTATCTCTTGTTTTAAGTCACCTGTAGCTGAGGCCCTAGGGACAGTGTGGCTGCCACCATATGCTAAAGCCTTACCTCACTTCCTGTGTGGCCCTGGGTCCCTCTTGGGCAAGACAGAGCTGCCTTCTCACTTCTCACCATCCCCCGGAGAGATGCCCTGACCCCCTTCTGACCGTAGGAGCCCAAGCCTCACTTCTCCTTTGTCCCCAGAGGCCAGGCCACCCCTGGTACCCCAAGTTGCCAAAGCCTCTGAGCATGCAGCAGTCTTGGAGCCCACGTCCTCACCCTGGCCCTGCCAGGGGACAGTCAGCGTAGCCACCGGGCTTCCCATTCCCACATCAGACTGTTCCCAAAGAGCAGGGTGCTGTTTCAAGCCCTGCACGTGTATTGCTCATTTATTCCTCAGAACAGTCTTACAAGGTGTCGATACTATAGTTATCTTCACTTTAAAAATGGGGAAGTTGAAGCACAGAAACCTAGCCAAAGTCAACTATTTAGAAAGTAGCAGAATCAAGATTTGAACCCACGCCAGATAACCCCAGAGCTGCTTCCCTGCAGCTCAGCCCCTTCTCAGCCCTGCACCTGGGAGAATCTCAAGGCCCAGCCCTCACCTCTTCCTTAGGGCATCAGGGATTCGGGGGAGACAGGGAGACTCCAAGAAAGTGGAAATAAGGGAGGGGCCAGCCCAGCCCTTCTCCCATGGCAGGAGGGTGGTACTTGGGGCCCACACAGGCTTCCTGTCTAAGCCCCCATCCTCAGCTGCCTGTCTGAGTACCTGCCTTCCAATGTGCAGCAAGGAACTTTCCATACAGTAGGCCTCTGGGCACTGGGCCTGAGGGCACAGGATTGCTCTCACTGGCCTGCCCAGAGGGTCCCAGGCCCTCCACCAACATTACCAGGCACAGCTCAGAGCCTGGGCAGGAGGTCCTTTCCCCTTCCTGGGAATTCTGCCAGCCTTCACTCCTCTGGGGCCTGGGAGACCAGGGCTGCCTCAGCTCCCAGACTCAAATCCCCTCCATGTTCCAGGAAAAAAAGCAGCGCCGAGCTGAGAACCTGAAACGCCGCCTGGAGAATGAGCGGAAGGCAGAGATTGTCCAAGTGGTGAGTGTCCCGTCTTCCCCCCACGCCCTGCCACACTTAGGGGTGCGAACCACAGCCTCGGCCCCTGGCCTCACATGCCCTGCTCTCATGCTGCGATCCCAGGCCCCTGTGGGTTGGCCTTTCTCTCCCCAGGGAGCAGGGACAAAGACTCCAGGCACACTAACACCCTCCCCCCATGTCACCCCCAGATCCGAAACCCCGCCAAGCTCAAGCGGGCGAAGAAGAAGCAGCTGCGCTCCATTGAGAAGCGTGACACCCTGGCCCTGCTGCAGAAGCAGCCACCCCAGCGGCCCGCAGCTAAGATCTGAGCTCAAGACACCTGCCATGACCAAAAACCGTGTCAGACACAGCACTCTCGGCCACTGGTCAGACGCCTCTGCTGGAGCTGGCTGTCCAACTCTGTGGCTCTAAAACAGGGACTTCACCCCAGCCAGGGCTCCTAGGCCTTTGAAGGCTTGTGGACAGAGGCCCAAGAGGAACCTAGGACCTGGCAGAGATGGGGGAGGGAAGAGGTTCAGCCCCCTCCCTCCTTCTCTAAGTGCCTTCCATCCAAGAACAGTAAATTCTCTGGTTCCTCAGTGAGCTGGTGATGGAGAGTGACTCCTCCCACCAGGCCTGGCGGCCAGCGGTCAGGAATCCGGCTCCCCACACGCTTTCCGAAGGCTGCCATGGCTACCTCTGAGCCCCACTGGTCCTGTCACCCAGCAAACCGAATCCAGCGCCTCCCCACTTTCAACACTGAAGGGTTCAAATAGGGAGGTTGCTGGAAGCGGGGTTTCTCTCTAGCACCCCCTTTTCCAAACCAGCTTCTGCAGAAGCCCCAAAGACCTAAGTCATGCCCAGCCAGTCTACAACAGAAATATTTATGGAATGCCTCTCGTGTACGGGCACAGTTCTAGGCACCGGGGAAACAGACAAAAGCCCCTGCCCTCCATAGCTTTCATTCTGATGGAGAGAACATAATAAACAAGTAAAACACACTGTGCGTCCGTCTGTTGGGAGAGTGCTGTGAGTGCAGCAGGGGCGAGGTGTCAAGACAGGCTGGCGATTCAGCCAGCTGTGCATGTCGCTGTTGAGTTTGCTGAACGCCTGCTGGGGTTGGGCCCTACCTGGCACTGGAAATAAATGGTGAGTGGCCAGCCCAGCTTTCAGTGGCATCGGGGCCACTGGACCAAGATCCCAAGAGTTTCTCATCCTGGCTCTTCCATGGACATTTCAGCCAGCAAGCAAATGTTCGCTGGCGCCAACTCTGTCAGCCGCTGGGATGCAGAGCTGAAACAGGAGCGTCTGCCCTCAAGTCCCTCGTCGGTAGAGGAAACAGACACCGTGCAGTGAAAGTGCCAGGACAGAGATACAAGTCACCCCTCCCAGCTGCAAATGGGAAGTGGCAGTTCCCCAGCCCTCTGCAGTTGGGAGGTGGGTGCTGCAAAAATGTTGGGGTTACTGGTGTCCAGAGGGGTCCCAGAGGACCCCAGGTCTGCTGCCAGGTACATTCATCTAAAGACTGAGAAGACCTTCAGTAACGATGCCCGTTAGACTCTGATTAGCCCCAAGTTTCCCAAATACTTGACCATGGCACCTGCTTTTTCTGCCTCGCAAACATTTCCGACAGTGCTGGGTCACAAATGTTGAGGTAGGGGCTCCAACGCAGCTATTATCTGATGTGCCTTCAGTGGGTCAAAGGACGTTCTTTCACTTTCCAGATAGTAATTGATGCTTCAGGTTAGGGCGCAGACACGGATGTCACTAGCCCTGAAACTTTAGGCAAGTTACTTACCCTCCCTGCCCGAGTGTGCTCATCTGTAAAGACCGGCTAGCAGAAGCTGCCTTAAGATTGTGGGATAAAGTGTCTAGTATAATAAGCGTTGGCCAAATGGCTAAAGCGGAGAGATTACACTGGAACAGTGCTCCTCAAATCTTTCCTCTCCCTCTTCTACTCCAAAAGTACACCACTGGTTGGTAGAATAGAGCTGCGGGGAGATTGGCCCTGTGTGCCCTGATTTGAGAAGTCTTAAGGTTTTCCCTTTTGTTACTCCAAGTGTGGTCCCAGCACCACTGAGGCCGGGCCTGGGAGCTTGTCAGAAGTGCAGAATCCCCTGAATCAGACTGCTTTAACAAGATCCCTGGGGACTCAGGCGCATCACAGTTTGGGAAGCACTGCCTTAACTCGCTTTGTTTCTGAAAAAGATCCAGAGTCACCTCGGTGCTTTAAAATGCAGATGCCTGGGTCCTGCCCCAGGGCCAATGACTGGGTGGAGTCGGTGTCTACAATGTCATGATTGGGCCCCCGCAGTGCGCAGTGCTTTAGGGCAGTGCTTTTCTGCCCCGGCCAGGCGACCCGACCCGCGCCTCCTACCCCGAGGTGGTGCTCAGCGCCCGGCTCAGGGGTCCCCTCTCGTCCTGGGATGGGGCCCGGCCCTTGCGCGGGGCTGCGGCGCGGCTGTCCCGCAGCCAGCGCAGGAGGCGCGCGGGACGCAGCGAGTCCCAGCGGCGGCGGCCAAGCGACACGGAGGAGGACGAGGGGCGGCGGCGGCGGCGGCTGCTGCCCCCACCGCCCAGCTCGGTGTCGTCCACCAGCACGCTCTCGAGCACGGTGCGCAGCGAGCGCCGCAGCTTGCGCAGCATGTCGGGGCAGGTGAGCACGTAGAGCAGCGGGTTGGCCACGCTGTTGAAGAAGGCCAGGCTGGTGACGAAGGGCAGCCCGCGCCACACGAGCGGCCGCAGGGCCGCTTTGGAGTGCGCCCGCGCCTCCAGCAGGCTGAACACGTGGTAGGGCCCCCAGCAGAGCGCGAAGGCCACCACCACGGCCGCCACCAGGCGCACGAAGCGGCCCGGGCGCTGGCGGCCGCGGTGGCGCAGCTGTAGGCTCACGGCCACGTGGCTCGAGGCGATGATGGCCAGCGGCAGCAGGAAGGCCAGCAGGAACTTGCTGACGGCCAGGGCCGCCTGGCGCGAGTTGCACGTGGCATCGCGGTCTGGCCCGGGGTTCAGGAGCAGCACGTTGTAGTAGCACATGATGCGCCCGTCCAGCCGCGGGATGGTGTCCCGGAACACGAAGTAGGGCACGGTGTTGAGCACAGCCAGCGCCCAGAGCGCCAGGCAGACCTTGTGGGCCGCGGCCACCGTGCGGTGATTCTGCGCCCACACCGGCCGCACCACCTGCAGACAGCGGTCCAGGCTGATGGCGCTGAGCAGGAAGCCGCTGGCGAACATGTTGAGGAAGAAGATGGAGGAGTGCAGTTTGCAGAAGGTGGTGCCCAGCTCCCACGAGTGGCCCACGGCCAGGAAGTAGGTGAAGAAGGGCAGGGAGGCAGTGGCCAGCAGGTCGGACAGCGCCAGGTGCAGCACCCAGGTGGTGACCACGGTCTGGCGCATGCGGCAGCCCACCACGAAGAGGATGAGGCCGTTCTCCACCACGCCCAGCAGCGCGGCCAGCCCGTGCAGCAGCACCGCCGCGTGGTCGATGTAGCGGATGCTGGAGTTGCTGTGGCTCTGCAGGCGGCTCATCTGCTCCAGGATGGGGCAGAGCGGCTTCAGCGTGGCATTGGCTGACATCACGGGGCTCTGCGGTGGAGGGAAGGAGGTGCTGAGGTTGGCAGTGCAGGGCCACAGGGGAACCCAGAGAGAAGCCTGGAGCAGGAGCCCCGCCAGGGGAGTGGGGTGTGACCCGTGCATGTGACAGAGCAGGCTGCTGGGCGTCAGTGAGGTTGAGCAAAGGTGGTGAAGTGGGGGGATAACATCCCAGCTCCCCCATATGCTCGCTGTGCAACCTTGGGAGAGTCATTTAACCTTCCTGAGCCTGTTTCCTCCTCTGTAACGTGGGTGTCGGTCATAACGGTACCTAGCTCGGAGAGTTACTTACTGGGAGAACTAAATGAGTTAATATGTGAAAGTGCTTAGAACAGGGCAAACGCTGAATCAGTGTCATTGTGATGATCATGAAGCAAGTGGTCTAAGATCACATGGAAAATAGGAACAAGGCCAGGCCACGCAGGACGCCTTTTCCCAATCCCCAGAGCACTGGGGCCTGAACGTGGCCCCACTATAGGGCAAGGGGATTCTGCTGGCCTGGGGGGGTGAGGCTGGGAGGGAAGTCTGTGCTGCCCCTTCCCACCCACCACACCCCCACACCTTGCCGCTCAGCAGATCCTCCCTACGGCCCTTTGCTCCCACAGTGATGGCTGACAAAATGTGTTGACCTCAAACAGTGGAGCCAGGCTCTCCTCTGATGGTTGGAGAGGAAATAAGATAAGAGCAGGGCAAGAGCTGGGCAGGAGGAACTCCCAGATGGGGGCCCACTGGGGCCAAAAGATCTCTCCCCTCCCAGGGGCAGCCACGCAGCACTGCCTGCCCCAGGAAACCTACCCCTGTTCACTCGCTTATTCACTCACTCACACTCTCATTCAACAGGTATTTGTTGAGCAACGACTCAGGTAAGTGCCGGAGGAGCCAGGCTCTGGCAGACAGGCAGCCCCGCAGACGTGCACACACACAGCCTCGTTGGAAACCCAGGGGACCATCTGCTGTGAGGCTGGTGGAGATCCACAAGGGCTGAGGAAGTTGGGGCGGGAACCTCCCTGCAAGAGCTGGGGGCAGACAGCCGGGGTGGGGACTCAGGTTGTCCTGGGCCCCCACAACATGCCGGTACTGTGGCAGGTCCGTCACGTAGAAGAAAGGCGCTATATTCCTCTCCATCCCATTTTACAGATAAGGAAACTGAGCCTCCCTGTTTAAAGAGCTGGTTCCGAGCACCCAAATGACACAAACGTGGAAGAGCAGCAGTTCCGTGCTCAGCCTGAGCCCTTCCCTCTGCCCCTGCCCCGAGCACGAGATGAGGGAGGAGGAAGAAGAGAAGAAGGGGGAGCCATGGTCTTCAGTACTCGTTTTTCCAGGGGAAACACTGTTGGCCAGGATGAGCAAAGCCACTCCCTTCCAGGGATCCTGGCCTTCGTGGGGTGGGGTCCTGGGATATCAAACTAGAATTTCGCTGGCAGATGAGCCCCTTGGAGCAGGGATCTGCAAGGAGGTGGGAGAGGAGCCTGTGCCCGCTGAGAATGGTCATACTTCCTAGGCTTTAGAGTTTGCAGAGCAAGGAATTACATTTGCAATAAGCCTACAAGACCCCCATTTTTCAGAAGAGGAAACTGAGGTTTGGAGAAGCACAGCAACCTGCCCAACGTTCCCCAGCTGCAGCGCTGGGGCTCAGACGCCACTCCCGGCAGACAGCCAAGTGCCATCCCCACACTGCTCTGAAACATTCCCTTCAGCCCAGCTGTCACTTGTCCAAGTCCCATAGGGACACTCAGAGAGCACAGTCCTGCTCCACCCTTGGAGACTAGATCAGTCCTTCTGACTACATGGGGACAGCCCCCAGCCTCCCAGGATTCTCAGGGAGCCCAGCAGCTAGGGTCCTGCTTTGGCAGGGGCTGGGGGACAGAAAATGCAAGCTTTGGGACTCCTAGACCTGGGTTTGAATCCCAGCTCCTCGGCTTCCTGGCTGGGTGGACTTGGGTCCACTACCCTAAGCCTGCTGGTGTAATCTTGTGACTATGGAACAAGGTGGATGAATGGTTTGCAGTTGTGCCTGGCATCTGGTCAATGCCCAAGGACATTTCATTTAGTTCTGCCCTTTTCTGAGCATCAAGTACCCTCCAGTCCTTGGTACACTCAACCCTCCGCCATCCTAGCTAGTAGCAGCCCTCTCGCCTGGTCATACTGGGCCTTCTGTGGGTCCAGAGAGGACACTAAGGCTGCCCCGTCCCTGGGCCACCGCATCCTTACCTGGGCACGCAGGGAGCACAGGATTCCAGCCCTGGAGGAGGTCAGCTCTGGCAGCAGCTGGATAAGAGCCCCAGGCAGGAGGAGGCAGGGGAGTGGAGGCGAGGGAGGAAATAGCTGTCAGCCCCGGAGTGTGGTGTGTGTGTGCGTGTGTTAGGGGTGGGGTGGGGGAGGCGGGGACAGCTAGAGCGTGAGTTGCCACTCGGTGTTCCAGTATCATCAATCTCCATCGATGCTGGCAGCCCCGGCTCCGCCCCCTTCATGAAGGAGCCAGCAGAAGGCTCGAGGGCAGAGCAAGTGCATGTGGGGAAATCGGTGTGTGCGAGACAGTGGGAGCCCAAGTGTGCCTGGGGCTGTGCTTTTGAGAGTGACCAGTGTGTGGGGTAAGTGCATGAGGAAGAGGACGCCTTGTCCATCTGTCCACTGTCCCTGGGCTGCCCGCTCCTTCCTGACACCATAATCCTTGGAAAATAAACCCCTCCAGCTCTTCCAAGGTCCCCGGCAGCGAGGGGGCCTGTCCACGAGGAACCCTGGGGGCTCCCCGGCCGGGAAAGCAGGGAGGCAGCGGGAAGAACATGGGCTGGAGGCCGGTCACTTCCATTTGCTGAGCCCCAGTGTTGTCATCTGCAAATCGGAGCAATGACATCTGCTCACAGGCTGTGGCAAGGGTCGAATGAGGTAGGTTATACAAAGCGTACAATAAGTGCTTATGAAAATCAGCTTCTCTCCCCTCTGGGGAGAGACTTAGGATAAGAGAAGATGGGAGCATATAAATCTGCCTTTTATTTTCCCTAAGTCCTTATTCCCCCTTGCTGACAAAGGTTCCTCGCACCAGAGCACGTTCCTTCAACCTCAGCATCTCAGCACCTAGTAGATACTCATTAAAACATGCTAAGAACTCAATGTCCCCATATAGGGCAAGGACACCTCCCATGGCATTGACTCTACAAGAACCTTCCATTTAGACCTCAGCTTCATGCAGAGCCTGACACTTAATAAACTCTCCCTGAGAGACTGCTGTCGTGAGTGGAAATGAATAAAATGTTGTGATCTTGTGATGGGCATAATACTTCTCGCCATAGCCCAATCCCGATCGTTAGCAATAGGAAACTGTCTCCTTTCCTCTACATCGGGAGGGCTCAGACTTTCAAAGACAATACCATGCAGGCAGTGTGGTGCAGTGGTTAAGCCCAGGGGCTGTGGGGCCAGACTGCCACCGTTTGGTTTTGGCACTGCCACTCCCTAGCCATGTGACCTTGGGTAAGTAACTTCACAGCAATAAAATACAAATTTTAAAAGGTACTCCTGCACATCCCAGCCCCAAAGTACAAGGCTTAGAGCCCGGACTACTCTTTGGACAAAGAAAATGAATCACCTTTTCCCACTATGAACACATCTCAGCACTTGGGCATCAGGCTTGAGATAGGGCACAGTCCCGTCTCTGGATCCCAGCCCTCCCTTCCCCCCTCCACCAGCACCCTTGTGCAGTCAACATCCTGTACAACCTTTCACGGCAACCCTGCTAAGGTGCTTCTTCTCCAGCTAAAACCTTTACTCCTCTGATCCCTCTCAACCCTTGTTTCTAATTCTGTCGTGGCTCCTTTCCCAGCCCTCCTCGAGGACAACTCAACACTAACAAAAAAAATAGTTACTAAGTTTTACTAACGTTACTAAAAAAAACAAAAAACAAAAATGTACTGCAGATGAGCAAGGCCCTAAGGCATTTTCTGAAGAAAGAGGCAGTGACGCTTGTCTTTGGCTCCTTGGCTGCACTCCCACGGTGGAAACGGCCTTCCTGCACGTCCTCAGAGAGCCCCGTGTCCCACAGCCTCCATGTCCTGCAGCCTCCATGGCGGAGGATGCTGGAGGCAGGAAGTCAGGTGGGCAGGAGGCTGGCTTGTGCCTCCTGCCTTGGCATTTCAGGAGCCGAGAGACCACGCTGGGCACCCTGAGAGGAAGTCTCAGGAGTGGACGGGAGCAGTGGGGGCCCTGGCGGGGGCTCACTGGCTGGGAGGGAAGGATAGGAGTCTCCAATTCAGCAAGTGACACCTGCTCGGCCGGAGTCTAGAACCTGCGTGGAAGCTTCCGAGGTGTCAGGGCTGTGCTGGGGGGCAGGAGGACACCCAGACTGTCAGGCGGGTCCTCATAGAGCTGAGTTTAGAGTCCAAAGGACGGTGACCAGGCTTTCCCCGAGAGCCGAACATGGCATAGCCCAGCGATTTTCAACTTGAGTGTGCATCGGAATCCCCTGCAGGGATTTCGAAACCATATCGCTGGGCCCCGCCCCAAGGGTGATGCAGCAGGTCAGGGTGGAGCCTGGGAGTTGGCATTTCTGCCAAGTTCCCTGGGGACACCAGTGCTGCCGGACCAGGGGGCACACTGAGGGCTGAAGCACAGGAATGGAGAACGAGGGTCCTCGGGTCTGGCGTGCTTGCAGCAGGGAGCTGCTGTGGCCGTCCTGGGAGAGAGTCTCAGCTTCTGGCCGCGGGGCTGCAGGAGTGCCTGCCCTCTCAGCCTGTGTTCTTGCCTCCACTGTGAGGACCACAGGACATGATAAGCCAAGTGCTCAGCTCAGAGCCTGGCCCAGAGTGAGGACATGGGTACCAGTTGCCGTTGTTATTATTTCAGGTTGTTGTCTGCAATGACGCTGGTGGAGGGACATCCGTGGGCTGGGTCTCCCTGGAGGGGTCATGGGTTAAGGGGAGGCACAGTGGCCCAGGTCTTAGGCCTTCTGACCGGAAGGGTGGGCTGGGCTGGGTGCCTACAAAGCCACTTCAGCCTGGCCTCTCCGGGAGCCGGGTGCGGGGGGTGGGGGGGAGGCTGGGGCAGATCTTAGCCTGAGCTGCGCCCTGCCCTGTCCCACATCCTGTGTTACCCTGGCCCGGGAGAAAGACGCAGCTCCACTCCAGTCCCTACGGCACAAGCTTCTCCACGGCTGGGAACTTCAGGTCACAGCAACAAAGGGCGGAAGTTGGGTCCATCTCTGCATCAGCACCTCTCCTGCCCAGCAGGAGACGAATCTAGCCTGTCGCTGCCTGGCACGCAGACCTCTCCTGCAGAAGCTGTCCGCGTTCCCAACCTCGGCATTCGGAGCCTCTCCCAATCCAGCACACAGACACCAGTCCCGGCACCCGCTGCCCCCTGTCCACAGCTCCCCGATCCCCCTTTCCCCACCTCAGTGCCTTTGCACATGCTGTTGCTGCTGCCTGGAACACCCTTTCCCCTCCCTACTCATCCCACGGGACCCCTGTCCGCGGCCATCAGTGTAGCTGGGCCCTCGAGGGGCTTATGGCATCAGTGTGTTTAACAAACAGGGAACAAGCGAAGGGGCCAATGTGTGAGCTTCCCCCCTTGGCCCGCCCTAGTAAGCAGGTTCTTCATGTTCTTTTCTGGCCACTTTAAAGAAGTCAATCAAACAGGAAGTGAGATGCACAGCAGGAAGTAGATGAGGCCTGCCCTGGATCCTCCAGCCCCTTACAGCCCCTCGGGCTGCCCACACCCAGCGGGAGAGCCCACCCCACCTGACACCCTGCGAGAGGCCCCGGTTGAGTGCCCCGGTGCCACCATCACCCCAGGACTCCTCACAGGGCCAATACGCCCCTCCAGGACCTGACCCCACCCACACAGTTCTGCATTTCTCCACCTGCCTTGCTGCTCCTCCATCAACAGCCTGTATCACTGTCTCCTCCTGCCCTGTACCCACCAGGCTGTTTCTGTGCCCTTGTTTATGCTGTTTTTGCCTGCTCTGGAATGCCCTTTCTTCCTTTGGTCTTTTAGCAAACTCCTATTCATCCTTCAAAACCCTGGCCAGAGGTTGCCTCCTTGGGAAGCCTTTGCTGAGCCTCCCAGACAGACCCACCTCTCGTCCCCCCTCCCACATCTCCACTTCCCTTCACCAACAGCCACCTTTGCCCTCCCTGGCGACTCTTTTTCACACAATTCCCAGCCTTATAATGAGCAGCTTGAGGACAGAGACTCTCCCTGCTGTATCTCCTTGTCTCAAGCCAAGCAAAGGGCCTGACCTGTGGGAGGGGTCCCAGCAAATGTCTGCTGAACAGAATGAATCTCTAATACTGGCTTCCACGTGCAGACCCCAGAGGGCCTCCAGTCCTTCGTGGTGACCCATTCTGGGTCCTTCGTTACCCCCGGTCTGGTGCGGTTCTCCCTGGCTCTGTCTGCACCGGCAGTGGGTGCAGCCTTGGTGACTAATAACTTTAGGAGGGAGGACAAGCGGCAGAACAGGCAGAGACAGACCCTGGACTGGGCTCAGGCTCACACACGTGCCAGTTTCCCAGGGCTGTCAAAGCAAGTCACCACCAACTTGGCAGCTTTAAACGACAGATGTTTCAGATTCCAGAGTCTGAAATCAAGCTGTCGACACTCCCTCCAAAAGCTCTAGCAAAGGGTCTTTCCTTGCCCCTTCCAGCTTCTGGTGGCTCTAGGTGTCCTCAGCTTGGGAACTCTGCCTTGTCACGTGGCTTTCTCCTCCTTCTTCCTGTGTGTCTCTGATAGGACACTTGTCATTGGATTTAGGACACACCTGGATAATCCAGGATGATCTCATCTTGAGATCCTTAATTACACCTGCAAAGCCCTCTTATCCAAATAGGGTCACGGTCACAGGTTGGGGGTGAGCGTGTGCACACATCCTGCTGAGGGCCCCCAACCAGCACACTGTAAATAGCGACAGCTAACGTTTATGGGACCAGCACCAGGCTTAGCCCATTACATGTATTAGCTAATTTAACTACCACCCTCTGAGCTAGGTGCCGTTATCATCCCCACTCACAGAAGAGAAAACTGAGGCTCATGGAGGTTAAGTGACGCTGCCAAGGCGGCTCCGCTGCGGGGCAGAGGGGCTAGAACTCAGAGCCGGGTGGCCCAGCAGCAGTGCCCAGCTCTTCCCAGCTGGCAGGATGCCCTGAGAATCTTTGTTTCTCCAGGGCAAGCAGGGCTGCCTTTCTGCTGTTACATGCGCTCCCACAGGCTTTCCGGAAGCATCTCTGCGGCAGGCATAGTCCACAGGGACCACAGCTGGGCTCCCCCTGGGTCCCTCCGCAGGCCACTGAGGGCGGACGCTGCTCCCTGCTGGTTTCCGGGCTTGCTTGTGTACCCCTGCCTTGTCTCTCCGGCCTGGAGGGCCCGTCCTCCCCTGGTGCTGTCCCCGCGCCCCTGGATTCTAAGAGCAGGAGAGACAGGGCGGGAAACCGACACTTACATCTCCCCAGTCACGTTGATCGCATTCTTAGTCCCGTTTTCCAGGTTAAGAAACTGAAGTCTGGTTTTTAAAAATTTAAAAAGAGGCTAAAAAAGGAAAGAAAGAAATGAACAAACTGAAGTTTAGAAAGAGACCAGGTGGGCAAAGCCAAGATTCTAAGTCCCCTCGCTCTGACCCTCTCTCCTCATCTGTAAAAATAGCAATGGTTTTAATGGCTGTCGTGCTCGAATGATATTGGCCTCCCTTAACCCTCACGCAACCCACGAGTGAGGTGCTGCTGTGAGCCCCGCTGTGCAGATGAGGAAAGCAAGGCACACAGCAGGGAAGTGACTTCCCCTAGTGGGGGAGTGGGGGAGCTGGGATCCCCCCCAGGCTGATGAGCTCCGGTGTCCGTGAGTCTTTGCAAGAACGTGGAGTCGTAACTGACAGCCCGGCACCGTTTTCTCAAGGGCGTCCTTCTGCCCTTGGCCCCGAGGAAGGTCCCCTTCCCTTCCCCGCCCATTTCCAGGGCCTTGGGAGACACGCTCTCCCTAGGGGTCCAAAATCGGTTAGGAAACACCTGTGTCTTATCCAGTTCCATCCCCACCATAACATTCTCATCCCTATTTTCTAGCTGTGGCAGTGGGGGGAGCGGGTAAGTGACTTCCCAGGTCCCTCTGCCCACAAGCAGTGAACCCCAGACAAAATCCAGGCCTCTCCACGACCCCAGCTGATGCTCTCTGTGCACCTGACACCCCCGTCAGGGAAAGCTCTCTTGGGAGCGCATCGATGCAGAAGAAATGATGAGGGTGAGGGAGCACCACCCGCATGGCATCCACCACACTGATGGGGGACACTTGATGAGGAGCAAGATCATTACATCGTTTCAAAGTATCTCCCCGTAAGATGCAAAGAGAAACACCGCAACTTTACAGCAGAGAAGCCTGAAGACACCACCTTAACGGATTGAGCAAAGTCCCCGCAGCAATAGGACAAACCAGCAGGATGTGTCTGCTGATGGGATGCTCTGGGAAGGACACAATGTCACTTCCGGGGTGCTCCTGCCTGCAACGGGCTTCATTGTGCCCCCCTAAATTCATACGTTGAATTCATATGTCCCCCCGAGTTCCTCAGAATGTGACTATATTTGGAGGTAGGGCCTTTAAAGAGGTAAGTTAAAATAAGGCCATTAGGGTGGGCCCTAATCCACTCTGGTGTCCTTAGACAGGGGTCCTCAAATTTTTTAAACAGGCGGCCAGTTCACTGTCCCTCAGACCGTTGGAGGGCTGGACTATAGTTTAAAAAAGAACTATGAACAAATTCCTATGCGCACTGCACATATCTTATTTTGAAGTAAAAAAACAAAACGGGCAAAAACACCCGGCGGGCCAGATAAATGTCCTCAGCGGGCTGCATGTGGCCCGTGGGCCGTAGTTTGAGGACCCTTGCCTTAGAAGAAGAGGAAATCTGGACGCACAGAGAGACACAGAGAATGCACAGCAGAGAGGAAAGCCCGTCTGAGGATTGGGCGAGGAGACAGCCTGTCTCGAGCCCCGGAGAGAGGCCGCAGGAGAAACCACACCTGCCGCCACTTTGATCTTGGACTTCCAGCCTCCAGAACTGTGAGATGATAAATGTCTGTTGTTTAAACCAGGAGGAAACCCTAGACAAACCCACACTTAGGATGCTCTGCAAAGTGACTGGCCTGCACTCCTCAAACGTGCGAGGATGTGAAAGACAGAGGGAGACAGAGGGCCTGTTGGAGACTGGGGGGAGGCCGGAGAGGTTTGCGAGTCTGAGACTCCCAGTCTGAAACTGGATCCTCAGACTAGCAAAAGCACTTCTCCCCTTTGCTGTAAAAGTCCTTATGAGGACAATTGGTATTGAATGTCAAATAAGCAGATCATTTCTGTTTGTGTTTGCAGACGGTTGTGTTTATAATATTGACTTCCTGATTATTTTACTGAAATGGTTATTTCCTTTTTAGGGAATATACATTGAAGTAATTAGAGAAAAAGGAGAATTAGTCATGTCTGCAACCAGCTCTCAAACGGTATGGAGGGGTGTGTGTGTACTTGCGTGTATGTGTGTGTGTGTATCTGCGTATGTGTGTGTATGTGTGTGTGTATGTGTGTGTGTGTATGTGTGTGTGAGTGTGTATGTGTGTGTGTGTATGTGTGTGTGTGTTATGTGTGTGTATGTGTGAGTGTGTATGTGTGTGTATGTGTGTGTATGTGTGTGTGTGTATGTGTGTGTATGTGTGTGTGTATGTGTGTGTATGTGTGTGTGTATGTGTGTTATGTGTGTGTGTGTGTTGTGTGTGTGTGTATGTGTGTATGTGTGTTATGTGTGTGTGTACATGCACACAGAGAGGAAAGGAGCTGGAGCAAACATAAGAAATTAGCAGTTAACATCTGAGGAATCTGGGAGAAGGATCTATGGACATTCCTTTCCGTAAGTCTAAAATGATTTCAAAATAAAGTTTAAAGCCTCCATATTGCCCCTCAGGAAAAGTCTCCCTCACTGGCCACTTCCCTCTTCCAGTGTCCTCTTCTCCCCCCACAGCCCTTCCCTCTCCAGCACCAGCCCCCAGCTTGAAGCCTGCCCTGGCCCTCTGTGCGCCCCGCTCCCTCCCTGCTCTCCCCAGATCCGCTGTGCCTCCGGGCTCTGCCCACCTCTGCTCAGGAGCCCTTCCCTCCAGAGACACTTCTACACACCTCCACTAGGTGATGCCTCTCCCTACTCTGCTCCCAGAACCCCCCAGCTTTCCCCAGCTGAGCTCTAGTCACAGCGAAAGTTAATCACTGCCAAGCATGAAATCATTGCCACAAACCACCGAGTGCACCGTTATATGTCTCTTTCTGTCTTCCCGCCCAGCCTGCAAGGTCAGCATTAGCATCCCTGACTTACAAACGGGAAACCTGGAGCTCAGAAAAGGTGATGCGCCCTGGGTCACGGCTACTAAGTGGTAGGGGCTGGATGGAAAACAGACTTTCAACTACCAAGGCGCGTGCTCTCCCCACTCCTGCAAATGCTCATCACCCGTGTTTCCTAACGTTTGCAGAGCTCAGATTCTGCTGGGCCCCAGGCTAATGGCTTGCAGGAATTAGTGCCATGAAACAGGGCTGGGGACAGTTACCCGCTCAGAGGATGGCAGGGTGGTATAAGGAGCTAACACAGGCAAGGCTTTGGAACTGTGTGTGCCTGGCATATGCTGAACACTGCAGACTGTGGGCTGTTCTTCAGGGACAGGATCTTACTCTGTCACCCAAGCTGGAATGCAGTGGCATCATCATAGCTCACTGCAGCCTCAAACTCCTGGGTTCTAGCAATCCTCCTGCCTCAGCCTCCCAAGTGTCTGGGAATACTGGTGCACACCACCACAGCTGGCTAATTTTTTCTTTATTTTTTGTAGAGATGGGGTCTTTCTATGTTGCCTAGGCTGATCTTGAACTCCTGACCTCAAATGATCCTCTCACCTCAACCTCCCAAAATGCTGGGATTACAGGCATCAGCCACCGCACCCAGCCCTGTTCTTGTTGTTTTTAATAGACTTTATTTCTTTGAACTGTTCTAGATTTACAGAAAAACTGAGACAATAGTACAGGGAGTTCCCACATACCCCACACCCAGTTTCCTCTGTAATTGATATCTCTTACATTAGTATGATACATTTGCTACTATTAATGAACCAATATGGATCCATTATTATTTTTTTAACCTTCTCCCAGAAGGTTAAACTAAATTTAGATTAACTAAAGTCCATTTCCTGAGCTTTTGCCTAATGTCCTTTTCCTGTTTCATGGTCCCATCCAGGATGTCACGTTACATTTAGTCGTCGTTCTTGTTATTTTTGTATTTATAGTAGTCATCATCACACTAACTGGCTTACTCCTCAGAGAGCCTGGTGAGGTGTTACTAGTCTGTTTCCTCACCTGCAGTCCCATCCTGCTGCCAGCTCTGAGGGCAGGGCCTGTCACCCTGGTCTTGCCCCTAACGCCCTGCCCAAGGCATAGTGACTACGCTATCCTGCAGCCTCCTGTGGTGCCGAGGCCTCTGGACAGGCAGCATCCCTGGAGAGCCTGCCTGGTCAGAAACGGGATGGGGAAGGCTTGGGAGGGAGGCAGGCAGGCCCCCAAGGGCCACTTCCTGGCCATGTGTCCCGGCCTTACCTGCAGCCTCAATGTTCCTAGAAAGCTCTCTCCTCTTCTTCACAGCCACGATCACTCTTGCTGAGCAAGCATCAGGCCCCAGCTGCGGGCCAGAGAGCCAGGGCGAAGGGCAGAGGGCAGCTTTCTGGGCAGCACCCAGGGCTCCTGGCTAGGAGAGTGTCTGCCCCTGCCTTTGGGGCAGGAGTTTCCCCATGGCCCCTGGTGGCCAGGTGGGCCCTCCCCCAGGTGGGCCCCT
Source organism: Cheirogaleus medius (assembly GCA_008086735.1). Classification (NCBI taxonomy): domain Eukaryota; kingdom Metazoa; phylum Chordata; class Mammalia; order Primates; family Cheirogaleidae; genus Cheirogaleus; species Cheirogaleus medius. The sequence goes on from VBSM01003155.1 coordinate 1,141,377, forward strand.
TTTGCCCTTAGAGGCTCCCACTTGCCGCCTCCCTCCTATAAGGCCTGGGCCCTGCCCTGGTGGTGGGGTCAGGGCTATTGCGGGTGTCTGTGGTATGTCTGGTGGCAGGAGACTAGGCTGTGGCCTGGGGTCATCGTGGGGCCAGGTCAGTGTTCACGGCCGGAGTGTCGCCTCCGAAGCCTACAGCACAGCTATGACTGCAGGGTCAAGGGCATGCTGCTGCGGGTGTTGCCTGGGCCGGGCCAGACTGTCCACTTCAAGGTGGTGGACAGGTGCCGGCAGAATCCTGTCCCCACCTCCCCAGCTGCAGGCCCCAGGACATCATGAGCTCTCCAGAGCCAGTGGGCTTTGATGATTCCTACGGGCAGGAGCCCACGCTGGGCCCATGGGTGTGGGGCTTGTGGGTGGGCTCCTCAGGCATCGCCCCCCTCCCCAAGAGTGTGCTGGCAAAATGGGGAAGCGCCGGCCACAGGGAGGGCAGGAGATGGTGCAACTGCATTCAGGGGGGAACTAAGCAAAGACAGACACGGTCCACCTCATCTGCAGAAAGGCAGCTTCGGTGCTGCACGCGGTGACTGACTACAAAGGCCTGGTGTGGAGGAGAGGCTTGCGGGAGCCTCGTCCACCATGCAGTCCTTTAAACCCCTTCTCTCTCGAAGGCTCCAGCAGGAACTCCAGCCCGAGGCCTCCCCTCTGAGTGGTCCTTGGGCTGCTGGCTGTTGGCTGCTGGCTGTTGCCCTTGTCCTAGGTGGGCCCAAGCAAGACCTGGGCCCCGAGGCCCCAAGAAGGTAACAGTGAATGGACTCAACAAACCATGATCTCAAACTACTAAAAACAGAGTGGAGACGTTCCCTGTAACAACTTGTCTGAGAAACTTCTTCCTCCTTCTGTCCTTTCAGAATTGTGGCTTCTTTCACAAATAATATATGCCATGCCCTTGGGAGTCCAGTGTCTCCCACGGCTGAATTTGGGGGCCTTTGCCTCCCAGCAAGGGAAGGTGGCGTTCTGGGCAGAGAACAGAGCAAGGCAAAGGTATAAGGGCATAAAAGCATGACAGGGTCCAAGAACAGAGACAGCTGGGAGTCGGGCACCTGGCAGGAAGGAATGGCCCGTGAAGGCTTGTCAACTTCCCCAGACACAGGAGTTCTGACTGGGGCACCCTCGAAGCACCCTGTGTGCCACTGGGGATAAGAGGGACCCAGAGTTCTCAGGGACAAAAGAACTAAACCTGAGTTGAAGGAGCTCTTCCCAGGCCCCGCTCTGAGCCTGCCAGCCTGCCGCTAAAGGATGCCGGGAGATATTTCCAACCGCTAGCCTCCCTCCCCACACAGGAGGGGTGGCACAGGGTGGATGGCAACCTCTTGGCCCTGACGTGGCCTGCCACGGTGGGCACGGCACCCGGCCAGGTCAGCACCAGCACTGGTTGCTCTGCTGACCAGGGGCAGCCTGTGTGTGGCACGGGCCTGCATCTGATTTGGCAGCAAAGACCTTTGCAGGCTGACATGTAGATCTTCTAGGCTAGGAAGGGGTAGTGGTTGGGGGGCAAAAGGGGTGGGGTTCAGCCTCAGGCAGACAGGGAGAAGAATCTGGTAGGAAAGACTGAACTTGGCTTCAGACACCTTTCTGGGCCTCTGGTAGGGCATGAGCTTAGAGAGCTGTTACAGAGGGGACTAGAGTGCCCAGGTCAGGCCTGCCGCCTTGATACTACGTGGGGGGCCCCGGCTCTGGCTACTCGGCCTTTCCTGTCTTCAGGGTACTGGTCAAACATATGGACTCCAAAGCCAGGCTGCCTGAGCCACCACCTCTGCTTCTGACTAGCTGTGTCGTATCCAGTGAGTTACAGAGCTTCCCTGGGCCTCAGTTTCCTCATCTGTAAAATGGAGATAATGCCTGTCCCTGTAGGGGTGTTGGATAAAATGAGTTAATAGATAAGAATGTTTAGAATAGTACATAGCAGTTAGCCAACATCTCCTGAATGCCATTAGCTACTCACTGGATTCTCTTCCTCCTGCCCTGAAACCTAATGCTTACCTAGTTTGGGTTTTTTTTTTTTTTTGGTATGTGCAAGTTTACAGGCCAGGGTGAGGGGGCACCGCTGCCTTCAGGCTTTTCTGGCTGGAGGTAGCCTAAGAGAGCACTGAGGCAGGAAGGCCCAGACACTTGCTATGGAAGTCAGTCAAATGACTTCCCTTCTCTGGGCCTGTCTTCCCACCTGAGGCTAGTGACAGCCAGCCCTGCCCTGCCCAGCCCAGCTTCCTGGCTTGTACAGGGGGATAAAGGAGGTGTTCTTAGGGTCAGTGTGATATGAGGACTTTTAGCTTCGCTGTTTGGAGGAGCCAGGCTGACTTGCTCTTGGGGGCCTGGGTTCTGGTTCCTTCCAGCATCAGCTCTTCCTGTTCCCCTCCATCCATCATACAAGCTCATCGTAAGGATTTTAAATAGCACAGGAGGGTGGTTCTATGAATGGCATTGATGCTCTGTTTAAACGAAGCATTGTTCCATATGTACCAGTTTGAATCTCATTGTGTAAATGATTTTTCTAACTTTTTAACACAAGGTAGACATCATGTGTCATTTCCTACCACTTTTAATAGACGTATTCTCTAAATTGTGGTTTAACGATAACATATTTGATCTTTTGATGGAGACCAAGTCTATTGTTAAGGATGATAAGCGTTGAACACAATTATGTAAGCATGTAGTTCTTCGAATACTACTTTCTGGAAAAACATTCTTAGGTAGAACTGCCAGGTCAAAAGCCACGCCCCTTACGACTGTGGGGCTCAGGGACCATATAGGTGTCTGCCGGCCCCCAGCCCTGCCACCTCAGACCAATATCATTCTAAATCTTGGCCTATCTGAGCAGCATAAGGCAAGAGCACGACTGTTTTAAAGTGGCTCTTTTTGATTAGAAGCCAAGCATCTTTACAGCCACTTCTATCTTATAAATTACCCTTCATGTCTTTCTTTTACTCTCTACAGTTTCTTTCTTTCCTTGTTTGTAAAGAGCTTCCAAAGATCAACGTCTTCATCTTATAAATTTCCCATCAAACTGGCCATTGGCTTTTCTTTGCGGGTGGTGGTGGGGGGCAGGATTTCACCTTTGAGAGGATTATATAACAAATTTTTCCTCCCATACTTTTATTTTCAAATATCGCAAACACTTTCCCATACCCTATATAATCATAAAAGTATCCATTTGCTTTTTTGTGATGCTCTTATGACAACACAATTATTTTCTTTCCCACTTTCAAGCGTATATAGGTGCAGACTTTATGGCAACTGAGATGTAAATGGTGCATAGATTTTGTCAACACGTCTATGTCAAAGGAGTCTGTTCACTGAAACAAATATATGAACAGTGAAGTCCATGGCAGCACTGGGTTCCCTGTGCTTTCTCTGGAGGGAAGCGATCTAAGCTTTGGCTTCCCTAGAGAGCAAAATCTAGTCTGGATTTTGCCCAATTTAAAGCTTTTTCTCCTCCCCCATTACCACCACCCGGTGTCGGCAGGCACCTGCTGGGCCTTTAGAGCAGCTGAGTCAGACCTCCCCCCGGGGATGATAACAAACCACTTTCGCTAACCTGTGGCAGGAAGCAGAGCTGCTCTGGCCCTCAGGTTTTATCTCTTCCTGCCCTTTTGGGGAGGGGGCAGGGTTGTGGCTACAGCTGTGTGAGAACCCAAGGGACACCCCTCCTCTCCATCTCCCCCACCCCAAGCTCCCACCTACTCTACACATTGAGATCAAATACTTCTATGGTGCTTTGTTTTCAATAAAGGGAAGAGAATGCTTTACAGCCTGATACTTCAGCTCAAGTAAAATTTAATACCTTTAAATGTGGCTCCATGTCCAGACATTTCTGTAAGAGCATTTCTGGAAAAGTGCCAATTCTGTCTAGCAATAGGAATACCGGATACACATATCAGCCTCAAGTAAACAACCAAAACACCAGATTATAAATATTTTAAAATGTGTCGATCATTGTTGAACTAACTTTGGGGAAAAGGCATGCAGATAGGCCAAAAATAAAGTAAAAACAAAAACTTTGGGAACAAAAACCGGCTTCCATTCTGGGAACTTCCAAAGAACCCTGCAGATCTTCACATTCTCTTTGATGAGTACAGAGTAGAGCCGGCCAAAGGTGGCAAGTCTGGATATAAGCCTCCTATTAGAGCTGGGACTCCAGGAGGCTAAGTCCTCAGTGTAAGAGCAAAGGAGAAATAAACCCATTGCACAAACAGGGGGAGCAAGGAATCTTGCCTATCTTGATCTTGGTGCTGGGTAGATTGGGGGGAAAAAAAATGAAAAATCATCCTTGAGAATTAAAAGTACAATTAACTCTTGTCTGGTATTTACAGTCCAAATTCTTAGACTGAGGGGGAGAGGATGAAAGAGTTGCTCTCAAAGTTTCAATCTGGGAAAAAACCTCAAGACCTGAATTTGATTTAAAGTGATCCCCAGGCTTCAGGAAGGAGCAAATGTGAATTACGCCTGAAAGAATTCTCACAGATAAAGTTACAAATAAAATGAGCACCCTACAATCAAATCACAAGACACAATAAAGAGTGAAAAGTCAAGGCACAAGTGGGAAGATAGTTGCAACACATTCTTGACAAAGGATTAGTATCCAAAATATATTAAAAACTGCTACAAACCAGTAAGAAAAAGGCAACACAAATAGAAAAACAGGCAAGACACAATCAGGCGTTTCACAAGAGAGAAACTCAAATGGTCTGTAAGTGGCTAGAAAGATGCCCAACCTCAATAGTAATCATGAATGTAAAAATGAAACTTCAAGACACTATTATATACCCACTGGACTCGCAAAAATGTAAGAATCAGAAAATACTAAATATTGGTCAAGGTATGGAGACAGGAGCATTCTACCACTGTTAATCAGAATGTAAACTGGTACACCCATGTTGAGAAATTGCCATCATCTAATGGCATTATATAATAAGTCCTCTCTTCGGTTGACATCCTAGAAAAACTAGAATGTTCACAGAAACATTGTTTATAATAGTTAAAAAAAGGGCAAAACTAGAAACAACCCATATGTCTATTATCAACAACAGAACATATAAATGCATTATGGTATATTCCTACAAGGGAATTCTACAATGAATACGAGGTAAGTGTTAATCTCTCCGAGGTTTATCCCTTGCAAGCTGCCCTCCCAGAAAAGGAGTTGGCTTCTTGTAGGGCTCCACAGAATCTGGCAACTGCCAAGTGCCTAAGGCACTGGTCAATTACGAGGCTTGGACCCGGGCCTCCTAATTATGCCAGAGGAAGGGCTGGTGCTTCTCCAACCACGAACACAACGCAGTGAATGCTGCTGCTGGCTGGCCACATCAAATAACTGCAGTGGCAGAACTTGGACCCTAGAGCCCTGATCCTAGCAGAAGGCGCTGTGCTTCCAACCACGCAGCTTAAAGGCACCATAGCTGATGGTCAGGACTTTCCTCTCAGGGCGCAGTGTCCTAGAATGAATGGGCCATGCGGGACCCACACATCTGTGGCAGCTCCTGTATCCAATGAATGCTGTCCCGGTAGCCTGGTGTGAGTTCCCTTTGGCCATGTGCCTTTGTTTGCCCAAAAATGAATGAACCAGGGCTATGTGTGTAGATACAGGTAAATCTCAAGAGAAGTATCAAGAAAATAGAACGAATGATTTCATTTATATAAAGTTCAAAAATCTTTTTAAAAAACCAATATGGCGGTAACATTATGCAGAAAAGCAAAGGGATGATCAGCGGCAAGTTCAGGGTAGCGGCTTTCTCTGCAGGGGCAGGGAGGGAGGCCTTCATGGAAGAAACACAATGAGGCCCTCATGCCTTCTTCAGCTGGCTGGTGGATACAAGGATGCTTAACATTCTTTAAACTGTACGGGTATGTTTCAGACACTTTTGGATGAATATTTCACAATAGAAAACTTTTAAAATGTTGGTTAAAAATCGATTCCAAATTTTGACAACCTTCAGGTGAGATCTTAGCCTTTACGATGCTGGCTGAGACCAGCAACCTCCATGCCTGCCTCACTACGACCTGCTGGGCCTTTCTCCAACCACCTTACTACCCCGACTTCTCCTGCCACCTGTGTTCCCCTTGAGCCTGCCTTCTCATCGCTCCGTACTGCACAGCACGGGGAGTTGGGGCTGCCGGCATCTCTGCTTAACCGGCCACCCCTACTCCATTCCTAGCAAACTTCTACTTCTTCAACATGCAGTCGTGGCACCTCCCCCAATTTACCTGATTTGCTAAACAGCTGCGCACCCCGTCCTATGTGTTGGCACTCTATCCAAAGCCCAGTGTCATGGTTGCATTCCTCTGTATACTCCTGCCTCCCTGCCTGGATTATGATCCAGTCACTCCACGTCACCAGAGCCTTAATGTCAGTCAGGTTTGAGAACGGAGAAGGCAGAGTCACACCAAAGCTTTGTACCACAGGTGTCAAGCATTGAGGGCCACCTCTAGCAGTGTCATGGGTCAGTGCAGAGAGAAGCAGGGGAAATATACAGTAGCCAAGTTCACCGAGTGCTCCACACGCTCTCTACACGTCAGTTCACTTAATTGTCAAGAGCCCTATGAAGTAGGCACCAGGAACTTGTTTTCAGATGCAGAAACTGAGACATAAAGACATGTCATAGAAAGCTACAGAACAGAGATTCAAACCTGGGCTTCTGGCTCCGGAGCCTGCACTTAACTGTGACATGACACTCCTAGGAAGCTGTGGAGGGGGTCATCAGCTGGCCATGCCTGTCCTAGCTGGTGATGGAGTCTTCAGTTGGTCTCCGAAGCCAGACAGCTTAAACTCCCAGCTCCATGACTTATAGGGTGGCCTAAAGCCAAGGCATTCCTCTGAGCTTGTTTCCTCACCTACAGAATGAGGGTAACAACCTCTGTCTGGCAGGGTCATGCTGTGGCACAAGGAGCTTTGTTGTGGTGCCAGTGTTACTGGGGAGACTGGTGTCCCTACACTGCCCCCAGGTGACCTCCTTGGTTAGTGCTCCAAGGTCAAGCACAAAAACGTAGGTGCCCCCTTACCTGCAACAGTTGAGGGGGACAAGGTTTGATCATCAAAGGGCTCAAGTGCACGTAGGATGTCTACACACTGATTACACCATCAAACGATTTCCCTTTGGGTACCCAGGACTACTGACTATTCCTGGACCCTAAATAAAAAATCATTAGCCTGACAATATGGGTCCAGAAAAGGCAAGCCCTTTAGAATCTACCAACCCCCAACTGAGACCTAAGCTGAGCCCAAACCTGGAGAGCTCTCCATCCATTTTGGCTGAAACTAACAGTCTGTCAAACCCCTGCTTTTATGGATCAAGGATAGAGACAGACATGGCCTAGGCTTTGGACTGACCCCTACAGTTGGATTTCTCAATCTGCCACTTAGCAGCAAGGTGACATAAAGGTGAAAAGATCAATGACAGCAATGAATACATGGCCCTGCCCTTGGGGAGACTGAAATCTAGTTAAGAAAGACAAATGCGCAAACACCCTCAAGGTAACATGGTTAGAGCTATGCTGGAGGCACGAACCATGTGCTCAGAGTGTGGCTACTCACCGCAGAGCAGGGAGTGGGCGCCAGAGAAGGCTTCCTGGAGGATTTAGCCTGTCTTTGGGGAGAGGAGACTCTAGTGAGAGGAAACAGTAGCAGCAGCTGCTATATATATATATATATATATATATATATATATATATATATGTGTGTGTGTGTGTGTGTGAATATATAGCATTTATTATGTGTAGTCCCTGTTCTAAGCACTTGTCATATTCACTTAATCCTTACAATATCCCTGAGTTCAATACCTCCATCTTATGGATGAAGAAACAGAGAAGCTACATAATCTTCCCAAGGTCCTGCAGCTACAAAGTGCCAGAGCTAGGATTCAAAGCCCAGGAGTCTGGTTCCAGAGTCTTTGCTCTCACTTTCTGCTCCATGTTGCACAGGAAGAGGCACGAAGCCCCAGGTGATGTGCAGGGAACAAGAAGCTGCTCAGCTGCTGGACAGCCAAGTGCAAGGTTGTTTTAAGAATTAAATGAGCAAACATATGGTGGTGTCCAGCACACAGCTCTTCTGTTGCTATCAGTGGACAGATGGAGGGACAGAAGTGATGCCTTCAGAGCCTTATGACCCCAACATTAGGCTCCGGAGGCCAGGACAGCACCCCATCTCAGTTCTTTAGGGCAGTGGTTTGGAACTGGTAGGGGATGGGGATGAGATCAGTCACTCTGAAGCAGATCTTAAGAACACATATTAATATCTAACACCGGAAACCATTAGATGGCTTTAGTGTTGTACTAGCCCTGGGGTCAACTTAGCCCCAGGCTGTCCCCACACCATGCCCTCCACTTCTCCCCCACCTCAAGTGACACTGCTCTACCATCTGCAAAACACAACCTGTATCAGCCCACCTTTTACTCAGCAGTTGTTCTCTTTTTTAAGTTTGTTCTGCCTCAGGAAAACTCTATAATTGATCTTTTCTTAAATATACTTTTCAAACTCTGAAGAAATAAATACCTAAAATTGTTTGAGGGTATGCTAAACTGGTATAGCGAGACATCGAGCCATACCTTCAAATGGGTACGAAGCAGACTGGCAAGTGTTGGAAATCTGTAAGTGTTCCACACGCTGCCTCGCCGTTCCACTCTGGCAGTCACCCCTAAGTGCTAACCCAAACTAGTAAGATGCTGTGTACTCTAAGAGACTCACGGAAGCACTACTTACAAACAGCTAAAACTCTGGCATGTACAAAGGGTGAGTTCCATGAACTATCAATAGGTACACACAGGTAAAGGCTTACCTGGTCAAGTATTTAATGAAGCTAAGTTAAAAAGTTAAATGTTTCTTTGCTGCAGGATTTTTCAGAGGTTTTACTAACTAATAAGCATCCTGACCCTCCGAAAGAGATATGGCAGACCCAAACGTACCTGACCACACAACACTGACCCAGCAAGACATGCTTGGAGATGTCCTGTTGCATCAACATTGACCACTATACTTTGCCCCCCCAGCCCCCTCCAGGTAACACCCCGTAACTTAGCTCCCCTTCCCAGCACAATCTCTTCTCTATAATCACTGACTCCCACTTCCTCATCTCAAGTCTTTCAACCCACTCCAAGCAGGCTTCCAGCCCCCACAATCCCCTGGGAGGGCCCTGTCAGGGTTCTATTGACCTCCCTCTTCCTCCACATCTCCCTCATTCTAGCCTCAGAGTCTTCCTCTGCCTGCAACACCCCCACCTTTTAGGTTCCATTCATTCCAGCTTCAGCTTCAATATCACCACCTGAGGTCTTTCCTGATCTCCCAAACTAAAGCAGCCACATGACCCTACAGCAATTCCCATGTGGCACATTTGTTACCTGATCTTTACTGTTCGCTGGCTATCTCCCTGGAAAAAGCTCTAACTCCACTTTTTCCACTGCCAGACTCAATGAAATCTTTTTGATTTAAGCCAGCTGGAGACAGGTTTTCTATGACCTACGACTAAAAAATCCTTACTGACATGCTCACACTTCCTCACCGGCAAGATCCAGCTAATCTTCCCTACAGGTCTCCCTCCCTCCCGGGCTTATGTGAAAAGCCAAGTCCCTAGAAATACAAGATCAAGGCCTGTAGGGATATGGAAGATTTCTTCTGACAAGGCTTGTAAACTTGGTTTAATTTCTGCTGTGCAATTAAAAAAAAAAGATACCCATGCAAGCAAAGGAACGATGGGCTTCCTGGAAGGCAGTGTCCCACTGTGTGCCCCTCTCTTGACCTTCCCTGTTCGGGTGTTCCGGGTACAGACAGACACAGGGAGGTGGTTACATTTATTGTTTTCTTTTTTTAATGAAACTAGATCACTGCTTACAAAACCCTGCACGAGCTCTCCTGCTCATCCCCTTCACAGTTCCCTTGGCTCAGCCTCTCCCCGTCTCACAGGAACTGAAACAAAGTGGGTGCTGAACAGCCACCACCACATTCATTGTCGACGAAACGAATGACAGGAGGGGAGAGGCCCTGGGCTCCAACCCTGGGCCTTCAGAGGATGAGTTCTTCCTCCCAAAGCTGTTCCCGTGGGCCTGGCGGTGCACGGATGAGGGTAGTCCATGCCGCCATGGCTCTCAGGCGACCACCCAGACCACAGTGAAATGATGTGAATGTCCCGCCCACCGAAGCCCCCCGCCCTCCCGCAGTCTCCCCCCAACCCTCCACCCCTAACGCTACCCCTCTACTAAGATGAGGCCTAGCTTCAGTCAGGAGCAGGGCCTACAGGCTGTAGAACTTGAGGCTCCTGTCCATGCCTGTCGAAGCGATGAACTTGGCGTGGTGCCCGAAGGCCACCCCAGTGGTCAGGCCGCTATGCTCTGAGGAGAGACAATAGGCAACTGTGAGAAGGCTTTTCCTTTTTAGTCTGAACGCTGACCCCTAATAACAAGCTCCCAACACAACCAGTCCTCCCCCAGTTGGCACTTATCACACTGAGATAACTCGAGGGTCTGACCTGCTCAACATGCACCTCCAGTGCCTCCCTCAGTGCCTTGTACAAAGCAGGCACCCCATTTTTCACTGGTGGATGAATGAATAAAGCAACATCAGTCCTCCTTCTCACCTGAGCTTTCTGGGCAACTGTGACTCAGTTCAGGAAAAACCTTGGTGTTCAGCTTGTTGATTTTTGTTTAGCTCTAACTCCTTGCTTATAACTGGAATAGTCCATTAACTTGTTCTAGCTCATGAGGCTCCAACTCCAGGGCACCTGGCCCTAACACAGGGCAGGGTTGGGCAACACGCCTCATGGGAATCAGGAAATTCTTGAACATCAGGACAAACTCCTCCTAGACTGAGGATCACACCTGGAATCAAGCAGCTCTTCACTAAAAAGCCCAGAGTGTGCTTTCAGCCTGCCACCCTACCTAACTCAGCTCCAAATCAAATCGCCAGGTCCAGTGCAGGGTTAAAACCGGTGGCCACACAGTCAGAACAGACACCTTTCTTTTTTTTTTTGAGACAGAGTCTTACTCTGTTGCCCAGGCTATAGTGAGTGCCGTGGCGTCAGCCTAGCTCACAGCAACCTCAAACTCCTGGGCTCAGGCAATCTTTCTGCCTCAGCCTCCCGAGTAGCTGGGACTACAGGCATGTGCCACCATGCCCGGCTATTTTTTTTTTCTATATATTTTTAGTTGGCCAATTAATTTATTTCTATTTTTAGTAGAGATGGGGTCTCGCTCTTGCTCAGGCTGGTTTCGAACTCCTGACCTTGAGCGATCCGCCCACCTCGGCCTCCCAGAGTGCTAGGATTACAGGTGCGAGCCACCACGCCCGGCCGGTTTATGAGGCATTAAGTGCATTAAAATGTGTTTATCAGGACATAACCCCATCGTAAGTAGAGGAGCATCTGTGTATATTTTCACACAAACCCACTGAGTATGTACTATTACCATTCCCATTTTTCTGAGACTCCAGAGAGGCTGAGTAATGTTGGGGCTCAGAAAACGATACCCCAAAGTATGGCACTTTGGCATGCTGAGTACTTTGAACTAAAGGAGAACAAATGTCTCTCACCCCTCTTTCTCTTGTCTGGCGAAGGGACACAACTGTCCTGAATCCCTTTCCTGAGAGTTTCACCAACCAGAAAAAACTAATTGGTATCACAAGGGAGGTGACTAGAGGTTGGACACCATGTACAGTATTTGTCACAGACTATCACCTTTTCTTCTGAAACAAATTTGTCTCTGAGACAAATTTTATCACCCGAGAGACTTTTTAGTGCATTTCCTCCCCACAATTTCCGTAACTTGTGTCCCCAACACTCTCCAGAAGTCCCAGGCCCCTATTCCTTTCTGTAGCTCAGGATGCTATACAGTCATGCACCACATAATGACATTTTGGTCAATGATGGGCCACATATACAACAGTGGACCCATAAGGTACAATGGAGCTGAAAAATTCCTATCACCTAGTGACATCGTAGCCATCATAACATCATAGTGCAATGCATTACTCACATGTGATGAGGGTATAAACAAACCTATGCTGCTGGTCATATAAAAGTACAGGATATACAATTATGTACATACATAGTACTTGATAATAATAATGACTACGTTATTAGCTTATGTACAGGCATACCTCGGAGATATTGTGGGTTCAGTTCCAGACCAATGCAATAAAGCAAATATAGCAATAAAGAAAATCTCAAATTTTTGTTTATCAGCTCATATAAAGGTTATGTTTACACTATACTATAGTCTACTGTTAAGTATATAATAGCATTATGTATAAAAAGACAATGTATATACTTTAATTAAAAAATACTTTTTTGTTAAAAATGCTAACAATCAGGCCAGGCACGGTGGCTCATGCCTGTAATCCTAGCACTCTGGGAGGCTGAGGCGGGCGGATCGCTCAAGGTCAGGAGTTCGAAACCAGCCTGAACAAGATCGACACCGTCTCTACTGAAAATAGAAAGAAATTAATTGGCCAACTAAAAATATATAGAAAAAATTATCCGGGCATGGTGGCGCATGCCTGTAGTCCCAGCTACTTGGGAGGCTGAGGCAGAAGGATTGCTTGAGCCCAGGAGTTTGAGGTTGCTGTGAGCTAGGCTGACGCCACGGCACTCACTCTAGCCTGAGCAACAGAGTGAGACTCTGCCTCAAAAAAAAAAAAAATGCTAACAGTCATCTGAGCCTTCAGCAAGTCCATCGTTTTGCTGGTGCAGGGTCTTGCCTTGATACTGATGGCTGCTAACTGAGCAGGATGGTGGTTGCTGAAGGCTGGGGTGGCTGTGGCAATTTCTTAAAATAAGACAACAA
>VBSM01003155.1:1154286-1181701 GCA_008086735.1 Cheirogaleus medius
GTTTGATAGCATTTTTACCCACAGAACTTTCAAAATTGGGGTCAATCTTCTCAAACGCTGCCGCTGCTTTATCAACTGAGTTTATATAATATTCTAAATCCTTTGTTGTCATTTCAAAAATGTTCACAGCATCTTCACCAGGTGGATTTCATCTCAAGAAACCACTTTCTTTGCTCATCCCTAAGAAGTAAATCCTGGTTTGCTAAAGTTTTATCATAAGATTGCAGCAATTCAGTCACAACTTCAGACTCTACTTCTAATTCTAGTTTTCTTGCTATTTCTACCGCATCTACAGTTACTTCCTCTACTGAAGGCTTGAACCCCTCCAAACTCATCCAGGAGGGTGGGAATCAACTTCTTTCAAACTCTGGTTAAATGTTAATATTCTGACCTCATCCCATGAGTCAGGAATGTTTTTAATAACATCTAGGGTAGTGAATCCTTTTCAGATGTTCAATTTACTTTGCCCAGATCCATCAGAAGAATCACCATCTACAGTAGTTATAGCTTTACAAAATGTATTTTTAAATATTAGTAATAAGACTTTAAAGTTGAAATTATTCCTTGATCCATGGACTGTAGACTGGATGTTGTGTTAGCAGGCATGAAAACAACATTTAATCTCTTTGTATATCTCCATCAGAGCTCCTGGGTGACTAGGTGCATTATCAATGAACAGTAATATTTTGAAATGAATCTGTCTGAGCAGCTGGTCTCAACAGTGGGCTTAAAATATTCAGTAAACCATGCTGTAAACAGGTCATCCAGACTTTGTTGTTCCATTCATAGAGCATAGGCAGAGTAGACTTAGATAATTCTTAAGGGCTCCAGGATTTTCAGAATAGTAAACAAGCTTTGACTTCAACTTAAAAGTTACCAGCAGCATTAGCCCCCAACAAGAGACTCAGCCTGTTCTTTGAAGTTTTAAAGCCAGGCATTGACTTCTCTTCTCTAGCTGTGAAAGTCCTATAGAAGCCTGTTTCATCTACATTGAAAATCTGTTTAGTGTAGCCACCTTCATCAATGATCTTTGCTAGATCTTCTGAATAACTTGCTTCTACATCAACACTTGCTGCTTCACTCTGAACTTCCATGTTATGGAAATGGCTTAAATCTCATGAACCAGTCTCTGCTAGATTCAAACTTTGTTTCTGCAGCTTCCTCACCTCTCTCAGCTTTCACAGAATTAAGGAGAGGTGGAGTCTTGCTCTGGATTAGGCTCTGGCCTAATAAGAGAATACTGTGGCTGGTCTGATTTATCCAGACCACTAAAACGTTCTCTCTATCAGTAATAAAGCTGTTTTGCTTTCTAATCAATCATGTGTTCACTGGTGTAGCACTTTTAATGTCCTTCGAGAATTTTTCCTTTGCACTCACAACTGGCTAACTGGCATAAGAAGCCTTTTGGCCTATCTTGGTTTTTGACATGCCTTTCTCACTAAGCAAGCTTCACCATCTTGGGCTTTTGATTTAAAGTGAGAGACGTGCAATTCTTCCTTTCACTTGAACAGTTTGAGGCCATTATAGGGTTATTAACTGGCCTAATTTCAATATTATTGTGTCTCAGGGAATATGGAGGCCCAAGGAGAGGGAGAGAGATGGGGGAACAGCTAGTAGGTGGAAGAGTCAGAACACGCACATTTATCAATTAAGTTCTGTCATATATGGGCACCATTTATGGCACCCCCAAAACAATTACAATAGTAACATCAAAGATCACTGATCACAGATCACCATAATGGATATAATAATCAAGAAAAGTTTGAAATATTGTGAGAATTACCAAAATGTGACAGACACAAAGTGAGCATATGCTGCTGGGAAAATGGTGCTGATAAGACTTGCTCAACATCAGGTTGCCACAAACCTTCAATATGTGAAAAACCCATTATCTTCAAAGTACAATAAAGAGGAACATAATAAAATAAGGTATGCCTGTATTTACTATACTATACTTTTTAAATCGTTGTTTTAGAGAATATTCTTTCTACTATAAAAAAAAGTTGCCAAGCACAGTGGCTCACACTTCACACCTATAATCCTAGCACTCTAGGAGGCCAAGGCGAGAGGATCACTTGAGCTCAGGAGTTCGAGATCAGGCTGAGCAAGAGCAAGACCCCGTCTCTACCAAAAACATAAAAAATTAGCTGAGCATGGTGGTACAGGCCTATATTCCTAGCTACTCTGGAAGCTGAGGCAAGAGGATCACTTCAGCCCAGGAGTGTGAGGTTGCAGTGAGCTATGATGACACCACTGCACTCTAGCCGGGGCAACAGAGTAAGACTCTGTCTTCAAAAAAAAAAACAATTAACTGTAAAACAGGCAGCTCAGGTAGGGCCTTAGGAAAAGAGGATACTGTTATCATAGGAGATGACAGCTCCATGAGTCATCTGAAGACCTTCCAACAGGACAAGATGTGGAGGTGGAAGACAGTGATACTGATGATCCTGATCATGTGTAGGCCTAGGCTAATGTGTGTGTTTGCATTTTAGTTTTTAACAAAAAGTTTAAAAAGTAAAAAAATAAATAAAAAATTTTGAAAATAGAAAAAAGCTTATAGAATAAGGATATAAATAAAGAAAATACTTTTGCACACCTGTACAACATATTTGTATTTTAAGCTAAGTGTTATTATAAAAGAGTAAAAAAAATAATCCCTGAAGTTTATAAAGTAAAAAAGTTACAGTAAGCTAAGGCTTATTTACTTAAGAATATTTTTATAAATTTAATGTAGCCCAAGTCTACAGTGTTTCTAAAGTCTACAGTAGTATACAATAATGTCCTAGGTCTTCACATTTGCTTACCACTCACTCACTGACTCACGCAGAGCAACTTCCAGTCCTGCAAGCTCCATTCATGGTAAATGCCCTATACAAGCGTGCCTTTTTTTTTTTAAAAGACAGAGTCTTGCTCTCTTGCCCCCAGCTAGAATGTAGCGGCATCATCGTAACTCACTACAATCTCAGACTCCTAGGCTTAAGCAATCCTCCTGTCTCAGCCTCCCAGGCTGAGACTACAGGTACATGTCTCCATGCCCAGCTAAGTTTTCTATATTTTGTAAAGATAGGGTCTCACTCTTACTCAGGCTGGTCTTGAACTCCTGACTTTAAGCAATTCTGCGGCCTTGGCCTCTCAGAGTGCTAGGATTACAGGCAAGAGCTACCAGGCCTGCCCCCATTTATCTTTTATACAGTATCTTTTCTGTATCTTTTCTATGTTTAGATACACAGATCATACCGTTGTGTTGTGTTACAGTTGCCTACAGTATTCAGTATAGTACCAGATTGTACAGGTTTGTAGCCTAAGAGCAATAGGCCACACAACATAGTCTAGGTGTGTAGAAGGCTATACCACCTAAGGTTTGTGTAAGTACACTATGATGTTCACAAGACAAAACTGCCTAAAGATACATATCACAGAACGTATCCCCATTGTTAAGTGGCGCATGACTCTGTAAATTTCAATCATCTGACCTTTTTCAAGTCTAACATTTTGTACATGCATATGCACATAATTAAAATGGCTTTTCTCCTGCTAATCTGTCTACTGTCAGTTTATTTTGTAGACTCAATTATCTTTCAGAGGGCAGAAAGATTGTTTTCCCTCCCCTATAGTAACTTGCCCAATGCAACACAGCCTGGAAATGGCAGAGCTAGAATAAGCATTTAAACCATGCAGTCTAACTCTGAGTCCACTTCCTCAGCCACTGTGCCCTACTGCCTCAGGTGGTGTTAAAAGTTGCCGAGGCAAATTCAAGCCCTGGAGATTCCTAACCCAGTGAGGCTGCCCTCTGTACCTGGGCACCCAGAGATCTCAGGGCCCCAGAGCCAGCCTTTACCTGTAAAGTGAAGAATCTCCGTCCACTGTTTGCAGATGTAGATCTGGACATCTGTGCCCCCAAGGGCCAGGTAGGTACCGCTCTGGTCAAAGATCAGTGACTTCACCTATCAGAACCAGAAAGAGAGAAGGTTACACAAGGGCAACAGAAACTATGGGGCAATTGGGGAATAACAGATGCAATTTAGATTAATTCAGTAAATAATCAACAAATGAAGAGAAGCAACCAAGAGAGCTGGGGAGGAGGGGGCACACCTCAAAATTGTTATCCAGCTGCAATGTCTTAAAGTTCTTAAGCTTGCGCAGATCCCAGAGCTTGACAGAGGAGTCATCAGCCGCTGTAGCCAGGTAGTAGCCATTCTCGGAGAAGGCAATGCTGGTGATGGGGCCTGAGTGGCCAGGGAAGTTGGCCACATTGGTGCGCTCCTACAGTTGGGGGGTGGGTAGTAAAGTACATCATCCACTGACCATGAGAGGAAGAAAATGGGGCTCACCAAACACTTGAGAAGTCCTCCTGTCCTTCCATTAAGAACAGCCAGCAGGAACAGCATGGGTAGATGGCCAGGCCCAGGACCCCCTAGATTATACCCATCACATCATACATGCAGAGTCACTGTCACTCCACCCTCGGGACACGCCTAGGGCTAGGTGTCATAAGCACTTAATCAGCAACACATCTTCACGAAAGCATGTGCCCCCTCTGACCCTGGGCCTCAGGTGGAAGCCTTCCATGTCCTACCTTCAAGTCCCAGATCTTGATCTGAGAGTCCATTGTACCCGTTCCAAAGATCAGTCCGTCAGGGTGGAACTGTGCACAGGTGAGAGCTGTGGAGAAGGGGAGATGGACCTGTGGTCAGAGCCCACCGGGGAGACACTAAGAGCAGCAAAGGTAGGTTCCTTGTTCTTCACATTACTCACTGCACCCAGCACAAAGCCTGGCACTAGGCAGGCACTGGTGGTAAATGTATATTTAGAAGAAAAAATGAGCAAAATGACTAAATAAAACAAAAGTAAATGATAAACAGCAAACAAAAGAGCCCAGCACCTCTGAGACAACTTACAGCAGCCAGAGGTCTCATCCGTCACCTTGGTGAGCACACGCCCTGTCTGGATGTCAGAGAAAGCCCAGTACTGAAAAGAAAAGAGACAATGGAGCCAGTGAGAAAGTATGTCCCCAGGCTCTGGTGGCCCTTCAGGAAGGCAAAGATCTTTGTTTGGCAAACCCTGGCAAAGCTAATGCCTCTCAGCAAAAAGAAAACCTTCTCCATTGAGACTCTGGGGAACTGGCTGGTAAGATGTCCCCTACTCCCAGGATCTTTAAACTTGGGAACCAACAGGCCTCTTCAGCGCCCTGACTAGGACCGCACCTGGTCATCAGAAGAGCTCAGGAGATAGTCACCAGTGGCGTGGAGGCTGAGGCCTGTCACAGCACTCTCATGTGCCCGAACAACCTGCACACAGGAGGCATTCGGGACCGACCAAATCCTGATAGTAGCATCTGGGGAGGCAGAAAACACCAGGTCCTAAAAGAAAAGCAAAGAGGCAGCATATCAGAGACAGAAAAGAGAGATGGACGACAACGATCTTACAAAAGGGAACTGGGGATGGCCACAACTACAAACAACTGCTTCTCCTTTCAACCCTGCCCTTCTTGGAATCACCTATCCAACCAATGATGCTGAGAGGGCCAATGGCAAATGCTATTCAAATGATAACTCCAACAGCATCAGGCCTTGCCATCTAGTGGTAAGAAGGACAACTGCAACAGAAAGCAACTTTCCAACCCATTTCCAGGACCAAAGGAGAAATGTGGCTAGTACAATTGAGGAAGTGCATTTTCTTTTATTTAACTGAAATTTAAGTAGCCACACATGGCTAATGAAGACTGTATTGGAAGGCACAGGTCTGAGCAAGACTGGGACTGAAAGGGGCAAATTAATTATGTGAGATCATATTTCAGTGCATCCCACACTTATGAATTTCAGGGGCAAATTAATTTTCCAAAAAGACTTGAAGCAGGTACATAACTTACACAGTGTTACTAACCAACTATTTTGGTTAGTTAAGACATCAAAAGCCATAAGGAAAAACAACTATCACCTTTTATCAATGTGATTTCATAAGAGATATAAGTATTAACACCAAACAGGAAAATAGTGCTTTTAATTTGAATACATTTAGTTTTATGGAAAATTCACCATGTTATTCTTTTATTTCTCATTTCCCTAAGGTCCAAGCCAAGGGAAAAGCTGACTGTCCAGGAAGCACTGATCAGACTCAAACTGTTATTGGTCTAAAACTCAAATTCCATAATATCATTATTCTGGTCTCATGAGTTACCTTTACCCTATAAATCAGAGGTTCTCTTTATTTGTAAGCCACATCGCTTTTAATAGTCAACATCAAGTTTTTACCACCTCCACCCTTAAGCAAACACATCTGTCTTCCTCAGATATTTGTGAATCAAGATTTATGTTGAGCTTTGTCTTCTGTAGCTTGCATTATAAATACTGTACAGTGTTTTTTTTTCTTTCTTTCCCCAATATAAAGTATTTCAATAAATATGTTTTGTTAAACCATCCATTTCCTTTCTCCCCTGTCTGAAGACCCCTGCTTTGGGAGGTCCTCCACAGAGTACAGGGCAATCCCCATGACTCCAAACAAAGGCCCTCTAAAGGCCCACTCTTAGGAGTCAGAGCTCCTTCTCAGCTCCATGTCGCCAAAGAGAGAGTTGAAGACTGGGGGATGGTTCAGGGACCATTGTTTTGGGAAACGGGGCTTAGGAAAGAGGGACCAAAGGTAGCTGGGAGAACCCCTTACCTGGGAAGGGTGAAAAACCACACTGGTGACCTTCTTGGTATGACCTTTGAGGGTGGCCAGGATTTGCTCAGAACTCTTGTCAAAGACAACAACATTTTTATCCGCCCCACCTGGAGAGGACCCAAATGAGACCAAAAAGTGAGTCAGGCCTACTCAGGCACGTTTGCTGAAGAAGGGACTTTTGTCCCCAGGCTCATGAAGAGGACAAGGAGCATGAACCTTTCCCTGACGCTCCTCCCCACTTTGGCCTGCTGGGCCAGGCCCACATTCTTACCAGTGAGGATCTTGTTGGTGTCGGAGGGACAGAGGTCCAGGGCGAGGATCCCAGGAATGCTGGCACTGTGCAAGCCCTTTGCAGAGAGAGCCACACCAAACTCTGTCACAGCCGAATCACAGCAGGCCACAGCCACACAACTCCCCCACTGCCATCCCCAGACACCCATCCCCTCAGAGTAACAAAAGTTACTTCTACTCCTTATCCATCCCGCGTGGCTTTCTACCTAGATGTGGTCACTCCCTCCTGCATTACTGGGACCCAGAGCTCAGCAGGAAAGGAGCTCTAACTCAGCAGCCCAGGCGACAAACAGAGGGCCTGGACAGCTTTCCACTCACTGTTCTCCATGCTGGCCAGCCCCACCTCAGAAACAGCAGGGGAGGGCCTGACTCCAAGTTAGTGAGGACCCAGCCACTCACCACGTGGGATGCCACCTGCCGGTATTTGCTGAGCTCTTCTGGCTTCACCAACTCCTCAGGCACAGTCTTCCCCCTCTGATAAAATGGAAATATCCCCCCAAGGAAAGCAGCAATAAATACAAGATTCAGCCACCCCTCTTTCTCTTAAGGGGTCAATTGCCTTCCATGAGGCCAGCACTCTGTTGGCTCCAAAAGAGGACTCACCTTCTTACGCTCCGTGGTTAGCACAGTGGCCTTGTCTTGAAGCTGGGGAGAAACAGGCACAAAGTGAGACAAATTATCTTGCCAGGACAATGGCATATTGGAGGCTGGTCACATGTGTGCTTTCACAAGCCTCATCAAGAACTTGTTACCTGACAACTTCTACGCTAAAGGCTTACATACACTATCTCTTTTACTTTCACCCCAACTTTATGAGGTGGGTGTTGAAGACCTAATTTTACAGCTGAGGAAACAGCCTCAGAGAAGACAAGTCACTTGCCCAAGGTCAAAGAGGTGATAAATAACAGAGAAAGGACCTGAACCAGGTCTGTAGCACTCCCACAGGTCTATGTCACCAAGACGAGAGCTCAGATGCACGCTGACAATCTGAACTGCTTGGAAAGATACCACCAAGCCCCACAAATGAGGATTCCACGTATCAAACAGAGCACTGGACTTGGAATCAGGAGCCCAGCTCTGCCTCTTCTGAGGTGTGTCTTTCATCTGTAAAATGAAGATGATAAATTCCTGTCCTGTCTCCCCCATAGAAAAAAAGTACAAAAACATATAAAAAAGTAACTTAATAACTTCATAGCTTAATAACAATACGAGCTAAATGTCACACTTATCAGTAATTAAATCTTCTAAATTCCCAAAAACCTATACAGTAGGTACTATTATATTCTCAGTTTAGAAGCAACGGAAATGAGACACAGAAGGGTTGGCTCAGTAAGCCAAGACCATAAAGCTGTGCCATCAAAATGCAAACCTAGGCAGTCTGGTCCCAGAGTCCCTGCTTTGCACCATCGTACTCCACTCCCAAATGTTGGGATTTTTAGTCACACTGGACTCAAGGCAGGTGGTGAAAAGCAAGGGCCCATCAGCATTTCCACCAAATGACTGCAGGACTCACCTTCTGGATAATCTCGGGGGTCATTCCCACCAGCTCACCCAAATCCATTGGTTCGCCTGCACCCTAAAGAGAAGAAAATGAGGGTGAGAGGCACGGAGTGTCAAAGACACTCACATAAAGAGAGCTCCAAGGGCCACTGTACATAAATGGGCTGCTCCCAAGGGAGAGGGGGACACTTACCACAACACTTGGCTGGGAGCTTGGCACAGCCTGGGGCACAATGAGACCAGCTTGTGGTTTCAGGGTAGCCAGAGCTGGGAGAAAAGATAATGTCAGAAATGGGATATCACAAAATAGGAACAGCCCAGAGTTGGGGATAGGAGGGGAGAGGCAGCACCTTCTCGGGCAGCAGTGACTTCCTTGGTGAGACGGGCAATGACACGGCAGGCAGCATCATGCTGGTACAGAGCGTGGGACAGCTCCTGGCGGGTTGTCTGCAGCTGCTGGCGCAGAGTGAAGCTGTGCAGCATGACTGCATCCTGAGAGAGGGAAACATCACTGTGAGGTGGGGAGGGCCGGGAACACCCAGTAGAGTTGGCCCTTAAGGAGAGGATGCTGCCTACCCCACAGCCTAGACCAGTATCAGTGACCCAAGCGATATCCAAGTGACCCTGAATATGCTGGCAGACACTCCTGAGCTCCTACCCCAGGCCAAATATGGGGCACATAGCACAAGTAAGAAAGGCACCAGCTCTTTCCCATCCCCATCTTCTCTAATTTACCAGCAAATCACAGATGTCACACCATCACCTCTCTAGAACGGAATAATAACAGTGCTGTTGCTGCTGCTATTTATTGATTGGCCTCGTTGTATCAGCCACTTTGCCAGATAGTCCCATAAGACGTAGTCAGTCATTCATTATTTCTAGAGCGCCTACTACGTACCAGGTGCTGCTCTCAGCACTGGGGATACACTGATGAATGAAATCAGTCCCTGACATCACAGTTTATACTCTAAATAATGCTCCACCCTTCCCACCCTCAAGTCCTAGTCTAGTGATGCATTCTCTTCAAGTGAGGAAGACACTGACTGATTCTCTTCCAGGAACTCACCCATTCATCTTGCAAAGCTTTCAGAATGGCCGGGATACTAGTGGCTGAGGGAGGCTTGGGCCGGATTGGGTGAGCAACTGTCAAGAGAGGGAAAGCAGGGATGAAGAACTATAAGCCAGGGACTCTCCCCCCACCACACCTCTTTTCCCTTTAGCCATTAACAGACCACTATCTCCTCCTCCAGTGCACTGGCACCACCTGCCATCTTCTCAGGCTCTGACCTAAGATGGCCCTAGACTAAGGTCAGCCAGTGAGCACCTTTGATGTCGATGAGCTGTTCCTCAGAGAGAGGCTGGTTGTTGATGGGATCTGTACCATTCTCTGCAATGTACTTCTCAATGAGCCGTCGCTCGTAGACATGATTAGAGACAGGGGACACACACGGGTGCTCTGGCACTTCATTGGAGACTGTAGAGAAAAGGCATGTAGTGAGCTTGGGGTGAAGGGAATCTTGGGTCTTAGGGATTCCTCAGCTGCTATTAGCCCCAATAAGACCAGGCATCCTCACACTCAACTAACAGGAAGCAAGACATACGATACCAGGCCAGTTTTGTCCTGGACCCAGAATGTTTCCCAGCTACATAACTAGCTTCTCCACCAGTCTCCTGACAGTCAACAATAACTATTAACAACTACTGTGTGCCAGGGACCTAGAAAACAGCAGTCAATAATTCCTGCCCATCTCATTTTTGAACAAAGATGGCTGAGTACCCATTTCACTCCACAACACAGAGATACACATGAACCCACTCCAATTCCTGACTTCCACTTCAGTCTAGGTGATAATCCTCCTGGATGGATTATCAAAGAAATTATAAAGTCTGAGAATCAATTCTCCTCCTATACTCTCACAAGACTAATCTGTGATCTCAGATGTGGGGGTTTTATCCCATACAGCAAGCAAGTAGTCGTTTAGCAGGGATACCAGCTGAGGTAGCATCAGATCCCACATTGAGGGCTCAGTCCTACAAGACTGCCCCCCACTTCGGATGCCAATCTTGAGCCCCAGGTTGTTTTACTTGTGTTTCTGAGATGACTGACTATAAATCAGGGTTCCCATGACCATTAATTTGCTAGCAGCTCACAAAACTCAGGGAAACACTTACATTTACCAATTTATTATAAAGAATATTACAAAGGATACAGATGAAGAGATGTATAGAGTGAGATATGGCAGAAGGGGCACAGAGCCTCCAGGAACCAGTATATAGAAGCTCTCCAAATCCTGTCCTTTTAGGTTTTTATGAAGGTATCATTACAAAGGCATGAGTGATTAAAACACTGGCCACTGGCAATCAACTTAACCTTCAGTCCCACCCTCTTCACCAGATATCGGGGGGTAAGGATGAAAGTCTCAGCTCTCTAATCCTGCCTTGGTCCCATCTTAACCTAAGATAGGACTGCCAGCCAATAGTCAACTCATTAGTATATAGAAAGATACTTATCATTTGGAAGATTCCAAGGAGCAATGTGACAAACATTACAATAATAAAAAACATTTATGTGGTACATTTGCATGGCCCATTACTATGTGGTTTGCATGGCCCATTAATATGTGATTGGAAGCATGTTACACACAGTAACATACCCTCACAACAACCCCCAACAGAGGTATCATTTGCACACTTGCCTCCAGAGACTATGCACCCCTTGAGGATAGGGATTACAGCTGGTCTCTGCCTTCCAGTACCATGCAGATGCACAGCAGGCACTTGGTAAACATCTAATAAATGAGTGAACTAGTGAATCAGAGAAAGGATGGTGCTGGGGAATATAAAAAAGAGCTTCCTCAAGACTGAAAGGAAACGATGAATGTCGAAATACTTTGCAAATTGTAATTTCTTCAATGTGAGGCATTCCTTTTTCTGTTCATTTCCCTTCCTTCCTTCCCCTTTGGATTAATGGAGAGGTTCTGAGAAGAGAAGGGAATAGAAAAAGGGATGGGAAACTGGTAATCTGATGAAACGAGAAGGAAATACACCTGTATGTCATAATAAAATACCAAAAGGAAAGACAATAGAAAGCATGGAAAAAGCACAGATTCAGAGTCAAAGCCCCATATCACCTAGCTGCGTCACACAGCTCTGCCACTTACTAGCTGTGTGTCCTTAGATAAGCCTCACTCTTCCCGAGCCTCACATCCTCATCTGCACCAGTATCTTTATTTCTCCTTTAGGGAATTCTTGTGAGGATAAAATGAGATCATAGACTTGGAAGCACGTCGTAAACAGTAAGAGCTTTATAAATGTGCGCTGTTTTTATTAGTCATACAGTGTGAGACCGGGAGCCAGACACCTGGCTTCCAGCCCTGTCTCTGCCTCTGACCGGCTGTGTGACCTTCGCAAATCGCAAAAGCTCCGGGCGAGACGTCAGACAACACTCAGCGCAATGCTCTCCACTTTGCAGATGGGGAAATTGAGGCCCAGAGCTTCGAGCCAGTTCACAAAGCCAAACGGAGGCTGACCCTGGACAAGCCCTCGGGTTTCCTGATTCCCACATCAGAGCTGTTTCCGCTGCACCAGCTCTGTTCAGAACTGTTTCCACTCTGTAAAACGAGGTGGCTGGCCTCAGTAATCCCTGCGACACTATGTAAACTGCGGAGCACTGCGCAAATGCACCCCGCGCTGAGGTAAGGACCCTCGTGCTGACAGGCCGCCGCTCTGCCTCTGGGGCGCCCCATTCCCGCCTTCGCGCCGACACGGGCGCCGCAACGGTCCGCACACACTCCCACTCCGCTCTCTGGCCTCCTGCGACCCGAGATCGGCCGTAGCCAACACTCACTGGAGCAGATCAGGGACATGGCGCCGTCGCCACGCTCCGAGGCGCCTCACACCGGGCTCCGGGACTAGCTTCTGAGCCTCCGCGAGCCACTTCCGGTCCCCGGTGCAGCCAGGACGCTCCGCGGCGAGCTGGGAGCAGCCCCGCCGAGCGATGCTAGCGTAGCGCTTCACGTGGGAATGGGGCCGGTCGCGCGCCTCAGCCTTCAGCACCTAACGGAAACTGCCCTTTCCCAGAATGCAACCGGGCAGGAAAGGGCCCGCCACGGAACACTCGGCTATTTCCGGATTGACTCGGCTCCTTCCGTAAAGCGAGGTGGGCGGGGGAAGAGGAGAGCCAAAACTACTTTAAAGCCAAAGCAATTTGGCAACGCTTATTTTGAGAACGGCGCGGCCCTGGGCCACGAGACCCTGGTCCTTTAAACTTTCTTTTGTGTGCTCCAGAATGTCCTAATGAGCTTGTGAGAATGCAGATTCCTCGGGCCTGCCTTAGTCTTTTTGTGATTCTGAGGCAGGTGTTTTCTCGGGCCACCCTTTCACAGACGCTGCTGCGTGGCCCAGTGAAGAAAGTACAGCTGCAAATGCGTAGAGACAGTATTAATAACACCTGCCAAGAAAGAAACTGTTCTGGTCCCGCCTCTACTACCAGTCTGCTCTGTGATCTTGGACAAGTCATCCGCTGCACGGCCCCTTCGTCTTTGTCAAGAGACAAAATTACGACAAATGTAAAGACCTTAACGCGCTTGTATTTGTGATTCTAGAATCAGGCAACACCCGTTCTATAAAATAGAATGAGTGTTTTGATGCGCTGGGCAGAGGAGGTCGGTTTTCTAGACAGAAAAGAGCTGAAAAAAGTGGAACAGAAAACAAAAAGCGGATTGGTCATTTCAAAGTTACTTCTCTTGTAAAGGTTAAAGTGAAGGGGATGTAGTCAGTCTCGTGCTGACTATAAGCGGCCTTTTTGGAGATTTGGCTACTATCTCTCTCCCCCCTGATTTCTGAGAAGGTCAGATAAAGATCTTGGTCTTGGCTTGGTGGCATGGAGCGTCAGGAGAAGTAACTCCATGTTGGTTTGGTCTGTAGTGCAGAAGTTCAGTCCAAATCAATGGACTTTATAAATTTCATTTAATATCTTCTAGATCCCTTCTAGCTCAGTGTATGATTCTTTGTGAATATCTATAAGATAAGAGACTCTCAGGAATCATGCAGATAACATGTGGTGTGCTCTATAATATATCCAGACAAAAGAGCAGGATGGACAGCTGTGGTCAGTGAAGTCTTCTTTACTGAAGACGTGTGAATGAGCTGGACTTTGACAGGTGGGCAATATTCAGATAGAGGATAAGGGGAGTGAAGAGCATTCCAGGAAGAGAAACAGCATAAGTAAAGGCTTGGAGAGAAAAATAAAAGTTATAAGTACCAAGGGCAGGATGGCGTAGTAGCCAAGAGCATGGCTTCTGACCGTGTGCTCAAAGCCCAGCTCAACCCAGATAGTTCACTATATGAACAGTTCTATGCTTTAGTCTCCTCATCTGTAAAATGGAGGAGTGATAACAAGGCTAGAACTAACTCAGGGTTGTTGTGAAGAGTTAATATACAAAAAGGACATCACTTCCCTGCACCAATAAAGTAGCATCCTAATTAAGTCCTCTTGCTTCCAGCCTGACCTCCTTCTAATCCACTTTCCACAGAACAGCCAGTGATCTACTTTCAGTGAAAAATCTATTCACACTACTCCCCAGGCTTTTCATTCATCCAACAAATATTGATTGGGTGCCACCTATGTGTCAGGCCCTGTTCTGATAACTGGAGATAGAAAAGTTGAACAACAAAGACAAGGTTTCTGCTCTCTTGGAGCTTGCATTCTACTGGGAGGACACAAACAACACATAAGAAAATTCCAGAGAGTGGTAAGTGCTATGAATAAAACAAATCAGGGTAAGATAAACAGGGGGTGCTGGGGATTAGAGGCATGACCACTTTAGGCATGGTGTTCAGAGGGTTCATCTCTGAGGGGGTAACATTTGCTGAGACCGGAATGAGGGTTTAGGGGCAAAAGGAAAGCTTCCTTTCTGCCCTCTGAAGGTTCGCTGAAATGATCTGACAATAGACAGATTGAAGAGAGAAAAGGCACACAAATTTATCAACATGCAAGTGTGCACAGGAGCCATACAAAATATGAGACTCAAAGAGTCAGATGGCTGAAGCTTCAGTAGCACCTTCTTCACAGGGGAGGAGATGGGGGAATGTAGGCAATTTTGAAGAGTAGTAAATGATTTTTTAGGGCAGACGAGCCCAAAGAACAGACAATGGTCTGGGACAAAGCTCCTCTCAATGCTGGGGGAAGTGGCAACAAGGTGAGGGGCAGAACTACACTGTGAACAAAGGATGTCTTATTATGGTAATCTCTTGGAGCAGCCTTCAGAATAGGTGAAAAGTCTGTGTAGACCTGGTAGCCACTTTTAGTCTTTTCTGGTCTCCAGTGGTTAACCTTTCCTGGTTATTTGATGACATTCCTAGGGAGGAGGTTTTAAGACAACTGCATTTCTTTTGAAAGACGTTTTCTCAGCCAGATAAGGGAACTTGCAGAGAAAATCCTTCCCTGCACTTGAGTGGTAGGCACAAGAGGTTAGCTACTCTTTGGTTCTGAGGCAGATGCTATTGCCTTCCAATTTCCTTTCATTCAAAAATGCTGGGCATGCCCAAGCATGGTAGTTTGCGGTACTGTTCTCTGAACCCCAACAAGGGAAAGGAGTCAGTCCTGAGACCAGGAATGAAGGAGAGAGTTTCTGGCAGGGGAAGCTTGCCCACATGTCTGCCCCAGCTGACCTCCACAGTCTCACCTCACCTTCTCTCCAGCCACACTGGGCCTTTCGATTCAAGATTCTTCAAACATACCCACTCTGGTTGGCTCCAGAACTTTTGCCTAGAACACTTTCCTCAGCTCTCTCCCTTTTCCTCTTGCCCTTCCAACCCCTCTAATGTAAACTTCAGTTTCACCTTAAAGGTTAGCCTTTCCTTGACCCCTGACTGAGGTTTCGTCCCCACAGGACCCTGTAATTCCCTCCAACCCACTTTGAATAACTATAGTCATTTGATTATTTACTTATAAGTATCTGTTTGATGTCTGTTCTCTGCTAGACTATAAACTTTATGATGGCAGGAACCATAGTTGTTCTGGTTACTCTTGCTCTCAGATCCAAGGGTGCCACACAGTGCCTGGCACACAGCAGGAACTCCTCAAGTACTGTACTTGGATGTGTGGTAAGAAATAAAATGGATCTGTTTAGGTGGAGCCTTGAACCCCAGGTTAGGCTTGATGGGCTGGCAGCATTTGATTGCATTTGAACTATAGAACCACTGGTCAGAGTTTCCTCTGGAAGACACTTGCTGGATTGGTTGGGATGGGACAGAATAGAAGGAGGGAGGTCCAGTAATTAATTATTGGACAAATCTTTATTGAGTACCCACCATGTGCCAGGCAGGCACAGTACTAGGCATTGGTGAGACCACAATGAGCAAAACTAGAGGTGTCCCTCTACTGAGGAGCTTATGGCTATGACAACAGAATGCATGAAAAAGGGAGTCCCTTTATGGCTTTTTAGTTTCAAAAGCCATCTCTACAGGGAACTAGAAAGGATTCAGGACAATTGACTTTGCAGTAAACAGGAGACTTGGGGGAGAGGGATGTATGCATAGGTGTTGGTGGGTTGCTGAGGAAAGAACTCTATGCCTTGCTCCCCCAGGCCATGGCTGCTGTTGCTGCTTGGGAAGCACGGGGACACAGTGGCCAAACCCCCAGAAGCAGCTCCATTTCCCAGGTAGATTCAGTGGTAACCTGTGTGAACAAGTGACAAAATATTAGGCAGGATAATGAGAGTCTGTGGACAAGTGACAGACTGTTAGGCAGGATAATGAGTCTCAGGAGTTGCCAGCTCAAACAACTGACACTGAAGACTGGATGAACTCCCCCCACCTTCCTCTTTTTGGCCCTATGTTAATTCTCCAAAACTGAAATTCAAGGTGGGAAGAACCCTGAACTGTCTGAGATTGTTTCTACAACTCAAATGGAAAAAAGTTGAAAAAAAAGTCAATTTGTCACAGAAAAATAAAAGTTACGTTTCTTGCCGAGGAAAGGCTGCAACCTGAGACTGGTAATCCTACAAATCAGAAACGATCTGAGCTCACAAGGAAATGTAGAGTTGACTGTTAGAAAAGCTGGAAAGTGAAGTGCAGGATGCTACCACAGCCTGTTCTGGAATAAAGACTGTCAGCTGAGAGGCAGGAAGCGATAAGGGCCCAGATGAAGATGGATGAGTCTGAGAAACATTTGTTGGGAAGAAACAACTGGGTGAAGTGACAGATTGGGAGCCACTTGAGTGTGTAGTCTTGAGAAGGTGGCAGAATTAGAAGGCTGGTTCAGGGAGCAGGTGAAGAGTTACATTTCAGAGGGTTGAGTTTGAGCAAGGGGTTTTAACCTCAAAGGGGAACTGTCCCATGGCAGCTAATGGTGGTGATAAAAACACTCTGACAGCAACTTGGATTTTAAAAAAAAAAAGTTCACTCTTGTTACTTCCTTGAAAATTCACACCAACTGTGAAGTGGTATTTTTAGGTACTTTGTAGTTTTAAAAATTAAGCAACTAAGGTTCAGAGCAAAGAAGTGACGTGCCCGGGGATCACAAAGTAGGCAAGGGATCACTTCATCCAGATCCTTGGTCAGTCCCCTCACAATGCTGCCTTTGTGACAGAAATAGGGTGTGGGGGTTGGTTCTCTTCCTTCTCTAAAATTCTGAGCTAACGCTTGGGACCCATCTGCAGACTTCAGGCATGGATTTGCTCTCTGGGGGAGCGGACGCATTTCCCCAGCATTGCGTGCCTTTAACTGCTCCTCTAACACTTTTTCCCTTTGTGCCTTTTGAGCGCGAAAAGTTTCTCAAAAGACCAGGTGCTCTGAACCGCCCCGTTAGAACTACATTTCCCACAAGGCCCTAGGAGGGGAATCTGTAGCCCGAGAACTACATTGCCCCAAATGCCGAGCGGTTGAAGAGGCGGATTAGCTTCGACCCTGATTTTAAAGATTAGTTTACCCACGCTACAGCCCAGATATAGTTACTTATTTCCCCTCTCCCGCCGGTGACTTCCGTTCCCAGCTGGAACTTCCGATCCCATTCTTCTCTCGGTGGGAACGCTCCGGGAAACGTCGCGGCTGAGGCAGAGCGCATGCGCGCAGGGACCGGCTCCGTCTGGGAGCGAGGCCGGCGGTCTCAGAGCACATCCCGCCTTGCGCACGCGCAGACGGTAAACCAACGCCCCGGAGCTGAGGCGCGGGTTTGGTGGCGCGTTTTAGCGAAGTCGCACGTGAAGGATAGCGGCGGCCGGAGCCGGTGAGTGCCTACCGAGACCGGGACTGGCGAGCAGCATGCAGCACTGGGAGGCGGCAGCCGCTGCAGGCCGGGCGGGGGCGGAGCCGTGGGGCCCGGGGAGCCTGAGTGGGGAGGGGTCCGACGTCGCGTGGCGGGCGAAACATACTGGGGACCCGGATCCTCGTTGCTATGCAACCGGGGGCGTCATTGCTAGGTCATCCGAGAGGCGCGCATTTCCGTGGAGAAGAGTTGGAGCGCCGGAGGGTGAGTCCAGTAAAGGCGCAGCGGCTGTCGGACTAGGGGACGAGGCCAGCGCCCCCTCGCCCTCGCCCCCGGCCCCCGCCCCACAGCCCAGCCTCCTGCAGCCTCAGTTTGAGTACCTCGGGGTACCCCGAACTCGTGGGTCGCAGCACCTCTCTTGCCAGCGACGCCACCCTACAGCTCTTGGCAGAGGACGCACTGTTCGAAATAGCACATGCCACTGACACTCTGTCTCCGGGAGGTTGGGCCCTGGGAGGGCGCGGCGCGGCTGCCCCTTTGCCACTGCCCTGCCCCCAAACAGTTGCTGGGTAGCAGCTGTCAGGGGTTTAGCGGGAGTTGCCCCCGGACCTGCCAGTCCTCTGACTTCATTCTCTGCAGTGGCGGCTTCGTCCTGTTTAGGATCTTCATTTCGACTCAGCTGTGCTTCTCAGGTGGCTGCTGTGTATTTGGATCAACTGTTAAAATAACCTCCCTTCCCACCTCTCCATATATCTCCATTTCTACCCTCCCTGCTTCTTGACGGATCTTCTAATATTCATTCAACAAGCATTTATTAGTCATCTCTCTGTGCTAGTCTCTGGGGATTCCAAGAAAAGTTAGATTTCATGTCTGACAGGGAGGCTCTCGGTATAATGGGGGAGGCAGGCTGATAAACTGCTAAGTTACGCTGCAGTGTAGTGAGTGGTATATTAGCAATTTGTGTGCTGCAAGTATTTCTATAAATGTTTATAAAGTCCTTGCAGCAACATCTAAACTCTTTGCAGTAAATTTTAACCCGGTTTGGCTTCACCCCATTTTACATTTGAGGAGAATGGAACACAGACAGGTTAACTTAACAGGCATAAAGGTAGTGGCTTCTAGTTTGTGGCACAGTTGAGCCTGGGAGGGAAGTCTGGGGTTCTTTGTACGCTGCTTCACTTCTGAGGCTTTTCCCTGTGCTGCTATTTATCTGTAGCAGCTGTCTGGTTGTGCATCAGAAATTCCTGGGGAGCTTTACAAACAAAAGGCTGAGCCCCTCTGTGGGAGAGTCTGAGTAAGTGACTCTGGGTGGGGCAGACATCCTTGTTTAACAGGCTGCACAGGAGTTCCGATGGGCAGCGAGTTGAGAACCGCTACTCCACAGGGGCAGCTATGAGCAGTGATAGAACAGTCAGGTCCGGCAGAGGGCACTAAGTCAGCTGCCCCTCCTGTCACATAGTGATTCATAGCATGAAAAGAAACTAACCAAAGGAAAGAGAAGAGGAGGAAGCAGCCTTGGCAGGAGGTGTGTGAACTGCCCCACCCTAGCCCTGTAGCAAACCATAGCTAAACATATGCAGTAGTACCTTCTCACTATCATAGTAAGTTAAGCAATTTCCCCAGCCCACCTGGGTTCTCCTGACCCCATCTGAGCCATATTGCAGCTGCCTGGACAGAAGTAGCAGGTCTTGTCCCCATCTTTTGCTGTCTTCTCATACCTCTTGATACAAACCCATGACCTGTAAGTGTGTCATCTCCTAGGAGGTGGTTTCCTCATGGGAGTCCACATGTCCTCCCACTTTGAACTTGTCGATGTTTTGCAGAACTTTAAGCTCCTTGAGGGCAGGGGCCATGTCTTCCCAATGTAGTGTGGGGGTGTGGGACAAGCAAAAGGGTAAGATTGAGATCCTAGGTTCTGCAGTCAAGTCCCTAGTTCTGCTCTGTGATCTTAGATAAGTCACTTGACCTCTCTAAGCCATACTTTTCATAGTGAAATGGGGACAGTAATAATACCTTGAAAGATTATTGTAAGAGTTAGATGGTAAAGTAACAAGCACTTTGTAAATTATAAAGCACCGCACAAAATTATAATTTATATATATTATTATTATTTGTTGCAGTTGTTGTTGTTGAGTGCCTGCCATTTGTCTGAAGCCAGGCATTGCAGGAGGTGAAAAAGTTTAAGACATGTTTCCTCTTCTCAGAGGTTGAGACTGCTTCGGCTCTTAAGTACCATGGCCTCTTTCTGTATTAAAAGTGTTTGATTAGGCCACAGTGAGGAGGCATAATGACAGTGAGTTCACACTGCTTAGGATTAACCTGGAAGAAATGAGAAGGAATCCTGTTAAAACAATTTGAAAAAATGAACCAGCCAGCCAGTCATCTACACTCATTATTTCTAAAGGATGTGCTCCAAAATCCTGTTAGATTTGGTTTCTGGTACACTTCGGAAAGTCAGCTTGCATGGTGATGCCAGCCTCACTGTGGAGGGTTTACTTCAAGGTCCCCCAGCTCCCCTCAACTGAGACAGGTGGCCACTTGAAAGCTGAGGCTGGCACAGAGCACAGCAGACTGCCGTGGGAGGAGCAGCTCACAGCACCCTGACCTTCTAAGGTGGAGGAGACGACATCTGATTCCCCCCTCGTGGAGGTCCTTGGATACAGGATCCAACCCAAGATAGCAACCCTGCTCTTTAAGTCCCCAACGTGGTTATGACCCACATAGCTTGGGAACTGACCTATGCTGTCCTCATCTCTGACCACTGGCAGGCAGGAGCCATCTGGTTCTTAATTTGTGCCAAAAAGAGTAGAAGGCTTTCCCAGTCTGAGGTACTTCCACATGAATTGTGCATTTTGTAGCTCTGCTTGACCCTTCAGGCCTCAGGAGGGGCTTAGAGCAGCTGTTTCTGGGCCAGAAAGTACCCCAAATGTAGTATTTTTAGTACTCTTTCTTTGACCCTCCTCCTTCCCAGTAAGCAAGAATGAGAACACCCTTCTCTTCCCTCTCCTTCATCCCGACGGCTGTGGATTTCTGGCCAACTCCCTGAGTGCCTAGGTAACTGCAAAACTTCAAAAACCTGGCTGTCCTTACCCCAGGGACATGGCTTAGCCTCTGATCATCAGGTTTGAATCATAGAAACTCTCTGGAGCTACAGGTTCATTTCGAAGCCTGGAGGAGACCTGAGGTTTTGCTGGTGCTGTTTGACATTTCTCCAGCAGGGAGGCAAATAAAAGGTGGACTTGCATACATTTTCCTTGGCTCATCCTCACCTGCTTCAATGAGTTGGTACTTGTTGGGTCTTAACTTGTCTGTGGCATCATGTTACAGAAAAGATCAGAGCACAAAGTGGTTAGGTGAATTTCACCAGTAATTCACTGAGATGATTGGTGGATGCCAAGTTTATTTAAGCTCTTGAATAATCCATTGTATGACTTTCTAAATCATTTCTGAGATTAGTTGGACATGATACAGCAGAGTGGTTATGTGTGAGGGGGTCCAGTGTCAGATGCACCTGGATTCAAATCCTGGTTTCCCCACTTACTACTTTCCTCAATTTATTTATCAGTAAAATAGAGAATAATAACAATACCTATCTGGCAGCGGTTATGAGGGTTAAATGAGATAGTTGGTGCGTGGCAAGACCTATTAATAGCTAAATGTTAGCTTTTTATTAGTAACTATTATCTTTCCTTAAGGGTTGTTCTTTAAGCCTTTGCCTACTGTCTTAGTCCATTTTCTGCTGCTATAATAATACCACAGACTGGGTAATTTATAATGGACAGAAATGCATTAGGTTCATGGTTCTAGAGGCTGAGAAATCTAAGAGCATGGTGCTGGCATCAGGAGAGGGTCGTCCCAGGACAGAAGGGCAGAAGGCCGAAGCAATCACATGAGACAGAGAGAGGAAGATAGAAGAAGTTGGCCCAACTCATCCTTTTTATCTAGAGCCCACTCCTGAGATAACTAACCCACTCACAAGATAATGACATTTAATCCGTTCATGAAGGCAGAGTCCTCATGACCTAAACACCTCTTAGAGGTCCCACTTTTTAATACTATCATAATGGCAATGAAATTTCAACATGAGTTTTAGGGGGGCATTCAAACTATAGCACATCCTTTGGGGGTGGGGAATTGAGGTCATTCTATATCGGTGGTTCTCAACTTTGTGCATTGGAATCACTGGGGGAGCTTTTGCAGTTCTCAGCCTAGGCAACACCCAGAAATGACATCAGGACCTCTGGGCTTGGGACACAGACATCACTACTTTGTGAAGATTCCAGGTTATTCCAATGAGCAGCCATGGTTGAGATCCACTGTATACCTTGACTCCCAATGAATGTGTTATTTGTTTTCTTTTCTTTCTTTCTTGTTTTGTAGCCCCACTAAAACCGATAAGGAGAATGTGGGATTTGGAAGCAGAAGCTTGGGTTCAAATCCTGGCTTTTCTACTTCTTAGCCCAGTGACCATGAGCAAATTCTTAACTTCTGAGTCTCAGTTTCTTCTCATCTGTACCAATAGGAGTGAGGAGGGTCATGGCCACCTCACATGATGGTCCTGCAGAGCAAATGGCATGTGTGCAGTTATTCTTGTTTGAGCACATAACTGAGCACTTTTCTCCTGCTGAGGAATTAGCTATAGTCCTCCGCTTTACCAGCTGAGCTGTCGAAGGGACATTCATTTTTCTTTACGTCATTATATGGTGGTAACCCTACTTGTCTGCTATTTTAAAGTTGTTTTCTATATCAGCTTTATCTTAAGTAGATTATAAGCTCCTTGGGACAAAGCCTTAGAGTCTTTATAATTCTTTTATGCCCATAGCACCTAAGACACAGAGACAGTCCTTCAGATTTTTATAACTGGCATACACCTTAGAGAGATCTTCTCACTCACTCTAAGGCATTGAATAATAATTGCTGGTTAATCAATATGCAGGTGGTAAAGCATGTGAAAGAGGAACCTGTCAATTAGATGGTCATGACAAGCTTAAGTTGGAAGTCCTAGTCCTTTCTTTCTCAGCTAACAGCCCTTTCTAGCTTGGGTGCTTGCTGGTGGGGAGGAGTGGAGGAGGATGTTGGGGCAATGAGATTTGGGAAAGTGGGTGTGTCTACCGGTTCTAGCCTTCAGCTTACCCTGTGCTTCTCTCCTGGCAGACCCAGTCATGGCAGGCTTAGGCAGCAGTCCACCATGGATCAGGCATCTGTTCAAAGCCATCCTGATGGTCCTAGTGGCCCTTATCCTCCTCCATGCAGCATCGGCCCAGGCCCATCGAGACTTTGCACCACCAGGCCAGCAGAAGAGGGAGGCCCCAGTTGATCTCTTGACCCACATAGGTCGGTCTGTGCGGGCGACACTGGATGCCTGGATTGGGCCAGAGACCATGCACCTGGTGTCAGAGGTAAGGAAGGTGGTCTCTGCTGTGACTGTGCACATTGAGGAAAGATAAAAGAAGAGGCGTTGGTAATGGCCATCTCATCTTGGCTCTGCATCTTCTCAGTGTCATAATCCCTGGTGCAGAGAGCCCCAAGTGCCACAAAAAGAAGTCCCATAGTACTTGCCTTTTGCCTCCTCCTCATTTGATTCCTACCCTAGGGCCTTTGAGCTCCATTCCTTTCCCTGGCTCCTGCTCTTTCTTTGCGAGAAAGGCTAGGAAATGAGCCATCTTTATAAACCATGTCATTTGGTGAATATAGAATTTGGTGATCACTCAAGGGATTTGATGATCCCCCCCCTCAATTCACACACAAGTACATCAATTCTTTCCTCCAGAGTATCCCAGCAAATCAGTTCAATTAGGTCCCAGATGTCCTGGTTTCCAGTTTAGGAAGGAGAAATGGCCTGTTGTACATCCTTTGCACTGGAAGGTGGATGTGGAAGGGCCCCCTCAGCCAGGCCCAAGACCTCCAAACCTCTGACCTGGGCCCTTCACCACTGGCTGAGAAGCAAGTCGGAGACCTTCCGGCAGGCCTTGCCTGGGCAGGAGAGCAGCATTGTTACTTACGGGCTCATCTTACTCCATGCTCTTTCCACAGACCTTGTCCAAGGTGATGTGGACCATCTCATCAGCCATCTCCATGGCCTTCTTTGTTCTGTCTGGGATCGCAGCACAGCTGCTGAATGCCTTGGGGCTAGATGGTGAGTGGTATACAACTGGATCATTGGGGAGCTTCACCTGTACCTTCCTGTTCGTGGGAGTTTATCTCTGTCAGGGTCTAGACTGCTTGATACTTCCCAGGTTTCCCCAGACATGTGGCACACAGCAGGCTAAGAACTACCATGTACCAGTTGTATATGTCCCATCAGATATCGTGCTGAGCTGTAGTATCTCATTTACTTGTTATCCAAGGCCCAGTGAGGCAGGTGGAATTGTTCCCATTTAATAAATGAAACTGTGGCTCAACAAAAGGAAATAACCTACACAAAGTCCCACAGCAAGCAGAAACAGAGCTGAGATTCCAACCCTTAGCTCTTTGAGTCTGAACACAGATTATTCCTTTTCAAGGGGCTGGCACCCCCCACTTTTTAAGTTCTCACCCCTTTCCCCTCACCACTTGTATGGGTTGTGTGACTCTGCCTCTCCCCTCTTCCAGGTGATCACATCACTGAGGGCCTGAAGCTCAGCCCTAGCCAGGTCCAGACCTTCCTGCTGTGGGGAGCAGGGGCCCTGGTCACGTACTGGCTGCTGTCCCTGCTCCTCGGCTTGGTCCTGGCCCTGCTGGGGAGGATCCTATGGGGCTTGAAGCTTGTCATCTTTCTGGCCGGCTTTGTGGCCCTGGTGAGGTCGGTGCCTGACCCTTCCACCCGGGCCCTGCTGCTCCTGGCCTTGCTGACCCTCTATGCCTTGCTGAGCCGGCTCACTGGCACCCGGGCCTCGGGGGCCCAGCTGGAGGCCAAGGTGCGAGGGCTGGAGCGCCAGGTGGAGGAGATGCGCTGGCGGCAGAGGCGAGCAGCCAAGGGGCCCCGCAGCATGGAGGAGGAATGAGCAGGACACCCCACGTGCCTTCGCCATACCAAAGACCTGAGTTGCTTCAGGGCACACAGCCTTCCTGCTGGGCCCTTGCCCTTTTCTTGCCCTGTCTCTGAACCTTCAGAACCTTGATCCCTGCCTTGGTCCCCAGCTAAGAGAGAGAGAGCCCATCCCCACTGCTGGTTCCCAGGGCCCTATCTTCTGAGGTTCTCGGTCTGGGGTTGGCTCTCTTAACCCTTTCTATGTTCCTAGCCTGTCTTGGCCAGGGCAGGTTGGAGGGGCCTCCCCTCTAGCTTCTGCATCTGCTCTCAGCAACCTCACTGCCGTCAGTCTCCTGTGACTTAACCAGCTCCCCTCTGCTGTGGCCATAGCTTCCTCCTAATGCTCTTGCTCTCCCGACCTGTCCTGCTCCTTGGCCGAGTCCCCAGTTCCCTTCCTGTTTTTCTCTTCCCTCCAGCCCTGTACTCCCACCAAATCACAGTCCTCAAAGATGCTCCTGTCCTCTTCATTACCCAGCAGTGGGGAAAGGGATATGGGACCTGAGGATGCTGGAGCAGGAAATGGGGTCCTCTGAGTCCTGTGGGGCTGGGGATGAGGGTGTCCCTTGAGTCTGTTACAAGTGCCTTAATCAGAGCCAGCAGGGCCCTCTGCTTGCCCGCTGCCATACTGTATGTAGGAAAGTGCACTGTGGCTGCTTTGTGTCAAGAAAACAGCAGTTGCTCTCAGAATTTGATTCCCCTTCAGCCAAAGCAAAAGATGGCTGCTGCTTTGCAGGCTTGTGCCTGCAAGTAGGACCCGCAATGGCCGTCAGATGCCCTGAGGGGCTCCAGAGACCCTGAGGGAGGAAGAAGGACCCGCCTTCTTGTCTGCACAACTGCATGTGGTTCTCTAACCCAACCCTCCATTCCCTGCCACCGAGGAGGAGTTGCTGATCAGTGTCCACCCCAGCGGCCTGGGAAGAACACAGGCAGCCCCTTTCCCTTCGTGTGCTCTGTGGGGAGCAGGCTGAGCCGCCAGCTGCCCCCTCTCCACCAGGGCACCCCTTCTTGGCAGTTAGGGGCCACTTCCTTTGAGGCTGTGATGGAGATGGGTGTCCTTCTCTGCCAGGCTCAGCACATGATGTGAAGAGTAAATGCCCAATTCTTACTGTTAAAGATTTGATGTGGAATTACAGCTGCAGTGATATATTTTTTCAGCTCTTGGTTGGTTTTAAATAAAGTGCACGCTATTTTATTATCTTGTTCTGAA
Organism: Cheirogaleus medius; assembly: GCA_008086735.1. Classification (NCBI taxonomy): domain Eukaryota; kingdom Metazoa; phylum Chordata; class Mammalia; order Primates; family Cheirogaleidae; genus Cheirogaleus; species Cheirogaleus medius. Next base: position 1,180,162 of record VBSM01003155.1, read on the forward strand.
TAAAATGTATTTACTCAAAGTCTAGATTGCTTTGATGTCTCCCTCTACTGCTCAACTGGTTTCTGTAGTGCAGCTCTGCCTTCTTGACTTCTCCCTGTAGGGGCAGCATGAAGCTGGTAGGGAGGGAGGGAACTGAAAGGCAGGCTGGTACCAGGTCCTCTTCCCTCCAGGAGGGTGAGGAATGAAGAAGGTATGCCCCCAGTAGAAAACTTCCAGAAACTGTGTTTCTTTCTTTCCCCACCACCCCCAAACTTCCAGGAACTAACCAGCACTGTTGGAATAGCATGTGTGTGTGTTGGGGTGGGGGGCGGTACCCCTTCCCCACAGTGTGCTGGAGTGTTACGAGTGGGTGGGCAGCCTAGATAAGACTTGCCTGCCCTCCTCCCCACCCAACAGACCACAGACAGGTGGAGTTTCCTGGGCCAGGGCTCCCAGCTGGGCTGTAGGTTGGATCAGTTGTTTGTGGAGGGGCCCAGACATGGGTTTTTCTTCTTAAGCTGCCCAGGGGATACTAATGTGCACCCCACTCTGGACCTCTCCCAACACCGCCTGGCAGGCAGCACTGGGCCAGGCCCGGGGACAGCAGGCCTCTCCTCGGGAGTGTTGGCTGCCCTCACCCTTCCTAGGCCCACAGGCCTCTCCCTGGGGTGGGGCTGGGCATGAAACTGGAGCTGCCTGCACCTGAGCCCTTCCTCCACAGGGGTGGCCCAGGGCTCTGTCAGGGCAGGCCCAGGTGGTTGGCATCTGGCCCCGTTTGGCCCCCTCCCTTTCTGCCCCTGCAGCTCGGTTCCCATATGTCCCTGAATTCCGGTTCTGATTCAGGTGTCAGATGCCTTCACAGGTGAACAGCTTGTGGAGCGGGGGTGAGGCAGAGGAAGCGGGCTTTTCCTCCTTGGTCAGGAGCTTCCGAGAAGCAGCCAAACAGAACATATCGTGTCCCTCCGGCAGAGGCGGGCCGGTCCCCTATTGTGGTCTCCCGGGAAGCGCCTTCTTCCCGACCTCAGGCACCGGGGCGCTCTTGCGCTCGGGATCTGGAGGGCACTAGGACCCGGCGGGGCGGAGGGGCAGCCCATGTGCTGCGATTCGCTCCCTCCCGTCCACTGCTCCCGCTCCATTGTCTGGGAACTGCAGCCGCGGGCGGGCGGCGGCGGGGACCCAGCCGGCCGGGTCGGGCCGGCGCGGAGCGGGCGCGGGAGATGCCGGGCCGGAGCGCGGCCACCTGAACCGCCCCGCCTAGTCCCCGCCTTCCGTGGGAAGGATGTGCGCCTGGACGGCGGGGCGCGCGGCAGTGGCCCCCCGGGGGCCCTGCGGACCCTGGCTCTGCCTCCTGGTGGCCCTCGCCCTGGACGTCGTGAGAGGTCAGCGGGAGGGGAGGGGCGGGGCGAGGGGCGGCGGGCTGGGCCGAGCCGGGTGCGAGGCATGCCCGGGAGCCGCGAGCCTTCGGGTTCTCGGACTAAACCCTGAGCCGGGTCGCCCCGCAGCGCGCCCTGAGGGTCGGAGAGGTCTTGCCCCCGGGAGCCTGCCCCCAGCCGCCGCCCCC
>VBSM01003155.1:1189804-1248118 GCA_008086735.1 Cheirogaleus medius
GGGCTGGTGGAGGAGCAGAGGACAGGCCTGGGCCCTGCCCGCTGGGCCACCCCCACCTCCCCACCCCCACCAAGCCTCCCTCCAGGCTGTGACCACCTTAGCACCAGTGACACCTTCCCCTCTGCCCTGCTCATCACCTGGCTGAACTCCTCCACCTGGACATTCCCTGCTTTGCCCCAAGAGCTCTGTCTCCCCTCCTCCCCTCCTGGGTTTCCCATCTCAGCCACAGCACCTCCAAGCCAGCACCACCTGCACCCTCCCTCTGTCCCCCACCCTCTGCCCACCTGCACTGTCATCACCAAATCATTTTGATTCAGCCTCTGATATCTGTTCTAAATGTAGGTCCTCCTCTCTGTCCCCCTCTGCCCTGGGTCAAACCCTAGCCCTGGTCACTTCCTGCCTGGCCCCTGCAAATGTCTCTTAAACTGTCCTGACTCCTGCCCTCCTCATGCAGCCAGATGGGTCTGTCTAAAGCATCTCTGATGGGGTCCTTTCCCTGCCAAAGCCCCTTGCAGAGTGGAGGTGGGGGGTGCTGTTGCCCCCAGGAGAAATTACAAGATCAGGCACAGCCCACAAGACCTCCATCCCCGATACCACCCCCACCCCCATGCCTCTGTAGCCCTGTCCCCCACGCTCCCCACAAGGCTTGGGTCTTCACTTATGCTGTTCCCTCTGCCTGTGAGGTCCTTCCTCCCACCTGCTCACCTGCCCCCTCCCCACCATGCCAGCGGCCCCACCACCGTCTGTGGTCACTTTTCCAGCACTCCACTGGTTTATTGCTTGCATGACTTTCTCCCCCTAGTTTATCTTTATGTCTCACCCAGCCTAGCCTTGGGCCCTGCAGCAAGGAAGCCCTTGTTCCTCTGCCCCAGCCTTGCAGCTCTGGTCCCAGCCCCAGGGGGACAGACAGAGAAATGCATTACTATGACACAGACCGCTCTGTGCTGTGATAGAGATGAACAAAGGGCGGGAAGGGAGGACGCCCTCTGCCCAGGGGCCTTGGTATTGCGACCGCAATTGAAGGGGAAACAGGAGTTCACCCTCAATCTAAGGTGGAGGGCACAGCAGCTGCAAAGACACAGTGGGAAGTGCCTTGCTCACCTCCAGATCTCCAGTGTGGATCGAGGTGGATGGCATGAACCAAGCACCAATAAATCCCCACTGGGGGAATGCAGCCCTGCTCAGAAAACACCTGCATGCAGATGAGCCCTGGGGGCTGCACCCATGGGCCCCCTGACTTGGAGACACCACCATCACTGGTGCAAGAGCAGGGGAAGGGATCCAGGGTACCTGGGATGCTTGCAAAAATCTCACTGATCCCGATGAGCAGGTACTGAGGGATCTGCCACCAGATGGACAGCGGTGCTGCATTGTACAGGACCTCCCCAATCTGCTGGGTCACAGTCTCGTTGTGGTGGACGTAGTGTAAACGCTCCATCTCCAGGACTCCTGTGGGGGAGAAGAGGGAGGTTATAGCCAGGCCTATCCCAGGCAGCTTAGCCCTGTGGTCCCCACCTCTCTGGCCGTGGACCAGTACTGGTTCGTGGCCTGTTAGCAACCAGGCTGCACAGCAGGAGGTGAGTGGCAGGTGAGCAAGCAAAGCTTCGTGGCCTGTTAGCAACCAGGCTGCACAGCAGGAGGTGAGTGGCAGGCAAGCAAGCAAAGCTTCGCCTGTATTTATAGCCGCTCCCCATTGCTTGAATCACCGCCTGAGCTCACCTCCTGTCAGATCAGCGGCAGCATTAGATTCTCATTACCGCTAGGTTGTACGCCCCTCATGAGAATCTAATGCCTGATGATCTGAGGCGGAGCTGAGGCGGTGACGCTAGCCCTAGGGGGTGGTTGCAAATACAGATTATCATTAGCAGGGAGGTTAACAATGTAATAATAATAGAAATAAAGTACACAATAAATGTAATGTGCTTGAATTGTCCTGAAACTGTCCCCCCTGCCCCGGTCCATGGAAAAATTGTCTTCCATGAAACCGGTCCCTGGTGCCAAAAATGTTGGGGACTGCTGGCTTAGCCCACAGCAGAGGTTGGTATGTTGTGGGTACTCATTAAGTAGCCAATGACTGACTGGGCAGCAGGTAAGGAAAAGAATATTGGCACTTCCAACTTCTCACTTTTTGCCTTGGCTGCTAGGAAGCTCAGAGCTAGGTTTTGCACTCAATAACAACTGTCATTAATTGAGAGCTTGTCATGTACTAGGCACTTAAGTATGCATTCTTGCAAATGAAGGCGATGAAACTTAGGTTAAGCAACCAGCCAACCCACAGTCACACAGCTAATAATTAGGCACGGATGGATTTGAGCCCCAGTATGTCTGGTTTCAAAGCTGGCCTACTTTCTGTGATATCACGTGACTTCTCTACTGTAACCTCAAGTATTGCTCTAGTGTTTTTAACCTGGCTTTCAAGTTTAACTATTTTATCTCCTTCCCTTTCATTAATTGTGAGAAAGCTGTGCTCTAGTAGAATACTCTAGAGGATTGAACCCTGGACATGGAGATAGAGGACTTGGGTTCCAGCCCTGGCCCTACCATTGGCTAGCTGTATGACCTCGGGCAAATCACTTAACTTCTCTGAGATCCTGTCCCTTATGCAAGAAGCATGAATAAAATTCCCAGGATTATTGTGAGGATGAAATAGGACAAAATGCTTAAAAGGACATAGCTGAAAAATAATCTAGTTTGGTTTTCATACTTTCAACTTAATACTGTTTATTGAGCTTTAATTTTCTCCAGTCTCTACTTGCGATCCAGGCACGTTAAAGGGTGCTTTACAGACTTCATCTCCTTTGATCCTCATGACACCCTCCATTAGACTAGGTTCCCTGAGGACAGAGACAGGCCCTGCTCACAGTCCGAATGGCTGCAATCCCCATTTTAAAGATGAAGCTCGGAGACACTAAGTGACTTCAGGATCATAAAGGGTTCAGGGTTGTGCCGCAGCAGGAAAGTCTTCTTTAGCTGAGCTGAGCCCCACCCCCTTTTATTTTTCACAAATGCCTTCAAATCCTTTCGAAATGGAAGAAAGACAAAGGCCCGCCCCCTGCCCCACACCCCCCTGCCCCACACCTGACACACACCTGCCACGATGACAGAGGTAAAACCAAAGAACATCCCCAGCGCCATCTTCTGCAGAGCCGAGGGAAGCAGCTTGCACCGCAGCAGCAGTGGGTCGATCAAGTGGTCCTTCAGAGGGACCAGAATCAGCACCACCACTACGTTGGCCAGGAGGAGCCAGGCTTCTGGGATCTGGGCAGGAGGAAGTCAAGAGAGGTAGGGTAGCAGAGAAGGCTGCAGCCAGGGGACCTGGACTCCAGACTGTCCCTGCATGACCTAGGAGCAGCTCCTTCCCCTCTCTGGAACTCGCATTCCTCCACTGTGTAACTAGGGGATGGGATTAAATTGGGGTTGGCAGATAGGTTCCTCTTGCATTCTAGCTTCTATCAGTTGGTAGTGGATGCTTGGAACATTTATGGGATCAACATGAAATACTGTCATGATTGATTAGTGATGTCTGTCGTGGCAAGGAAATGAAGTACAATGGCAGATACGTCATTTATCTGCCAGCTTTGAAGATCTTTCATTCTATGAGTCTCTGAAATGCCAAGGAACTAGTTTAGAAAGTTCTGGTGAAAGACAAGGATCTAAGTATTCAAGGGTCCCAGAGAAAGAGGGAAGAAAGTGGAGTTGAATGGGACCTGCGTGTGCTTGATCTGAGGGTGCAAAATTGGGCGGTGAGGCCTGCTTCGGAGCAGCAGCTTCGGGGAGTGAAGCTGGCCTGAGTGCTTTTGAGCAGTGGAGCATGTTGGCAGGATGCCTGGGTGTCGCACAACCCCTGCCCCGGCCCCGCTGCAGGTGCTTTTCCTATATCCTAGGCCACACTGCAGCTGGGGAAGGGGAGTGTGAGGGCAGCTTCATTTCCTGCTCTCAGAGGAGGCCCCCAGCCTGGGCTGAGCTGGGTGCTGAACACACACTTCATCTCTCACCGTGTAGCTGCTGCGCTGGGCTCTCAGGGCCACGGAGCTGTTGGCAGAGTTGGCCGGGAAAATGTTCGGGATGTGGAGGTGAAGACCTTGCAGGACATACGTGGACTGCATCTGCCAAGAGAGACGGACGTGAGGCTGAACAGGGCTGGCCAACCCCCTCCAGCCCCGGCAGGGCAGGCTCCCGGCACCCAGGCGGCCATTCCCAGCAGCAGCACAGGGCAGCTGGGCAGCTGTCCCCTCTCCTGGCCTCAGGGGCAAAGTCACCTTCCCATCCTCCTTCCGCCTTGGTAGCCAGCCTTGGTCTGACTCACATTTGTGTCTCCAGGGCCTGGCACAGAGTAAGCGTGGATAAATGTTTGTTGAAATGGGGAAGATAATGGCATGGATGTCCCCACAGGGGGTTCTCATCTGACACTGAAGCCAAGCTGAGTCCCCCAGGCTGACACAGGGGCTGTACAGACACAGACCCGCCAGGAGGCTCTGCACACGGCTGCAGGAGCAGGGCCCCTGCCATCCCAGGCATCGCCCCTTTAGTTGCTGAATAACGGAGGGGCTGCAGGAGACTCTGGGAGGGGCCAGGGCAGGAGAGGGTGCTTGGGTCGCTCAGGGAGCAGCCCTGTACCAACTGGTATGGAGGATGTCAGTATTCTGATGGGGATGACTGAGAGTCAGCCATGGACACCCCCCACGTCCCAGTCTCATCATGGACACTCTGTGCCACCCCTACTTAGCAGACGGGCAGCTCCAACAAATGTTCCTATGGTGGGGTGGGGGAGGGAATGACCTTATGGCCTGGGGGTTGGGGCTGGGTTGGGCTGCTGCCCACCCTACACACACACACACATACACACACACACACACACGCACACACGAACACCACTAGCCTTCCCCTTAGGAGGCGGCATGGTGGGTGGGAGGCAGCAGTTCTCAAACCGGAGTGTCAGTATCATCTGAGAAGTTTATTAAACTGGAGACTTCTCCAGCAATTCAGATTCTGTAGCCTGGGACGGGACTTAAGAATCTGTATTTTTCATACTGATTTTCTGTCCCCAAAAAGATATGTTGAAGTCCTAATTCCCAGTATCTCAGAATGTGATCTTAATTGAAAAGAAGGTATTTCCTAGGGTAGTCAAGTTAAAATGTCATAGGTCATAGGGATTGATGTCCTTATTAAGGGAAAACTTGAACACAGAGACAGACATGTATAAAGGGAAAATGATGTGAAGAGACAGAGCGAGGAGACTGTCATTGACAAGCCATAGAGAGAGACCTGGAACAGATCCTTTCCTTACACCCCTTGGAAAGAACCACCCTGTCAACACCTTGACTTTGAAACTCTGGCCTCCAGAACTGTGGGACAATAGACTTCTATTGGTTAAGCCAGCCAGTATGGGGTACTTTGTTATGGCAACCCTAGGAAACTAATATACCTACTATAATGCAGTTATAATAAACTCTTTTGTCTTTATATTGCTGAAATAGTCACAGACTTAAATGACATTTGCATTTGGTTGTTATTCACTAGGTCTAATACACTGTACTAAGAAAACAGTAGATGCTCAACAAATATCTGTTAAATCCAAATGTCAACTAAGTTCCATGCCCTTTGGAAGACAAATAAATACTTTCGAACACACAGTATGAACTCCAGTCTACCCTTACAACTATCCAGAGATTTGGAGGTTAGAGGAAAAGGATATGGAGAGGTCTATTGTAACTCGCCCTTTATTCCTGACCTCCTGTTTCTACTAAATTAATATATGGCTTGCTTTGTCATTTTCATAGTTAGATCCCATTTTACTTGCTATTGCCAACAACATAATTCCTTCCCCTAAAAATGTCCCCATGATATCACTAGGTAAGGCAGTCTTAGAGTCTGAAGTAACAGAGGAGAGTTGTGTTATATGATACTCCCTGTAGAGTAAAAAGCCTTCAATTGAATATTGGCATCCCAACTTTTAGTAGACTTTTATTCATTTTGGCCAAGGAGATTTTCCTGATTTTCTCCTCTGATCTTTCACAAACAGATTTCAGGCCCCACGTTCTTGTTTGCCTTCCAGTTTCTTTATAATCCTGTGGCTTCTCCTTATTTTCTCCCTGGTACCCTGTTGCTATGGACTAAATTATGCTCCCCTCCTCCACTTCATGTGTTGAAACACTAACCCCCAATGTGATGATATTTGAAGATGGGTCCTTTGGGAGGTGATCAGGTTTAGATTAGGTTATGAAGGTGGGGCCCTCATGGTGGGATTAGTGCCCTTTATAAAAAGAGACACCAGAGAGTTCTCAAGTTCTCTCCCTCTCCCTCTCCCATGTGCACACACTGAGGGAAGTCAGTGGGCACACACAGTGAGGTGGTGGCTGTCTACAAGTTAGAAAGAGAGTCCTCACCAGAACCCAACCATGCTGACACCCTGATTTTAGACTATCAGTCTAGGACTGTGAGAAAATAAATTTCTGTTATATATATATATATATATATATAAAGAATCTGTATTTTTTAAAAGCTCTACAGGTGATTCTGAGGCACAGCCAGGTTGGGGAACTGCTGTTGCAAAGTATTCAACACACTGAGCTTGCCCTTGACCTGCTGTGGAGCTTTGTGCAATCAGCACACCCTCTCTGGGCCATAGCTACCAAGTCAGAGGACCCAAATGCTGCAGAGCTGGAAGAGCCTCTTGTCCAAGCCACTGACTGTACACATGGGGAAACTGAGGCCCAGAGAGATGGATGACTTATTCCGGGAGCTGGGCCTCAGGCCCGTCTCCAGAATTCCTCCTGCTGTATGACCCAAGGGAGTTTAATTATTAGGATGGCTTTGTCCCAGGCCCCATGCCAGCTGGCACGTAGCAACAGCTCATTTTGTCCCCACCTTTCCCTCTTCCCACAGGCCCTGGGCTTCTACGATGTGAACTGAGGCCAGTGAGGCAAGCGGGGAGCCAGGCCCCCCAGGGCAATAGGGCAGGGACGCTCACCTGGAAGTATACCATCCAGTAGGGCACAAGGGTCACCATGACAGGCAAGATCTTCACCAGCACCTGGAAGTTGGCAATGTCCTCTTGGGGGGACGGCCTAGGCTGGGGAGACCCCTGGTCAGGCAGCAGGCGGGCGCCTTGAAGGTCTCTGAGGGACCACAGGGGCAGAAGATAAAAGGCAGCCATCATCATCCCACCACCAGGGCCACCGTTCTCACCTCCACCAGTGTCCCCTAATTTAGTCCTCCCAGGATCGGAACTCCTCGCAGCCACCATCTCGGAGATCACCACCCTCATCTCCTCCACCCCACTGTTTCCATCACCTTTGGCACCATCGTCACTGTCACCCAGGCCAGCATCCTTACTATCACCACCTTTAGAAAGGCGATCGCTGTCACCGCAGCACCCTCTCCACTGAGTTTCCATTACTGTCACCCTCGCTGTCTCTCGGTGTTGGCACTACTGCTGCCAACACTACCACTGTCGTCTCTTCTGCAGCAAAGGTGGCTGGTGAAGACCATCCCGCTGCAGAGCTGTGGCCCCATCCCACCACCAGGGCCACCGTTCTCACTTCCACCAGTGTCCCCTAATTTAGTCCTCCTTCTAGTATCAGAACTTCTCACAGCCATCATCTCGGAGATCACCACCCTCATCTCCTCCACCCCACTGTTTCCACCTCCTTTGACACCATCATGCCAAGGCCCTGGAGGAAGTGAGACCATAGACCGTGGCTAGCAGAGGCTTGAGGGATATTTTTGCTCATTGCATCAGTTTGTCACGGCAACCGGGGGAGTCCCAGTCCAAGCCTGACTCAGAGACAAAGGCTGTCACAGATTCGGTACACCAGAATTCCCCTGCTTGCTGTCCCCAAGTCCGTCCTCCTCAACAGTCAACATCATAGCCCTCTCCCTACACGAGACAGTGGGGAGTGGAGAGGCAGGGATTGGGGAGAGCATCACTAGGAGATGGACAGATCTACCGCTGCCGCAAACTTCACCTTTGCCTTTTGTCCTGAAAGGTTTCCGACCCCTTCCTGTCCAAGAGTCTTGCACCATCCTCGGAGATTCCCAAAGGGACAAGAGCAGCATGGTCATCTTCAAAGACGGCCACCATCAACTCCTTCCCTGCCAGTATGTGCTGCCATTCTGCCACCGACCGGTGCAGGTTATTTCCCCTGCCACTGACTCTGGCCCAGCCCTGTGGCTGCTTTGACCAACAGAATGAGGCAGAAGTGGTGCTCTGGGACTTCTAAGCCTCGTAAAGGCCTTAAGAAGACCCGCCCCTTCTGCTTTCCTCCCTGTGGAACATTCATTCTTGGAATGCTCCCTCCCCTTGCAACCCAGACACCACACTGTGAGAAGCTCAAGCCACGTGGCAAGGCCACATGAAGGGGAAGCAAGGTGCTCCAGTTTCAGTCCCAGCTGACAGCCCACATTGACTGCCAGCCACGTAAGTGAGCCGACTTAGATGTTCTAGCCCTTTTGGCTCTCAAACGACCGCAGCCCACATGATATCATGAGGAGCAGAAGAATTTCCCCGCGGAGCCCAGTCACCCTCAGAACTGGGAGAGGGGATAAAAATATTGTTGTTTAAGCCACTAAGCTCTGGCACGGTTTGTTAAGCAGCGATAGATAATCAAAACCGCCACTTCTCGGCACCTGCTGACTATACTCACAGACCCTCTAGCAATATACCAGATTGGGAGAAGCATGTTCTTCAGCTTTTTCATCTAGAGCCTACTGACAGGAGCTGTGACTGGCTCCAAGGTCTGGGGACAGATTTGCGTAGAATAAGTAGTCAATTATCTCAGAAGGAGAGGGCAAAAGGAAGCCGCTGTGCTCATGCAAGGCCATTTAGAATCTCCCCCCTTGGATGTCAGTGAATGGGGGAGGGAGCAAGTTTGGCCAATTTCCCAAGACTCTGTTATACTTAATAACAGGGCAGCATAGCATGATTCATATTATATTCCAGCAACCTTCACTGGTACCATCATCTCCATCAATACCACCTCTACTGCCATTGTCATCCCCATTACCAGTGTTTGTCTTCACTATAGGGACCAACACCATCATCCTCATCCTTATTACCATCATCACTGTCAAGACCATGACCATCCTCACACTTTCTATACTTAGGGTGTCACCAATAATACTACCAGCACCACCCCCACCTTGACCTCCACTGCCATCCTCCGTCACAGCTCTGGCCCACTGGAGAGCAGATCATGAAAAAGGGCTGTCACTGGACCTAGCTGAACCAGAACCTTGCAATCTGGACTGTGCTTCCCCAGGAGAAGGACACGCCGCTCCAGGATTGGAGGCTCCCGTCACCCAGAGCCCCCTGCTCACCTGGAAGAGTGTCGTTGCCACAGTCGGGGGCAGCAGTTTTGGAGAGCAAGCTTAAGCATAGAGGACACTTGGCTGCCCGTGGGGGGCTTGGTGATGAAGATGGGGGTGGCAAAGAGGAAGATGAAGAACGCCAGGCCCACACAGCCCACAGGGATGCTGTAGCCCAGCAGGAAGCTGATGTTCTGCTGGATAAAAGCCACCACCAGCAGCGACAGCACAGCGCCCAAGTTGATGCTCCAATAAAACCAGTTGAAGAAGCGGCGGGTGGCATTGCGGCCAAGATCCATCACCTGCCAGCCAGGAAGGGGAGAGAGTGAGGCCCAAGGAGGCCCAGGGGCGCCCTCCATACCCACACCCCTCCCTTCCACAGGGAGGGAGACACTCCGTGCGTCAGCAAGTGGGCATCCTTGCACTTTCCTAGTCTCTGATCACTAAATAGACACTCAATAAATATTTGTTGAATGAATGAATAAACCCTTCCCTTGGGGAGTCACTTGTTAACTATCAGGACATTTTGGCACAGCTGCTTTTGCATACCCAGGACACAGTGCTTTTTTATTGTCACCGAGGAGTGCATACAATAGATATCTCTGATGCCACTTTGTTCATTTCTGGTTGGTTTGCCCCTTTGTCTTTGCCTGAGCAACCTACACTATGCATCACTCTTTAATAATAAAAAAAAAGTCAATAAAGATCTCAGTTCTGTTCCACAATATTAAATGTGATGTCTACATATTACTGAAGGAACAGTTAGAAGTCTAATTGAGAATGTCCTCTGCAGTTTGGAGATGCAATCAGAGTACTCTATCCTGATCCACCCCTTCCCCCCAACTTGCCTCCCTCTGCCATATGGAAAAAAATTTTCAGGCCCCCCAGCAAGGGCAGATGGGCTGAAAATCTTTACCCAGGATTTGGATCAATCCACAACAGTCAGGCCCCAGGCCCCCTTCTGGTCTGCTGGTTTCCGGTCAACCACAAGGGCCACCCCACCTCTCCCAGACCCTGGTCCTAGATTCTGACGCAGCAGGTCTGGGGGGCAGAGCCCTGGCATCTGCATTTTTAGAAAGCAGTGAAGGCTAAGGGTCATCTCAATGGAGCAAATAAAAGATTCTCTACATTGTTAAACCTGTCACTCTTTCAATCACCCCCCACATCTCAGAATCCATTACTGTCTTTCATTCAGAGATATATATTTCCACTACTTAAGAAGACTGTGTCAAGCTTTACTTTCTGTAGTTACGTTTGGAAAAAGATAAGCATTTTTTTTTCCTTTTCCAAATGTAAAACTATAATCCATACGGACGGATGTGCTTAAAACTGCATTGCTGTGGGGATTTTGAAGGGTCCTCTTGGTGATCGGGAGGGAAGGGCATACCAGCTTAGAACCCCGGCTCTAGACGGTCAAGCAGAAAATTGAATAAGTCTCATTATGAGTAGCCACTTCCATTTATTAATTGGAAGTAAATGAATATGACAATTATAACTCTAAGGGGGAAGACCAGACAGCCGTTCAGGATATAAATGAGTTCTTCCAGAACGAGCAGACACTTTGTGGAGAATGATGGATGGCCCTTCCTGAAATCAGCACGTGTGCTAAACACGCAGCTCCCGGGTAGAGCTGTCTGCCAGACGGTGCCATTCCCTCCCACCGCCTCCCTGACTGCCCCTGCGGCAGCCTTCTTGCCGCTCTGGGGCACCCATGCCTGTTAGCCCACCCGCTCTCTCCACTGCAGCCAGAGCCATTTTTAAAGAACTCAAGCCCAGCGATGTCCATCCCTGCCTCAAACCGTGGCAGTGTTTCCTCATTGTCCTGGGCTCAGGGCCCAATTTTTAAGGCAGCCATCCAGCCCGGCCTTGCTCCGCCCGAAGTCCGTGCTCAGGAAATGGAAGAACACACTGGAGCTGCTGTCACTGCCGATGCCGTGGGAGGGTCAGGGAGACCAGCTCAGCCACAGCGGGCACGGGAAGGCTGAGGCCTTCTGGAGGTCAGTGAGGTCAAGGGCACAGGTGCACAGGTTAAGGGCACCTGGGGGTGGGGGCACTCACTGGTGGGATGTCAAGGAGAGAACAGAATTAAGGGAAGATGGGAGATTCCTACTGGAAAATGTTGGGGTCTCCTGGTCCAAGGGAAGGTCAACAGTGGATAAGAAATGGCCAGAGCTGCCCTGGAGGCACAAAGCCCCCCTTGTCAAAGGAATCTAAACAGGCTGGACCAGTGACCCCTTTGCAAGGACACTGGAAACTGTGTTCACTGCTGGACTGTGGATGCTGCTGGATGAAATGATCCTTTTTAAAAAATGTCCCCTTTATAAGTATACTACATGCAATTAAAGAATATTTGAAAAACAGAGTCAATGATCGAAAAAGTGCGCTTAAGCCCAGTGGCCTGGCCGTACTACCGTTATAATCCTTCTTCAGTTTCTCCGCTCTGGCTGACACCCAGCCTTTTCACGTGGCTGTACTCATATCTGTATGCAGTTCTACATCCTGCTTTTGCTCATTAACACCGTATGTGGTTGTTTTAATAATATTACATATTAGTCTAAATTATTGTCTAATATCCCGCTGAGTAGAGCTATCAAAATATAGCCATGTTGTTAGGCATTTACTCATTCATTTAGCAAATATTTATTGAATTTCTCCTACCTGCCACGCTCTGTCCAAGGGGGAACGGAGAAAGGCTTAGGGGTTGAGATGTTTGCCCAAGAGCCCCCAGTTAGTGAGGGGCATAGCTGGGATCTGAACAAGTCCACCTGACAACCTCTGGCACTGCTGGTAGGAAGAGGCTGGCATGCTCCTGCCCTGGTGCCCAAAACCCTATAATACACAGACACGGGGCTCATGGTGGGGCCCTTGGACAAGTTGATTAATGCCATAAAACCTCAGTGTCCTTCTCTGTAAAATGGGCATAATACTACCCATCTCACCGGTAGTGAAGAGGATTAAATGAATTAAATGGTGCCAGTGTTTAGGGCTGGCATGTAGGGTCTGGGGCGTAGCTCTAAGAAGGCCAACTATAGTTACTCCCATTGCTGTTGCCATCGGTTTTGTCAGGGCTTGCACCCCTCTTCTTTCAAACAAGGAAACCGGGAGCAGAGAGGGGAAGTGGTTTGTCCGAGGTCACGCTGGGGCCAACACCTCCTGCCTCCTGGCTCTCAGCCCAGGCCGGAGTCTGCTTTCCCTTCACACCCCTGGGCCTCCTGTCGGGGCGGGCCTCCTGCCACTCACCTGGTCAGCACCGAAAGAGGTGAGATTGCTCCGGACGGAGCTGGCGGCCAGGGCGAGCAGCAGCAGCCCGGCGTAGAGGGTGGGCGCGCAGTAGGGGCTGGCCGAGCTGCGCCCGCAGTCGGGCGAGGGGCAGGCGGGCCCCAGCGGCGACTCGGGCATCTCGCCGCAGAAGGAGCGGCGGCCGTCGGGGAAGGCCGTGGCGGGCAGCAGGCCCGAGGCGGCCAGGTAGAGCAGCAGGCTGAGCACCACGGCGCGGTAGCGGCCCAGGTACACGTCGGCCAGCCAGCCGCCCACGGGCGCCAGCAGGTAGGAGGCGCCCAGGAAGACGAGCGCGGCGCGCGACGCCTGCTCGCCGGCCCAGTCGAAGTTGGCGCTGTTGAGGTAGAGCACGAGGTTGGCCGAGACGCCGAAGAAGGCTGCGCGCTCCAGCATCTCCACCAGCAAGATCGCGGCGCCCGCCGCCCGCCGCCACCGTCGCGGGCCCCGAGCACCGCGCGCCAGCAGTGGCCGGCGCTCCCCGGGCACACCGGGCTCCCCCGGGGCGCGCGGCGACGGCATCCTGCCTCCGGCTCGCCCGAGGCTCTTCTCTACCCCACCTTCCCAGCCCTGCCCTGGGTCCGGGCCTCGCCCTTCCCCTCCGTCCCAGTGGCTCCTGTCCCTTCTCACCCCTTTGCCCACCCTTCTCTCCCCTCTACCCCTCTACCCCTCCTCTCCCCTGTGCCTCGCCCCTCCTTTCTCTACCCCGGTCCCTCTGCGCACTGCGAGGACTCTGCTACCTCCTAACTCTCAACTCTCCTCTCTCCTGTCCCACCCCTGATGCGTGCTCCCCTCGCCCAAGCCCCAAGCCGTGTCTCCCCCAATTCTCCCCTCTCCTTCCTCGACCCTGACCCCTTCTGTCCCTCTTTTCACACTGTGGTCCCCCCCCCACTTTCCCCCTCTCTCCTCTTTCCTCCCTTTCTCAAATCTTGTCCCCTTTCCTAATGACACATGGCCTGCATTGGGGTGAGGGCTCCCTCTACCCGGCCGGCCCCCCGCTGGCCCTGCTGTCTTGTCCCTGTCCCCAACTGCCTCAGCTCCCCTTCCTCCTGGCTCCCCTCAGAGTCCTCCCCGCTCAGCCTGTCCCTCTCTGACTTCTTGAGAAACTCTGGGCTCCCCCTAGCTTCCCCTTTCCCTTGCCCCTGTGGCCGCCTGCGTCACATGGTGCTGTGCCTGGTGTTTAGGAGAAGTGAAAGCCTGGGTCACTGGGCCCCTGCCCACTCAGCTTTCTAAAAATCTCCCTCCTCTTCCGCCTACTCCCCCCACCTCTGCCGGCATCCCTGGAGCCTGGAGGAATATTTACTTTCAGTTTCATTTCTTGCCAGGATCCTGCTTTCCCTGCATCCTCTTCAATCAGAATCTAAAGCTAGGCTGATAGAACTGGGAAGGCCAGCATCATTTGGTTGCAGGTGCCCACTTCACAGATGCAGAGACCGAGGCCCAGTGGGGGTGAGCAGAGGGGCAGGAGGACGACTGGTTCATGGCAACTGACCTAGGGGTAAACCCCTGCCCGGGCTCCTGGGTGACAGTGCAATTCGGATTGAGCAAATGCTACTGAGGAAGGAAGTGGGGCACCTTCAAGACGCCTGTGGCACCAGAGAGAGCCACACGTGCGTCAGGATTGAGAGGCCCGCTGACCTCAGACTAAATCACTGTGGGCCTCAGCACTGCCCTGCTCAGAGCCTTCTGACGCTCTGACGACAAGAGCCAGCCCTTACCTTGACCTGCAAGCCCAGGGGTGTCTGGCCTCTGCCCTCCTCTGACCTGGTCTCAGCCTCAAGTTCACTCAAGTTCAGCCATCTGACCTTCTTTCTGTTCCCCTCGCATGCTAAACTCCTTCCGGCCACAGGGCCTTGTCTTTGCTGTCCCTCTGCCAGAACTGCCGCTCCGGATTTGTGCATGACTGGCCCCTTCTCTTTATTGAGGTTTCAGCTGAAATGTCTTCTCTCCATGGGTGCCTTCTGGCATCATCCTGTTTAAGTAGCTGCCTACTGGACTCTCTGCATCCTTTCTGTCACACTGTCCTGTTGCAATGTCTTCAGAGCATGTGTTACTTGTTCAGTTACTGGTTTTTGTGTCTACCAGTAGAACAGACCCT
Organism: Cheirogaleus medius; assembly: GCA_008086735.1. Lineage (NCBI taxonomy): Eukaryota > Metazoa > Chordata > Mammalia > Primates > Cheirogaleidae > Cheirogaleus > Cheirogaleus medius. The sequence continues at coordinate 1,204,485 of VBSM01003155.1, forward strand.
CCATTGGATCAAGGACCTTGCCTAATTTTTCACTGTTTTATTCCCAGTGCCTGCCTGTGCTTGGCAAATAGTAGGTGCTCAGTAAGGACTGGCTGAATAAATGAATGGAAGGAGCATCCCAAGGCAAGATTTGTAGGAATCACATCAAGAAGGCTAAAAGCTAAAATAAACTGAGTCTCGTGAAAGCTGTAGGAAGACACCAGCAAAAGGGTGGGCTTTTAGCATGTTACATCAGGTAGGAAGACGAGCCGTGGTGGATGGGACCGGCCCGTGGAGGTGTAAGGCTGGAGAGTGAGGGTGAGAAAGCAGAGCTGTCCACCCCAGGCTCTGTTTCAGTCGCTGTCGTCAGGGACCATGTGCTTTGGGCGAGGCAGGCAGAGCCGGGAGGAGAGACAATGCTCCGGTCAAGACACCTCCATGCCCACTTGGAGGAAGTTTGTGATCTCCAGCCACGGGGGTGTGGTGACAGAGCACAAGTCACATCAGACCAGCTCCTTCCTCTCTCGGCAATGTCACTAGGCTGGCAGATGTGACAGAAGCCATCCCAGAGGGCTGAGCCTTACAAACGAGAGTGCTAACGTGCTGTCAGTGACCCATAGCAGGTGGTGGCTAAAAGGAAAGGTTTCTAAAAACAGTGTGGCCTGCAGAGAAAAACCAGGAGAGGAGAGCAAAGCAGCAAACAAAAGAGAAGTGCAGGTTCTTCCTTTCTGCCCAGGCTCCATCCCCGAGTTAGGTGGGGACAGGGACTAGGATGGGCTCACAGGGAAAGTCCTAGGGACGTGCTCAGCTGGGGAGAAGGTGGGGGTGATTTGCCTGTCACAGACAGGGGAAGTGGTGTTGGGAAGGTAGACATGACTGTCACCCAGGGCATGAGTTACAACACCGATTACAGTATGAGAGCAAAATTTTACTACAGAGGAGCCCCAGAGCTGGTGGGCCATGGCCGTGACCCACAAGTCTATGTGGTTTGGTCCAGATAACGGTTAGCCACATGGTGTCAAGTTTTTGGTATTGGTTTTGGTTTTGTTATTGTTTTTTAATCTAAAAATCTTTAAAAATTTTTAGTTATCTCTTTAAAAATTCAGAAACATTCACATGAAAATCCAGATTTTGGGCTCCTCTTAAAATTGCAGAAATTTCGGCAACTCTGAGCACCTGCATGCCCACAGAGAGCCAGGTGGCTGCCACCCTGTCTGGCGCAGTGACATGCTGAAGTGGCCCTGCAGACGCCTTGGTTGGAGGATGGTGAACCTGAGCTTTTTTGCCTACATCCATCTGCAGCTGCCCTTGAACGTGAGATGGGTTACATTGTCAGCAGCTTTCATCAAGGGATCACAGTGAGGAGGTTATGTGGAAGTGGCTTCTGGAATCTGCCAGTTCCTACCGATGGTGTGTTGCCATGCCAGGGGAAGAGACGTCAGGTTTGGGGAGGTTCAAAAGTGGGAACTTGCCTATCCTCTCAGGTCCCCAGTCTCACCTTCTAAAACCCAGCACAATTAATTTATGTGGTTGAAAAAATGAAGCAATGAACTCTTGATCTCACTTCTAGTTTCCAGGACAATTTCTTAATAGTGCCCCAGTGCTGACCTGCTACACTGTCCACAGGTTACATAGTCACGGGTGAACGTCGAATCTGCATGGCCTCCTTGCGACTCTGTAGGGATGACCAGGATGAGGCCCCTGCAGTGGGGCAAGGTTATCTTCCAGGCCTAGCCAAGGTCTGCCATGCACATAGAACACTTTGGATTTTTCTTATACCTGGCCAACCTCTGCCCTGTACCTGGAGGAGGATCCTCTGCTTGAGGAAAGGCAAAAACCAAAAAATTGAGCCACCTGGATAAAAGCATAGTGGCCATAGAGCAAGGAGGAGCCATTCGCAGCTGCTTCTTATGCCAGGGTGGTCAATCCCAGCATGCTCTGGGGTGTAGCAGGTGCGCCGGGAGCTGCACGTGACCTGCAGTGGGACTGTCCTCGCAGCACTCCTATTCCTGACCGAGGCGTGTAGCTGCCCGCAGAATGTCACCGTCCAGTTGTGTTGTTGCAGGACATGGCTGACTCCATCCCCATGACCACCCCGAGAGCCAGGTGCCTTTAAAGGAGCAGAACAGAGCAAATTCACAAGCCTGTGAGGCCAGGATGAATGAGCAGGACATTCCCAGGGCCACATAGACTGTGGAAAGCCACAGCCCCCAGTGGGGAAGATAGCAGTAGAGGATGCATCCTTATTTTGTCTTCCCTGTCCCCTTTGCACCTGAGTGAGGCCACCCACAGGTTGGGAGCTGGATGGGGCTGCAACATTTCACCAGTGATGGTTGTTTCTTATTATATCCTTTTATTACATGTCTGTTCTCACCAACCTTTTAGAAAACCGATTGCTGTCCTGCCTGCCTCCTGTTTCAGATATCCTGAGGGTCCTGTCCTCAAGTTTCACAGATATTGCCCAGCAACTCTCTTTTGTGGCCGCCCACCTCTTCCCCACCCCACAGCGCTGGCCCCATTTGAGCAACCAGTGTTCCCTGCGTGGACCAGTGCAGTAGCACCTTTTGGTTCCTGTTCAGCACTGTGGCCAGCGAGCTTGAAACCCTGCAAGGCCCCTTCCTGGTTCTCGGGATAAATTCCCAATGCCTTTGTCCAACTTGAGGGCCTCCAGGACTAACCGCTGCTGAGCCAATGCCTGAGCTTCATCTCATACTGCTCTCTCTCCACATCTCCTGCCCTACTCTGCCCTCAGCCACAGTCAGCTTCTAGCTCTTTCTCATCTGGAACTTGGCACATGTTGCTCCTCCAGCCTAGAACTTTCCATGACTCGTTAATATTGGTCCCTCAAGACTTGACCCAGATGTCACCTCTTCTGAGAAGCCTCCCCTGATTTCTCAAGGCTGGTTTACCCCTCATCTCCCCCTGCAGTGACTCACATCATAACTGCCTGCCTACTTGCCTGTTTCTTCCATGGACTAGAGACTACTGAGGACAGGAGTTGTGTTTTCTTCATCTGTGTATTTCAGTGCCCGGCACCATGCCTGGGACACAGGAGACACATCCTCTCTAAGGAAATCATTTCTTTAAGGAAATAAACTCTGGGGTTGGGTCACCTGAGAAAGGACCCTGTTTCGCCCTCTTAAGAGCCATGTGATCTTCAGCAAGTAACTCAACCTCTTCTGCTTCTTTATCTGAAGAATAGAGGAGGATACTAATCCTTACCTTAGAGGGTTTTTGTATCAAAATGAGATAACCCAGCACCCTGGCTGGCATGTAGTAAGGGCTCAGGAAATGTCTGCACCTTAATCAGCTAATAACTAAATTCAATGAATATTTAGAGATTGCGTACCAGTGCTGGGTGCTGTTCAAGGTGCTGAGGAAACAGCGGTGAATGAAATAGACAGAAATCTCTGCCCTCATGGGGCTGACATGCTAGTTGGCTGTGAGAGATGATAACAAGCAAATAAATGTACAATAGATTTAACACCACAGGCTATAATGAAAAATAAAGTTAGGTAAAGAGGTGGCGATGGCAGTGGTTGCTTTTTAGCTGGGGTATACTGGAATGATAATTCGTTACTATAAATCAGATGTCTCGCCATCAGCACTCCGGGCTGGATGACGCCCTGTGGTGGGGAGCTGTCCCCTGTCCTGCGGGGTGTCTAGCAGTATCCTTTGCCTCGGGACAAGATGCTAGCTGCACTCCCTCCCCTCAGTTATGACAACCAAAAAATATCTCCAGGTATTAGCAAATGTCCCTGGGGTGCAAAATTATTCCTTGTTGAAAACTCCTGCTATGGATGTCTGCTGAGTGGTGTCCCCAAAATATATGTCCACATACATCCTAATCCCTGGGACCTATGAATATTAGCTCGTATGGCAAAAGGTTTGATTGCACTAAGGATGTTGAAGGGAGGAGTATCCTGGGTCATCAGGGTGTGCCCCAGTTGTAGTCACTAGCGTCCTAATGAGAGAAAGGCGGGGGAGATTAGCCAGACCCCCACAGAGGAGAAGGCACTATAAAGACACTGCAGCCACAAGCGAAAGGACGCCAAGGGACTCCCTCCAGCCCCAGAAGGTGGAAGAGGCCAGGGACAGGTTCTCCCCTACAGACTCTCGAGGATGTGCCGCTCAGCTCCGCTGCCACCTTGATGTCAGACTTCTGGCCTCTAGAACTGTGAGAGAATAACTGTCTGTTGTTTTAAGCCACCGAGTTTGTGGCAGTGTGCCACAGCAGCCTAGAAAACTGATACAGCAGGGCTACATCATCAGTGGGTGTGGTTTCACCATCAGAAGTTGTAGTTCAAGATTCAAATTCCGATAGGGGAGTTTGTGAGCGAGCCCGCTGACATGGGTGCACCTGTGTGCAGAGCACACGAAGCTGGCCGGTGGACTCCAGCCCCCAGGTGTGGACAGGGCAGCTGTGTACGCATGAAGTGGACAGTTCTGAGCATCAGGTCCTCCTCTTGGAGTCTTCAGACTCACCTGGGAAGGGCCAGGGTGACACGGCTCCACAGTGTCAGGACAAAAAAAAAAGTTGGGGATGTTCATCAGTGGTAATTACATTCAGGATGTGTCAACATTTAAGGCCACCCTAAGCCATGTGGTTGTCAAGGTGATGTAACTATAGGTGATTCTTTTTTGTTTTCCTGATTTTCTAGAGTTCCTCTAATGTAGTTCTGAGGCTTTGATTGTCACACAGAGGTCGACGTTAGCATCGGGGACATCCCTCTCCTAGACCCCAGGCTGATCGGTTCCTGCATGGAGTGTTGGGGTCAGCAGACACCATGCTGAAAGGTTCAGTGGGAACCGATCAGGGTGGCGAACAGCCTTGGAATCCTACTCATGGGGGAGAAGAGATAGCTGGGCTGCTCCTCAAAGAAAGCTTGCGTGTCTCAGGCAATGCCTAGGAGAGGAACTAGGGTATTTGAGATGCTGAGTCTCAGCTCTGAGCACCATGGCTCTTCCTTCCCCTCTCGAAGTGGGATCCATGGAGCCCTAAAGATCCCCGAGACCCTTTCAGTGATCAGAAGGTCAAAATTATTCACATAACAATGTTAAGACACAACTGGCCCTTTGCACTGACATAATTTGCCTGGTGCAAAAGCAATGGTGGGTGAATGTGCTTGTGCCTTTGCATGATTCAAAGCCGTGGCACCAAACTGTGCTAGTAGCCACCGGATCCTTTACCCCCATGCACTCGGAGTAAAAATAGTGGGAAGAATTGCTGGTTTTACTTAAGAATGTCTTCAGTGAAGCAGTTACAATTATTAACATTATTAAATCACAATCCTTAGATACACGTCTTTTTAATATTCTTTGCGACAAAAGGAGAAGTAGGCAAAAGGAGAAGCAGGCAGCGTTCACTCCTGCGGAACACCACAGTGTGGAGGCTGCCTCCGGGAAAAGCACTTGTGCTATCCTTCCGTCTGCCAGCTGGGCTCGTTTTTCTTTTTTTCATGGAACACCATTTTTACTTGAAACTGTGGTTATTCAGACTTAAGAATCTGGCAGGCAAATTTTTTGAAGATGAATGAAGTGAGCCTGTCACTTGAAAGAAAACAACCGACAGCATTTGTTGCCAATGATGAAACTTGAGCTTTTAGAAATTTTAGAAATCTCGTGTCTGCTGCCATGATCTTGACATCGTCCCGATGCTTAAAGTTTTCTGGTGGGATCAGAGATGACATCGAGGAATGTGATTTCTTGATATTGTGTTATGAAATATGTCAACATTTGGAAGATCGGTATAACTCTGTGAAGCAGTATGTTCCAAAGTGACTGATGCGTGTTATCACAGATCATGCATGGATAAGGGAGCCATTCAAAGTGCGAAATAGACCGATGGATTTTAATTTAATAGTGTATAAAAGGTCACTGGTATGATTTCGGATTCCATATTAGTACTAACCTTTAGAAACTATCACTTGTCAAATTTTGTTGTGGTATCACAGAAGAATATCTACAATTATCTAAAAAAGGCTATTGATATACTCCTCCTTTACCAACTGCATATTGTGAGACCAGATTTTTTTCCTTATACTTCAGCCAAAACAACATATCTCAACAGATTGAGTAAAGAAGCAGATATGAGAATCTACAAAGCCAGATGTTCAAGAGATTTGCAAAAATGTAAAACAATGCCACTCATCCCAGTAATATTGAGGGGTTTAGAATATATAGTAATTTTTCATAGAAAATGTTATTTATGTTAACATATAATGAGTTTATTGTTGCTATTTTTAAATGTATTAAATAAATATGCTAAATTTCTCAGTTTTAATTTCATAAATATCAATAGATATAACCCACATAAACAAAAGTTCTTTGGGGTCCTCTCTAATTTTTAGAAATATAAAGGGGTCTTGTGATCAAAAAGTTTGAGAATTGCTGTCCTCTATATGATAAAAGGTGGAAAATAAACCCCACAAAGATTTAGGTGGCTGCTATATTGGGGAAGATTTTAGGGGTTCCAAGGTCTGAGGCATGCTGGGACATCATCTCTAGGGTAACAACCAAGCTTTTGCACTTTGCACGCCCCACCGCTAAGAACAAGGCACAGTCCATGGTGGGCCTCACTGGGCTCTGGAGCATCCTGTTCGACCCATTCATCACGTGACTTAGAGGGCTAGCAGCTCTGGGTGGGGCCCAGAGTAAGAGTCACCTGGCATGTCCAGGTGGTAGTATACGCTGTTGTCCCACCTTGGCCATCAGACCCACAGGTCTAGTCATGTCAGAGATACCAGGCGAGCAAGGATGCTGTGTGGAGTCTCCAGAAGGCTCTAATGCAAGAGAATTTGCAGCACAAACCTGCAAGTGCTGGACCAAAGCCATAGCTCCTGTAGCAGAGAAATGCTTGTCATTTGAAAATCATCTCCTGGGGTGCTATTGGGTCCTGATAGAGACTTGTACCTGACGATGGGTCACCAATGACTAGGTGACCGCAGGGCCCTATCGCAAGCTGGGTGTTATCATATACACCAGGTTATAAGATCCGGGGAGAGGGGAGGCAGCAATCCATTGCACAATAAATAGCTTCAGGTCTAAACAGGACCAGAAGGCATAAGCAAGTTACACGGACAGACGGCACGGACCTCTGTTGCATCCGTATTTCTCTTTTAACTCATATCTCTATGGCCTCAAGGGAGCTCCCTTTAACAGAGGAGGAAAACCTCAGGCCTGGTTCATGAACGGGGAGGCACGATAGGCTGTTACTAACCAGAAAGGGACAGAAGCTGCACTGTGGCCTCACTCAGAGGTGGCTCTGAAGGACAGTGAGGAAGGAAAATGCTCGTGGTGGGCAGAGATGGGAGCGTACCTTTGGTCATCAGCTGTATAAGGAAGGACAAGTGGCTGGAGGTGTGGACATGCATAGACTGACTCCTGGGCAGGGCCTGGAAGGAGCAAGACTGGAAAACCAGAGACAGGGTATCTGGGGCGGAGGCATGTGGTTGTGCGCAAAGCAGGCGGCTCTTTCTGTCTTTATGTTCTGTCAACACAGAGAGGCTCCACTACAAGGGAGGCCTCCAATTACCAAGTGGACAGAGTGCCTTTTCCTGCTCTCTGCGGGCCACAGCAGCGCTGGTGCAGTGGGTGGGAGGCAGGGAGGCTACACATGGGGCAGACAGCTCTGAGATCCATTTCAGGAGTCTGAGCTCAGGCACTAGTTGCCCAGGGTGTGGCCAATTCAATGATGCATCCTTTACTGACTTTCCTTCTGTTCCTATGTCAGTCCTCCTTCTTCCTCAATCTGTTCCCCGGGATGACATTCCCAAATAACCTATCCGCAAACAAGCCCTGCGTCCCAGGCTCTATTCATTGGGGAGGAGGCCAGGCTAAGACACTACGCTATTTAAAACCATAACCCCTCGGCTGGGCGCGGTGGCTCACGCCTGTAATCATAATACTCTGGGAAGCCAAGGTGGGAGGATCACTTGAGTTTAGGTGTCAGGAGTTTGAGACCAGCCTGAGCAAGAGCGAGACCCTGTCTTTACTAAATATAGAAAAAATTAGCCAGGAATCATGGAGCGCCCCTGTAGACGCAGCTACTCAGGAGGCTGAGGCAGGGAGGATCGTTTGAGCCCAGGAGTTTGAGGTTGCTGTGAGCTAGGCTGATGCCACCACACTCTACTCAGGGCAACAGAGTGAGACTCTATTTAAAAAAAAAAAATCATAACCCCTTTCTGGCACTCCTAACCCCCTTTATGCAGCTCTATTTCTTTTCTCCATGTAATTTACTTATTTATTATGTCTATTGTTTATTACGTTTCTCTCCCACTAAAATGTAAGCTCTGCAAGAACAGAAATGTGTGTCCGTTTTGGTCAGTGCTGTGTCCCCAGCACCTAGAACGCGTGATAAAAGTTGTTTTGAATGAGCGACAAAGTGATTAGTGATAATGTATACACAGTTAGGTGCTGAATATCTAGACTATGGTAGAAAACTCTGGGCCTCGGGAAAGACAAGTGTTGGCTGTGGCTGGTTTGGAGATTGTGGTCAGGATAGAGGCATTTCAGGACTCCCAAGACTGAGGAGTGGGCTTGGCTTGGGCTGGGGGTAGGGCTGGTGCAAAGTGTAGGGTCTGATAGAAGCAGAGCCTTTGCTGGCAGATGTGTCTTGTTTCAGCCAAAGCCTTTGTGCTCCATCCCCAAGAGGCCAAATTGCCTGTGGTTAAGAACTTGGGGTTTTAGATTCAGAGCCTAGCCCTACTACTTCTTAGCTGTGGGATCTTGAGCAAACAACCCCTGTAACTTCAGTGTCCTTATCTGTAAGGATATGCTAAGGATACAACCTACTTGGCTGTGAGAATTGAGCGGAAACATTCCATGTGACGTGTTCGGCATAACAGGAAGTGCTCGGTAAGGACCAGTCAGCATTCAACTTCCCCCTGTGCCACACGGCGGGGTGTGGGGTGTGCAGTTCTAGGTCCTCTCGTCCTCTGGGCAGAGAGTCAGGCTTCTCTCAGTCGTGTTGTTTATTCCACTTAGCAGGGCCAAGGTCAGGAGAGAGAGAAGGTCTAGGTGAGAAATGCTTGGGTTCTCCAAGGGATGCAGAGCCACTTGGTGCCCCTTGCAAATTGAGCTCAGAAAGTCCTGGATCCAAGAGTTATAAATAAAAATGAGCTTATTGATTTGCGCACCCAGCTGGGTACAACCTCCAGCTTCCTGTTCGAAGGTCCATGGAACATGGGCAGCTTGGGATGAGTCATGTCAGTCCAGCCCCAGGAACACTCACGTTATACTTGTAAGGTTTTTCGGCGGCAGGGTGAAAAGAAAAGACAGACAGAGGGAGAGAAAGAATGGGGGCCAAACCCTGTGGCTTTATTATACACTTCTGGACGAGGTTCTGAGGTCCCAAGAGAGGGGGGCCCCAGAAGTCGCCTCCGTATGAAGGGGGTGAGGCCTTACATACTGTTTGGGGTGGGCTAGGGACTTTTGGCGGGAAGAGCTGGGGCGGCCTTTGGTGGTCATTGAGAAATAGGAGGGGCTGGAGGTATTTGTGGAATTCAGGAGCCAAAACTCTCTTATGGGGTGTGGTAGTTTTCAGCAGGGCAGTCGTCCTTGGCAGGTCCTTGGTGGGTCTGGTCTCATGAGCCTTTTCTTTTCCATCTAGGGAAGGGAGGTGGCCCGCCACCAGCCTTACAATACTGTCCTGCCCCTACTTACCCTGTGGCCCCTGCCAGGAGCCCCCTTCTCACCACCCTACACCCAATCTACCTGCTGAAACCTACCCATCCTTCTGCTTGTCCTGTTCTTCCTATTGCATCTCCTTCTTTTCCTCTCCTGCCTTCTTTGGCTTTACGGCAGGCTCCCTCCCCACCCCGTTCTGTCCCACTGTATTACTCTGCTGGATTAGCGTGCACATTTAATTTAACAAGGTCAAACACTAGTGAATATTTTGCCCTCCCACCAAATAATAGACCTTTCTCACTCTGATTAATCCTTACCAATTCACTTGTTATCATTTTCTGGCTCTTTAGTTTTATCTCATTTATGTTCTAACTTTACAAATTAAACATTTTGTAATTGTTTTATGCAATCAATGCTTATTTAGCCAGGTGAGGTGGTTTGCACCTGTAATACCAGCTACTCAAGAGGCCAAGGCAGGAGGATAGCTTGAGGCCAAGAGTTTGAGACCAGCCTAGGCAATATATCAAGACCCTGTCTCTAAAACAATAAAAAATAAAAAGTAGCTGGGTACAGTGGCTTATACCTGTAGTCCCAACTACTCGGGAGGCTGAGGAGGGAGGATCGATTGAGCCCAAGAGTTTGAGGCTGCAGTGAGCTATGATTGTGCCACTGCACTCTAGCCTGGGTGACACAAGAAGACCCCTTCTCCAAAATATAAAAAATTGTAAAAATGCTTATTTGATCTACTTCTGTGTTCATGTATTTCTTTGCTCATCATTCCTACTTGAATCTTGGAGTTTCTTTCTGGGATTATTTTCCCTGTTCTTAAAGAATATCCTCTAAAATTCCCTTAGGTGAGGGTCTGTTAGTTGTAAATGTTGTCAATTTTTATCTGAAAATATATCTTTTCAACCCCATTCTTGGAAGATATTCAAGGTTGATGGTCACTTTCTCTTAGCACTTTGAGATGTTATTCCATTGTCTTCTTGCTTCAGTTGTTGATATTGAGAAGATATCTGCCACTCTACTTCATAGTTCATCCATCTTCTCTCTAGTAGTCAACAGTTTTGCTACTAGAAGTGCTCTGTGCAGCCTTTTTAAAATTTATTTATCATGCTTGGGCTGTGGGAGCTTTCAGGATCTGAGGATTATGTCTTTCATCAATCTGGAAATTTTCCATTTCCTTCTGGAACTCTAATTAGACATATTCAAGACCTTGTTCATCCTCTGCATCTCTTAACTTCTTTCATATTTTCCATCTTTTCGTCTCTCTGAGCTCCATTTTGGGTGTTTTGGATCTATTGTTCAGCTCATGAGTTCTCGCTTTGGCTATGTTAATCTGCTGTTTCATCTGTCCATTGAATTTCTAGTTTTAAATATTATGTTTTTAAATCATTTATACAACTACTACTTGCTTTTTTTTTAAATCTTCCAGGTCATTTTTAATAGTCTCTTGTTCTTATCTATACCTTCAATGACCAACTTTTACTTCTTTAAGCATATAAAACATCCTTGTATTATATATATCATAATCCCAATATCTAAAGTTCTTTTTATTTTATTTTATTTATTTATTTATTTATTTTGAGACAGAGTCTCACTTTGTTGCCCAGGCTAGAGTGCCGTGGCATCAGCTTAGCTCACAGCAACCTCAAACTCCTGGGCTAAAGGGATCCCCCTGCCTCAGCCTTGGGGCTACAGGCATGCGCCACCATGCCTGGCTAATTTTTTCTATATATTTTTAGTCGGCCAATTAATTTGTTTCTATTTTTAGTAGAGACGGGGGTCTCGCTCTTGCTCAGGCTGGTTTCGAACTCTTGACCTCGAGTGATCTGCCCGCCTCGGCCTCCCAGAGTGCTAGAATTACAGGCGTGAGCCACCGCGCCCGGCCCAATATCTAAAGTTTTTGAAGGTCTGATTCAAAAAGTTTACTGCTTCGTGCCATTCTCACTGAAAGTGCCTTGTGTCCTGTGTTTTATGATTTTTCTGGAAGTTCCTTGGAACTTTTTCTGTGGGAATTCTTTAGGGCCTGAGGGTATTTTCGCCATTGGTTTCTGCCAAGTGCCTGGGGAACTACAGTCTACTTTACTTTAAATTCTTATGTTGTCTTTGTTTGGTTGGTTCCTGTTGTGTTGTTGTTTTTGCCACACAAGTTCTGTGCATTCCACCTCCAGACTTATTTGTGGCCGACTCGTGGTTAGGGGCATCCAGGGCTGATGTTCCTTTCTCTTCCACTCAGGGTCAAAGCTGAGCCAGGCACATCCTGTGGCAGCTCCTTTGAAAAGGTTTTCTCCCCAAGGTCACGGCTGTGGGTGTTGGTTTAGTGCCCTTTGTTTTAGGTGGGGGCTTCTGATCTTGTTTTCCACGTTGCTCAGCTCCAGGATTTGCACGGGCTCATTACACTGAAGTTCTTGGCCACCTGGATCCACAGGTGCCTCAGGGCAACCGCTCCCAGCCCTCTCTTGGGATTTGTGCTTCATTGTCATTTTGGGCCTCTGATTATTTACCTTCCTTTCTTGCCATCTCCATTGCACGTTTTTTTGTGTGTTTTTTTGTTGTTGTTTGTTTTGTTTTTGAGACAGAGTCTCACTCTGTTGCCCGGGCTAGAGTGCCGTGGCATCAGCCTAGCTCACAGCAACCTCAAACTCCTGGGCTCAAGTGATCCTTCTGCCTCAGCCTCCCGAGTAGCTGGGACTACAGGCATGTGCCAACATGCCCGGCTAATTTTTTCTATGTATTTTTAGTTGTCCGGCTAATTTCTTTCTATTTTTAGTAGAGATGGGGTCTCGCTCTTGCTCAGGCTGGTTTCAAACTCCTGACCTTGAACGATCCTCCTGCCTTGGCCTCCCAGAGTGCTAGGATTACAGGCGTGAGCCACTGCGCCCGGCCTCAGTTGTACGTTTTTAAAGATGACTTAAAATATTTTTTTGGTGTTTTGTGATCAAGGGACTCCCCCCACCCCCCCAAACAGGCCGTGTACCACGTGGTCAGGAATGGAAGTCCAGCCATCCTTCCCGGCCCATTTCAGACGTGTTTCTCTCAGCACCAGCGGACCTCACGTTGTGTCCGTCTTACCCTGGCCTGTGGTTTGGTCACTTGTGTTTGTGAACTACGTGCTCCTTGAGGGCAGGGAGGTGGTGTCCTCCCATCACCTTCCACAGAGCGCGCTGCGGAGTCCCGCACACCGACGTCTCTGCAGATGGGCCGGGAGCCGGGGCACCGTGCGCCGGCCTGTGTTGCCGGGGACTGTCCACCAGGGGGCGGCAGCAGCCGGGGCCAGGGCGGGGCAGGGCAGGGCAGGGCCGGGTCTCACTGCGGGACGGGCCTGGCTCCCTGTGGCTCCAAAACCTGCCGCATCAAACGCTTCCCCAGGGTGGGACCCGACGGAGGCAGAGTCTTCCGCATCCCAGGTGGGGGAAGGACAAGCTACAATGCAGGGAATGGAGGGCCAGGAGGGGGACGCTGAGATGGCGTCACACGGGGCAGGGCCAGGATTTGGAACCAGTCCCCTTCTGGGCTCAACCACTTCCAGGGTTCTGGGTGGACCGCCACACTGTCTATTCCTGTGTTCCTTCCACAGACATTTATTCAGCACCTACTGTCTGCGCCACAAGAAGCACAGGGGTGAATTACACACACCTGGTTCCCCCAGCCCTGAGTCCTCCCGCCCCCGCTGCTGGCTGGAATCCTGCTCATCCTCGGGCCAGCCCCTGCTTGACTCCCTGCCTGGCACCCAGGGGCAGGGGAGCTGGCCCTTCTGTGCCGCCTCAGGGGGCCTTGGCTGCCTTCTGTGTAGAAGGACGTGTGGAATGGCCACCTGTCAGACCCTTACCATTTATGTTTCTCGAAGGGGGGGCTTGGGCTCCTGTCTCTCAAAAGTGCTCCGAGACCACGACCACACCCTCCTTCTTCCCATCGCTCCCAAGGTCAAGGTAAGCCTTGGGATTTAATCCCATGAAGCCGGATTCCACGGCCTGGGACAGACAAATGGGTCAGTCACCCACTCTTCCAACATGGATGGATGGAGCATCTACTACATAGCAGTTCTCCCTTTTGGCCCCAGAAACGAGGCATGGCCCTGCCCTTCCCTTCTCTCTAGAAGACCCTCAGGGAAGTGTGTGTGCTGGGTGCATGTGCGTGTGTGTCTGGCTCCTTGACTCTTGGGGTTCAGCCAGGCTCGAGAGGTTCCCAGAAGAGGCAGCTGGGCTCTCCCCCCAGCCCCTGCAACAGCAGCCCAGCTTCCTGGAGACTAAAACCACAAGCAGAACAGGGAGGCGTGAGAGACACTCGCAGGCTGGGTTTGGTCACATTCGTGTAAGAGAGCGGTGGAGAGAAAGGCTCGAGCAGGAACAGCAAAGGGCAGAGCAGGCGGGCGAGAGGGGCACACGGTGGCCGTGTCACCGCCCGGCCCCAGGATGGTGCTTCCCGCTGGCGGGCACGCGTAGCAGTCAGAGATGGCCCCAGACATGTGGCTCTTCCTTGTGACCGCTGGATCGCTGACGGCAGCCCTCGCAGGTAACCCCCTTCCCTCCCCTCCTGTGCTGGAGGACCCGAGTCCTGCCCTCCTGGTTCCCTTTCTGGTGGTTTTCTTTGGTCGCCTTTCTGGAGCCCATTAGCCAAGACTATACTCAGGTCCCAGGGAGCCTCCAGCTGTGCCAACAGCAGCTGGGGCTCGGTGAGGGCACAGGAGCCCCCTGAGGGGCCAGGGCTGGGCCTGGTCAATGCTCCAGTCCTGAGAGGCCCGGGAGTGAGATACTCGGGCAGATGCTTGGAGTCTTACCAGCCGGTCCCCAGGGTCTGAGGAGAGAGGCGCACCTTCCACCCCTCGGCTCAGCAACTTCTCTTCCTATTTCTTGCCAACTCCCAGGAAGGAGCTGTGTGCCTTCCAGAGAGGCCGGGCCACTGATGGTTGCATTTCCAATGCCAAAGCTGAAGCTCGGAGCCCACGGGGCTCGTGTTACTCACAGGAGAGCAGGCCCAGAGACAGAACGCAGGGAAGCCCAGGGGAGTTTCAGACAGCCAGGCGCTGGTGGCTTTGGCCCAACCAATGGGGTAGTGTAGGGCACGAATGAGCAGCGTAAGGGCCACCCCCTCCCATCCTGAGCTGCCCCCAGGTGCCAAGACATCCTCACCACCTGGGCCAGGGGATCAGGTGGCCAGAAAGCTTGGGACACTGGCCTGTGCACCCCAGATACTTGCTGGCCCTGCTGAGCATGGGGTCCAAGCTGGCTGGAGCTGGGCAGGGGTCCTGCCCTGTTGGGCTCCCACATTTTAGGGGTGGGGAAACTGGTGCGGAACCTGTAGCGGGAGCCAAGTGCTTTCAGTCTGGGCTGAAGGAAACCACGAAAGACACAGTCCAGGGGGCATCGGGCTGGCTCAGAGGACTGGGTGCATGTGGGGAGGTTTGAGGGACTTCTCTCTGCCTCCATCTGTGGGCACATGTTCCATGTCCCCTAGCCTTGCAGGTTCAGGGAAAGCCAGCTGGCTCAGGGAGTGGGAATTTGTGCGCCTTCACCCTGGGGGCGGGGACAGTCGGGGTGGTCCGCGTCCCCACCTCTTTGCTCTGCCGGAGTCTGCAAAGCTCCAGCTCTGGGAGCTCAGCTGCCTTCTGTCCCTGTGCTGAGACAGAGAGACCCGAGAGTGGCCCTCCCTTCTGATCTCCGGCTAGGCCACCCTCTCCGCCCTTCCCCAAGAGGCCCAGCCATAGGCTCCGGAGTAAGCCAGGTCCAAACGGGCTGCGGGGGCCCGTTGGCCTCCCCGACCCAGGGCTTCAGACCAGCTCCTTCCCCAACCTCCCAGCGGGAACGAGGGGCCAGGACTGCGTGGGGCCCCGGAGCCCTTGGTGCCTGAGTCTGGGCAGGCTGGCCCAGCAGCCCGCCAGGGGACCCAGCCCTGAACAGGGCCGCTATCCAGCTCATGTTTTTGAAACTGTGTGGATATTCTGTTGACTCACTTGTTACTCGTACGGGTTCAGTTTTGAAAGGAAACTTTACATCACTATTGTAAATGGAAAACAGCATCACTTGCTATAAACAAAAGGTAAAGGAAAGCATGAAAATAAATGGTAGCAAAACCCTATTTCTATTACGCTGTAGCAAAAGTGAAAAGAAAGTAAAGGCCCATGGCCACCCCCTCTGCTAGAGGGAAGCGAGGGGGGTGACACAGACCCTGGCTCCCGCTGTTATTTTCCTCCTGACTGCAGGACGGAGAGCGCCGTGAGCGGGGCATCGTGTCCTCACTGTGTGATTTAGTGGCATCAAATGCCACCTCTGTGAGCTCTCCTACGGGTCGCCATTGGGTCTGTCCTACTGTTGAGACATATGGCTCAGCGGGAAGGGCCTTCCAGGTAGAGGGAAGACTGCATGCAAAGGAGCCCCCGTCCCTGCCAGGGCCGATGTGAGGGACACGGAGCCGCTGCCCAGGGCCTGCCTGAGCTTTCCTTGCTCTCCACGCTGGCCGGGCAGGCCCCAACCCCGCAGGCCCTTGTCCTCGGAGGGCAAGGGCGACCCCCATCTGCTTGTGGGGGTTCTGCGTTGGGCTGGCCATGTTGGAGAAAAGGGATTAGGGCCTCCAAGAAGAAAAAGAAAAGGAAAGAAAGAAAAATGATGGAAAAGAGGGAGGAAAGGTAGCCAGAGAAGGAGGCCCGTGAGGGAGTTCCAGGCCGCCACCCCAAGGTCTATGTCCGGGGTGGGGGTGCCTGGCTCTGCCCTGGGGACCACAGGCTGGTGGAGTCTGGCTCTCCTGGGCCCTGGCAGACCTGGCTGTAGCCTGCCGGCAGACACCCCTTCCCAGTCCCAGCACTATGCTCGGTCCTGAGCCCCACACAGCGATTTCTCTGCCCCGGCGGCCTGGGCTCTGGGCTGGCCTCTCGGCAGGCCTTGGTTTGTGTTGTTGAATGAGGGCTTAGAAGTCTCAGCCCTCCAATGGGCCGCTGGTGCTCCCCAGAGGCCTGGGTCCAGGACCCTGCAATTCTCTGCCTTAGTTTCCTGATCAGTCAACTAGGGATGAAGGGGCAGAGAGAATGAACTAGAAGTCGTCAACCGGGGAGGTTGGGTGGGGTCAGGAGACCCCACGTTTTGCCCCAACCCTGCCCCGAATTCACTGCGTGGCTGTGCTTCTTTTCTTCTCTGGACCTTGGCTTTTCCATCTGTGGAATGGGGGTGCTTTGGGCAGACGCTCTATAGAGGTTTGTCCAGACCTGACACGACAACGCAGTGACAAGGGGCCGGGCATTTCCCGCCAGGGCAGTGCCGAGGTCTGTGACTAACCCCATCTTTGCTGTGGTCGGTGAGGTCCTCCAGGGCTGCTTTTGTGCACTGAAAAGGCTGTTTGTGGTTACTTTAAAAATAATATTTCATTTTTTAAATTAACAAATTTAAAAATCTGGTTTTTCCTTAATGTGCGAGTTCAACACATTGTACAAATCACATTGTATTTATAAGCTCGGTAAGTTTTAATAATGACTTGCAAGGATCCTTTGATTCATATTTGAGCAAATCAAGTGCAACAAACTTCCTTAAATAATAAATACCCTTTACAAATGTAGCTAATTAAACTCCCTTAGATCTGTGCTGTCCAATACCATAGCCACCAGAAACGTGCATTTACGGTGTGGTAGTCCGAACTGAGATGCGTAAAGCGTAAGCTATACAACAGACTTTGAACATGAGTTCAAAAAAGAACGTAAAATATCTCGTTACTAAATTTTATGTGAATTACATGTTGAAATGATCATATTTTGGATATGTTAGGTTAAATACATTTTATTACAACAATTGAGTTTACTTATTCCTTTTTGCTTTTTAAAAACGGGGCTTTCCAGGCATGGCCAACTTGGGTTCCGAATTCTAGCTATGCATGATGCTGGGGTTGTTTCTGTGCCTGCATGCTGGAGATAAAACACCCAGCTCACCAAAGAGTAAAAGTTAATTTAGGTAATGTACCTAAACATACCCCCACAAATCGCGGTGCTCAGAGAGTTAGCTTATAAATGTTGTAGAGCAAGGCCAAAGATAATCCCTCGCACCTGTAGTCCCAGCTACTTGGGAGGCTGATGCAGGAGGATCACCCAGGAGTTTGAGTTCAGCCTAGACAACATAGTGAGACTCCAGCTCTTAAAAAATAATGGGGCTCTTGGAAAATTTAAAATTACATATGTAGCTTGTATTGTATTTATATTGGATGGCACTGCCTTTGATATTCTAAACAGCATTTATGAATATAATGAATTCCATTTTTTATGGAATAAGAAACAACATGTTCCCAAGGATTTCAGAAAATGTTTTCAAATCTAAAAAAAACTAGTATAAGCAAAATGAATATGAAGTCCTCTTAAATATTCTAATAATGTTTACATTGTCAAAGTCTCTTAAATTTTTTAACTTAAAATTTGAACTAAAGTCAATTACTCGATCACATTCATGAGAAACTCAATGGTCCAATGTTCTTTAAATATCACAAATACAGGATTTTCTGCACCAACGCACAGAACTCAATGGAAATTATACTTAACAAAATGTATAAATACTATGGGTGTTGGCTTATTTTACCATCTGTTTTCTAAATTCTGATCTTCCTGAGTTAAAAACCATTTACTAAGGAGAAAGCGATTGTGCCATCAAAGGTAACTTGGGTTATACCATGCAGGTTGAAATTTCCATCTCAGTGGACTGAGTTAAGGCTTTTTGTTGTTTCACCGAAACACAGGATACAGTTCTCCTGTGCCACTGATGGGCATGCCACCCCCTTTCTGACGGCCTGTGCCCTCCAGCTGGGCCGGTCCCTTGACCCATGACCTCTGGATCCAAATTATACAAACCTGATACCTACGTCTGCCTCCCCTCCGGATGGCATCACTACTTGATTCGATTAAATTAAACACACGTGTTTGCTTTTCTATTCTGATTTCTTTTTACATTCTTGCCGGGCCAGACTGCATCGCGTAGATACATACATAACGTATGACAGGCGTCTGCGTATTTCTTCTGGCTTAATGTGGCTCTCGGCCACGGGTCAGTGACTGATGAGGATGTTAGCATGGCCATCACTGTAGTGGGGGACAAAACGGGGTGGCTCCTAGGGAGTGGGGCTGGCACTTTTAGCCGAATGTGGATGATTACAGAGGGCTCCAGAATGACTGGGAAACGCTGCCTACGGCCTCCTTCGCTCAGTCCATGTTTGTAGAGGCCTTATTTATTAATGGTGGCACCAGCCTCCTTTCCTATAGTAAAACTCAGGAATTCAGCGGGGCCACAAGCTGTTCGATTCTGAGCAATGGAATCAGCTTTCTCCCTGGGGGTAAGGAGGAAAAAGCAGGTGATCCCAACTGAGGCTGGGAGACAGGGCCTTGGAAAGGCCCCCAAGAACTACCTAGTAGGAAAAGTCACCTCACCCCATCCCGGGTACCTGGCCACCCCCTCCCTGCCGGGACCACAGACTTGAAACCACCAACTTTAACACCCATGCCGGGTGCTCAGGTGGCACTGAGCAGACCCTGGCTGGACTGGGACCCCCAAGTCCCATCTCCTTTCCCAGCCACCGTGTCCCCCAGACCCCCATCCCGTCAAGGCCTGGTGGGATATCCCGAGTGGCACTCCCTGGGGCCCCTCATTCTAGTCAGCCTTCCAGTGTTTGCCAAAGTGACACGGACCTGACAATTCACTTAACATTCTTTCTTAACCGCAGTTAAGTTTCAAGAGAAACTTTGTATCTCTCCCTTAAAAGGAAAGTCATTGTAAATCACCGTCATGACTATAATGGTGAAAATAAACAAGATGGAAACAAAACGATGCCACTCAATTCTAGCCAGCTGCATTTCTGCCGTCACTTTGCCCAGAAGGGAGGGGTGCAGGCGGCGGGCCTGAAAGGCTGGCCCACGGAGCCCTTCTCCTCCAAGCCTGGAATCGGAAAGGCTGAAAGGGAAACAAAGGGCATACAACCCCCTCACCGTGTAATTCAGTGCCAGTCGGTGACCCCTTAATAATTTTGTGTATCTCTGGGAATGTGCCCCCAACTTTGGAAACACGGATCCAAAGAAGGGACAGAGCCTGGGAAGCTGCCTAGGGGTGTCCTGCACACGAGGGCCCCATATCAGGGGGTCCCTGGCACCTTGGGCAGCTCAACATGCAGTTTCTCCATGAGCCTTGAAGTTGGGGATGACACCCGAGCTCATGTTCCCTGATTCCTGGGACACTGAGCCCCTGTAGCATGGGGAGGAGAAGGAGCCTTGAGGAGGGGTGAGGTGAGGATGGGTTTTTGGAACTAGCTCTGACCCTAACTTGCTGGGTGACCTCAGGCAAGTTCCTTTCTTTCTCTGGCCCTCGTTTCCTCCCTGGAAAAAATGGGCAAATTGAACACTAAGGACCCAGCCTAAATACCCTTGTACTTTATGTATGTTCCTTGAGGCTTTACCGGTTGTGGAACAGGGCAGCCAGCTGCAAGCAACGGAGATCCAGCGCTTAGGAATTTAGCCCTGGGGAAGGCACAGCATCACAACCCCAGACGGCATCTTGCCAAATGTTATAGAATCAGGCCAACTTGGGTTCCGAATTCTAGCTGTGCATGATGCTGGTTTTGTTTCTGTGCCTGCATGCTAGAGATTAAAACACCCAGCTCACCAAAGTGTAAAAGTTAATTTAGGTAATGTACCTAAAAATACCCACACAAAATGCGGTGCTCAGAGTGTTAGCTTATAAACGTTATAGAGCAAGGCCAAAGACAATCCCTCGCATGTGGGAACACAAGACTTGGTGGTTAACCCAGCATCGCTTGCACGATGAGCTCCTTTACCCGCATGGCGACCTCATTGTATAAATGAGGAAAACAAGGTTTAGTGAGGTTAACAGATATGTCCAAAACCTGTAGCAAGTTAAGCACCAGGACTTGAGCTTAGGCCTCCAAGCCCACAGCCCAGTGCTTTTTCCACCATCAAAGAGTGGCCTGTGTTGGGTGTGGAGGCTCACACCTATAATCTTAGCACTCTGGGAGGCTAAGGCAGGAGGATCACTTACTTGAGGTCAGGAGTTTGAGACCAGCCTAAGCAAGAACAAGATCCCTATCTCTACTAAAAATAGAAAAAAATTAGCCAAGTATGGTGGTGTGCACCTGTAGTCCCAGCTACTCGGGAGGCTGAGGCAGGACTGCTTGAGCCCAGGAGTTTGAGGTTGCTGTGAGCTAGGCTGATGCCACAGCACTCTAGCCTGAGCAACAGAGCAAGACTCTGTCTCAAAACAAACAAACAAGAAAGAGTGGCCTGGCTTGTCTCCAGGCTGGCTGCTCTCTGGGCTCTATCCTGGTATGATGAGGTTTCTCCCCAAAATGCCACCCCAGGCTTGCAGCCTCACCCCTGATTCCAGGGACACGTTTGAGGGACCTCTGAAGTGCCCCTGGAAGGCTTCTTAGTGACAGAGAGGATTAAGTGTGCTGCCTTTCTCCCCATGGCCCTTCCTCGTGGGGCTTGCCTGCAGTTGCCATGCACTTGCGGCCAGGAACGAAGGTGACATCAGAGAGGCCCCATGAGTCACGGGAAAGTGTACCTGGCAGGAGGCGCCATCTTTTCATATTTGTTCAGCACCTGCTGTGTGTCAGGCCCTGTGCCGGCACCGAGATGTGGGCTATGCAGGTTGGACCCTGAGCGCACCGTAGTGTTGGGAGGGAGGCGGTGAACACAGCAGCGGCAGCCTGGGGTAGACGTGACAACCCGTACACTCCAGTGATCACTGCGACCACCACCCACTGCCGGGGGCTTACTCTCTCCAAGCACCAGCTATGCTTGTCCCCTCCCACCCTGACAACGTGAAGGCGATCACCCCCACTTTATGACTGGGGAAAATGAGGCTCAGAAAGTTACGTATTTTGTCCCAGGCTAGTGGCTGATACTGAATTTAAATCCGTGTCATAATATGTCACCACTTGGGGAAGCTGGGTGATGGGTACAGGGGGACTTCTCTGTGCTATTTTTGCAACTTCTTGTGAGTCTACAATTTTTTGTTTTGTTTTGTTTTGTGTTTTAGAGACAGGGACTCGCTCTGTCGCCCAGGCTAGAGTGCAGTGGCATCTTCATAGCTCGCTACAACCTCAAACTCCTGGGCTCAAGCCATCCTCCTGCCTCAGCCTCCGAAAGTGCTGGCATTAGAGGCGTGAGCCACTGCGCCAGGCTGTAATCTTAAAATAAGAAGTTAAAGGGCAAAAAAAGATTTCAGACAGAAGGCCCCATCTGAGCAGAAACCCAGAGGTGGGGTGACCCTTTGAGGTCAGCTGTGGGGACCTGGTCCCACAGGTCATGCCGGGTGGGTGGGGCTGAAATTCCCAACGGAGCTGAGGTCCAGGCCCTTTTCTGCCTACTGACGCATCCAGACTGGTGTGTCTCAAGGAGGCAATGAGCTGAAACTCATGAAAACGCCAGGCACGGTGACTGGCCCACAGAAGGTGCACATGTAACATGTAATTTACGAATGTTAACCAGGCAATAACAACGACAATGGGCTCCTGGGCAGCACTCTGCAAATATGAAAACCTGCCTTCTCCTCATTGCATATGAATTATCACCTCCATTTTACTGATTAAGTGACTGAGGCCGGGAGAGGTGAAGTGACGGTTACACTGCACTGCTAATAGATGACAGATCTTTAGCTCAAGCTTATGACTCCAAACCCAGTTCTGTAAATTGGGCAGGGTTTGAGCAGGGGACCCCCACCCTCTTCAAGATTTCTGTAGGAAAGGTCCCCCTGGGCTCTGGGGACTCATCACCTCACCCACCATCAGCTGGGCCATCAGAGCCGTGTGGAGTCTGAGCTCTTCCCCTCCAGGTGAGCAGCTGCTCTGAGCCTCTGTTTCCCCAGCTGCTCAGCAGGGCCAACAGCAGCCCTCAGAGCTCAGGGCTGCGGTGGAGCTCCCTGAGATGCTGGCAGTGATGTTGTTGGAGAAATACCAGGCTCCTTGGGGTGCTAGGAGAGCCCCATGGCCACAACTGCTGCTGGGACGGGGCCGGGGCAGGAGCTCACAGGTACAGAGAGGGAGACGGAGGGAAGCCCAGGTTTCCACCCGCCATGTTGTAGGCTCCCGTGGTCCAGCTTCCTTAGGCCGGAACACGGCAGCTAAGAGAGGCCAGAGGCAGGAGTCTGGGCGGATGGGCCAGGAGGAAGCTGTGGGGCTGGGCCTCAGGCCCTTGGGAGATGCTGGACACGGGCCTAGCACGGGAGGGCGACCGCTTGCTTTCCCCTGTAAGGTAGGGTGCCTCTGGGTCTCTGCCGCATGTTAGGGGTAGGGGCACATCCAAAGGTCCAGGCTGTAAGTTTCCAAGCCATCCTGACCACCATGACCCTGAGCCGGGCTGGAGTCTCTGGTGGTGCCAGCAGATGCCAGGGAGTCTGCGTGGGGCTGGGCCTGGGGCTCTGGGGACACAGGCTGTGATGGGGAGGAGGAGCCTCAGGGCTGGGGCCTTCTCAGGGTGCCTTGGGGATCCCATCTGAGCACCCCACTCCGATGTGAAGTCACCTACTGAGCCCTGTGCCAGGAAGGATACCGAGGTGAAGTCTCTGTGTCCTCATGGCTGAGTGCAAAGCTGAGCCCGGCTCTGACTGTTTTGAAGCAGAGAAAACTGGTGAGCTGAGCGATGCTGCCAGTCTGGGACCAGAGTCACCTTCTGGTCACTGACCTGCTCCTGCCAGCTGCCTCTTTCTAAATGGGGACTGGGGGAGGGTTCTGTCTGCATTTCGGTCCATGGATGTTCACCTCTCCCAGGCAGGTGCCTGGGAACGGGCTGGGGCGGGGCAGAGGTGGGGAAGCCAGCCCCCCAGGACTGGGAGGAGGTCCCGTCCTCACTCTGCTCAGCGCCTTGTTTCCCTCCTTCCTTCAGCTAAACTAAAGGAAACACACTCACCAAAGGAATTACACTCCCTGGAAAAATGTGTTGCTCTGTCCAGATGGGATTCTAGAAATATCACAACAGCATTTGAGCAGGAAGAAACCCCAGAGAGCTGCCAGTCGTCTCCTCCGATTTGTCGGAGGAGGACAGTAAGGTGCAGAGTGGGGGTGATGTGCCCAAGGTCATGGAGCAGGGGTGAAGGGCCTGATCTGCAGGCCCTGCCCAGGGCCCCCTCCCACACTGCCCAGCAGGGCCCGGCGCAGGCCCGTGTGAGCCAGGTGCACGATCATCTTCGCTCCCCCACGGCAGGATTGCAGGGGACAGCTGTGGCCCGTCGTGGCCCAGCGTGGCCTGACATGGACACAGGCGACCCTGGGCTCTGCCCCACCCCTCTGACAGCTCCCCCAGTGCTCAGGCTCTGCCATATTCTTCTCCCAGTTTTGTTTTCTATTTAACTTTTAATTTCAGCCTAATTTCAGACTTACTGAGAAATTGTAAGAATAATGCAAAGAATTTCTATATGATCTTTACTCACACCCCCAGCTGTTAATATTTAACCACATTGGCTTGGTTATTTTCTCTCAATGTGTCTATTTTTTCTATTACTTTTTTCCTGAACCATTTGAGAATGGATTGTAGGAATAATGTCCCTTTCCCCTAAACACTCCAATATGCTGGCTTTTTTTAAAAACAAAAAAAAAGTAAGGACATTTTCTTATGTAACCACAGTATATTTATCAAAATCAACACATTAATATTGATACAAAACCATTAGGTAATCTACAGACCTTATTCTGATTTTGCCAATTGTTCCAATAATATCATTTAAAGCAGAAGAAATTTCCATTCATTGTGGTGCATTTAATCCTCACACTCCTTATTCGTTTTAATCTAGAACAGTTTCTCAAATTGTCTTTCTCTTTCATGACATTGACCTTGTCGAAGTGCACAGTCCAGTTCTGTAAAACGCCCCTCACTCGGTTCCTCCAATGATTCTCCGGGATTAGATTCAATTCCTGCATGTTTTGGCAGGAATGTCGCAGAAGCGATGCTGTCCCCTTGCTGCTGGTCTGTCTCTGCTCGGGGAAGGTGCTGCCTGCTGGGCTTCCCACTGTAAACATGCTCTTCCCTCCTTTGTAATCTCGTGGCAGATTCTTTGTGAACATGTAACTATTAATAGTTCGGTCCCCCTCAAACCTTTGCCCACTGGTTGTAACATTGTTGACGATTCTTGCCTGAGTCAGTCATTACAAGGACAGTTGCCTGACAGTGATGTTGTAATTCCATCGTTCCTTCTGCCGTTAGAGTTACCGGCTGGGCTTTCTTTGCTGGTCCAGCGCATTGCAGGCTGGTACTAATGAGGCCAAGGTTCGAGCTGCCCTCGGGTTGAGCCTCTGGCGGCCACCATCTGTCTTGCCTGGCCTCAGCTCCTCTCTGCCCCAGGGCCAGTTCTCCCCCACTCTTGCAATTTTTGCCATTCATTCGTTGAGCTCCTATTATATGTTGAGCACTGTTTAAGCCACCAAGGATAAGGGGCAAAGCCCTTGTCTTCAAGGAGCTTATATTTTAATGGGGAAAATAGACAAATAAGTAAACACATTTTAAAAATAGTATCATTTCAGAGAGGAATATGTGCAACAAGGGAAATAAAGCAACATAAGGGGACCAGGAGTGACAGGGTCGGAGATCCAGGTGGGGCCTCTGAGGGCATTTGAGCAAAGACCTGCATGATGACATGAGCTGGGAATGCCGCAATCAGGGAGGGGGACATTCTAGCAGAGGGGAGAGCAAGTGCAAAGGCCCTGAGGCAGGAATGAGGTTAACAGGCTAGAGGAGTTTGCAGAGGGATGGGGGAGTGGAGGGGAAGGAGTGGGAGAGATTGGCAGGGGCTGGGGGCATAGATCTTGGGGTTTGGAATTAATCCAAGGGAAATGGGAAACCGTTAGAGAGTCTTAGATATAGACGGATGTGATCTGATTTGCCCTTTATGCGTATACAATTGTTTAACAAATATTTTTACATTAACTCCTTTATTTTTGAGACAGAGTCTCACTCTGTTGCCCCGGCTAGAGTGCCGTGGCATCATCATAGCTCACTGCAACCTCAAACTCCTGGGCTCAGGCGATCCTTCTGCCTCAGCTTCCCGTGTAGCTGGGACTACAGGCATGCGCCACCATGCCCGGCTACTTTTTTCTATTTTTGGTAGAAATAGGGTCTTGATCTTGCTCGGGCTGGTCTCAAACTCCTGAGCTCAAATGATCCACCCGCCTTGACCTCCCAGAGTGCTAGGATTACAGGCATGAGCCACCGCGCCCGGCCACTACTTGCTTTTTAAAAGTAAGTTTATGTAAACCTAGAAATCTTCTATCACTACCATATCTTTCAAACCAATATTAGTTTGGTAAATAGAATGTGTCCCCATAAACAAATAAAACACTGAAAACAAAAGTGTCATCTAATAGCCTGCCTCTGAGCCTGAGCCTGCTCTCCCTTTGTTAAACAGCGTTAGGTGTTGGAGGCTGAGCGGCTCCACAGGAGGCTCTCTCCTCACGTGGTCACCATGGAAGGATCGGAAAAGGAATAATTTGCTTACTGGGTGATTCAGTGCCACTTAATCTTATACCTTACATTGTCTTCTGTCCCAGGCCTGGTTTGGGAACATTTCACTAACTGGTGGAAGGATTTGGGGACGGTGGGTGGCTGTGTTGTGAGGGAGGCAACAGTGAGTGGTGGTGAGCCCGGCCCACCCCTGGAAAAACTGAGGCCTGGAAAGCAGGTCACAGTAATGGCTGGTGTCGAGTCTACCCACTCTCCTTGTCACTCCCACCCAATTCTAGCTGAAAATTCAGACACGATGTAAACATTAGTCATCCTTGTTGTAAGAACGTCACCACCACCACATTAGAAGGAATGCAAAGAGAAAAGTCTCACCTAGCACCTTCACACGACACAGCCCTCCCCCCCTCACCCCCCCAGGGAGGGAGTTTTCAAGGCTCTGGCGCTTTGAGGGCGTCTTGTCTCCTCAGCAGGAAGGTGGGTGCGCTAATGGGCGTCGCACAGTGTCGGGTGGCTGCAAGAACACAGGCTCTGGGGGCTGCGAGACCCACGTGGATTCCAGGCTCCGCCACTTCCGCTGGGACCCCAGGCGTGTTCCCGAACCTCTCCGAGGTACAGTGGGTAGGGCCATGTGTCAGCACGTCAGCTCTGTTGCTCTCCACAGACGCTAAGGCCCTCCCTGAAGACCTCAACACAGCCTCAGAATTCAGTTCCGAGAAGCCCTTGTGGTCCATGGACTCAGTGGCATCGGGAAGGGAAGGGGGCACATCCCTCCAGCTTGCTGCTACCTCTCCCTGCCCCATGCCACCGGAATTCTCTAGAAGCTCCTCCCAGCTCTTCCCAACTCCCGCCCCTGGAGGCAACTTTCGTTGCAGGAGTGTGTGTAGATGCACGTAACTTAGTTTGCTGGGGCTGCCGTAGCAGACTGGGCGCCATGACAACAGAAATGTACCGTCTCGCAGTTCTAAAGACTGGAAGTCCAAGATCAAGGCATCAGCAGGGCTGGTTCCCTCTGAGAGCTGGGAGGGCTGATCTGTTCCTTGCCTCTTCCTGGCTTCTGGCAGTTTGCTGGCAATTTTTGGCATTCCTTGGCTGGTAGAAATATAATCCCGATCTCTGCCTTCGTCTTAACATGGTGTTCTCCCTACGTGCATGTGTCTGTGCCCAAATTCCCCTTTTGATGAGGACACCAGTCATACCGAATTAGTCATCTGAATGACCTCATTTTTTCTTTTTTTGAGATAGAGCCTTGCTCTGTCACGCTGGGTAGAGTGTAATGGCGTCTTCATAGCTCACAGCAACCTCAAACTCCTGGGCTCAAGTGATCCTCTTGCCTCAGGCTCCCAAGTAGCTGGGACTACAGGCACGCGCCACCATGCCCGGCTAATTTTCCTATTTTTATTTTTATTTTATTTTATTTATTTATTTATTTATTTTGAGACAGAGTCTCACTCTGTTGCCCAGGCTAGAGTGAGTGCCGTGGCGTCAGCCTAGCTCACAGCAACCTCAAACTCCTGGGCTCAAGCAATCCTTCTGCCTCGGCCTCCAGAGTAGCTGGGACTACAGGCATGCGCCACCATGCCCGGCTAATTTTTTTTTCTATATATTTTTAGTTGGCCAATTAATTTCTTTCTATTTTTAGTAGAGACAGGGTCTCACTCTTGATCAGGCTGGTTTTGAACTCCTGACCTTGAACGATCCTCCCGCCTCGGCCTCCCAGAGTGCTAGGATTACAGGCATGAGCCACTGCGCCCGGCCCTCCTATTTTTATTAATCATAGAGCCGGGGTCTCGCTCTTGCTCAGGCTGGTCTGAACTCCTGAGCTCAAACCATCCTCCCGCCTTGGTCTCCCAGAGTGCTAGGATTACAGGTGTGAGTCACCACACCTGGCCTAAGTCACCTCATTTTTACTTGATTGCCTCTTCTTTCCAAATAAGATCATATTCTGAGGTACTGGGAATCAGGACTCATTTTGGGGAGGAAACACAATTCAACCCATAGCAGTGTGTGTGTGTGTGTGTGTGTGTGGTGGGGGTAGGTACTATAGGTTCGGACAGAAACGTTAGAAAGCCCCACACTACTCAGGAGTGGCTTTGCTGGGTCGTGACCATGCAGTGTCTTCTAGAGCGGCTGTACCAGCTTGGCTCCCCCAGCCATGGGCAGAGTCCCTGCCGACCCTGTTGTCCCCAGTACTGTCTCACCACACAGCTTAGTCCCTGTCTGTCAGGTGGGTGTCCAGTGGTGTCTCCCTCGGTCTCACCTTGCAAGTCTCTGATCACCGAGAGCCGGATCCTTTCCAAGTTCGTGGGTCCTGCCTGTCCCTGCCTGTCCCTGCCTGTGCCCACTTCCCCCCGTTCGTCTTTCCTTACTCCTTACAGGAGAAATCCCTTTCTGAAGAGGGTTTGCATGCGGGCAGGTGAGGAGAGGAAGAGGCAGGGGGAGTTAGGGTGACTTTTCTGTCCTCACGTTTTAATTGAGAACTGACCATCACGGCTACTCCTTCGGGGGAGAGACGGGAAACCATTGCAGGTCCACAGTCTCTTTCTGGAATCTGTGGGGCCAGGGGCAATTCAGAATTTAGAATGTCGTGGAATTTTAGAAAGGTGATGTGATATATATATTGAATATTAGGTAATATCTTAGTGGGGGCCTGATCAGCCACTGTAATCAAATATATTCACATTTCTGCAGCAAAATATATGATTTTTCCTATCACGAAGAATAAATGACAAGGTCTTGCCACCAATAGAGTTATGAAAACACGTTCAGTTGGGGGATTTCTAGGGGTTCAGAATTGCAGTAAGGGACTGTGCTAGTGTTGCCAGAATGTCTATGAGAGTAAGCCCTGGGGCGCCCACCCCCTCCTTTATTCTCCCCAGAGCTCCAGGAGGTTGGTATTAACATCACTGTTTATGTTGACAAAGGTGTCTAGGCTCAGAGAGGTTAAGAAAGCCAGGTACTGATATTAAGAGGAAGATATGCAATTTGAGCTCACATCATTCTGACTCCAAATCCACATGCTTCCAACTCTGCCATGTTCTGCCCCACCCTATGGAGGCCAGATTCTTGGCCTCTCTGCTCCCCAAGACTCTGAAGTTTGGAAACAAAGTCACCAGCCAGAGAAGCAGATTGGGAAGGCAGCCCGGGGGTGACCGGGGGGAGATGAGTTGACTCAGCCAGACCCTCGTTCTAGAGCAGGGAGTGCTGCGTGTAGGAGCCTGGGATGCCCACCTCAGACCTCTCCACAAGTTCCCAAATAGTCATCATACTTTGGCATTGACCATTCATCCAGGTCTCTGCTTGCCCCAGCTTAAAGGCCTAAAGACTTTGCCCCACAGGGAGAGGGAAATGTGCAAATTAGATCTCTCAGGTTGTTTGGCAAAGGCCTGGATATCTACCACCTGCCATTAACTTTCTCATCCTTGAGAACTCCTACTCATCCTCTAAGACCCCTCCCAAATGGCCCCTGCTCTTTGAAGTAGAAGTTATTCCCTCCCACCTCTACTTTTCCCGGAGCACTTTGTTCCGAGCCCTGGGATAGCACTTACATCTGATCATAATCAACTGGAAGTATATCTGTATCCTCCACTAGGGCATGGGGCCTGGCACAGAGCCTGGCCGAGAGGAAGGAGGGAAGGAAGAAGGAATGAATGGCACCTCCCTGGCTAAGGGTTACAATAGGTGGGAACCTGAAAGGACTTTGAGCCACCTCAGGAGCACACCAGATGTGACTTGCAGAGGAGAGTATGGGGCGGTTGTGTGGCCTGATGGCCGTGAGTGTGGGTTTGGGTGTAGAGAGACCTGAAGCCAAACTCTGGCTCCACCTCTCAGGAAAGGCGACCTTGGGCAAGTCATTTCATGCCGCTGAGCCTCAGTTTCCTCACCTGGAAAACAGAGACTTCAGGGGCCCCTTATGGAGATTAGTAGGAGAGGGCGTGCCGCATACGTAAATCAGGAGCACGCGGTGGGCATTCAGAGGTTACCTGCCTTCCGGGAGCCCACATGTGTTTCCTGAACTTGACCCCCTGAGTCCACTGGGCACACGGACCGGGGCTGTTAACTACACAAGGCGGCCATGGAGCATCGGCCTGAACATCCCCGGTGCCTTCCCCAGCTTCTCTTCAAACCTGGCTTGGAACCTGGATTTATTTAAAGAGAGGAGGCAGGCGGTGGACAGGGAGGGGACGAGGGGCTGATGGGCACGGAGATGAGCCTGGTGAGCCCGGCCCCTGCCCCAGGGCTGCTCCCGGATGTCCCAGGGAGACATTCCGGCCGGCCCAGCCCAAATTCCTGCCCGCCTGCTTGGGAGAGGCTGTTTCCTTCCAAGGAGGGAGGCCAATGACTCCCAGGGCTTCCGGATGCCTGATCTCCAGGGGGCTTCACGCCACCTTGGAAACGTCTCGGTGTCCCCCCCAGAGTGGAGAGGATTTTCACCTCTTGCCCACGTTCGCCCAGAACTTGCTGCTCCAGCAGCTCTGGAAGGCTCGAACCAGGGCCCCTCCCGAGAGCGGTGGGTGGGGGCAGGCCCCCGGGAAAGTCGAGCAGGCCTCAGCGGTTTCAGCCTCCTCTGCTCCTCCTCCCAGCCTTTGCACAGAGGGCCGAGCTCTGGGGGATTTTATTCTTGAATTTCGTGTCTTGAGTCTCCAGCCCGGCACACCAGCCCCATCCTGCCCCAGGCATTTGCTGACACTGCGCCTCTGCCTCAACCCCCTACCGACCTGCCTCTGCCCCAACCCCACTACCGACCTGCTCGCAGGTGTTGAAGCCGCCTGAGAGAGTGGAAAGAGTGAACCTGGGCAACAAATTTGGGTTTGAATTCTGGCTCTGTCAGCCTCAACCTGTGCTAGTAACTTAAATTCTCCGAAACTCTTTGTCTGTAAAATGGGTTTTATTCCAGCACCGACTCACAGGGCTGTCGTGAGGTAAGGTACATAAAGCACTCACGCAGAGGAAGTCCTCGGTAAATGTGCTCCTTGATCCTTGACCTTCAAGCCCTGGCCCAAAGGTCACCTCCCCAGCAACAACTTTCTGGGCTCACTCACCAGTCCCCACGACTCCGGTCAGCTTGTGACACCTGGCTCTCCAGGCCGGATGCTGGGTGAGGGCAGGCCCCAGGCTCCCTCAGCCCCACCCCTGCAGCAGAGCCCAGGAGACCCTGTGTTTATGCTCAAATCCCTGCTTTGCCTCTTACGGGTTCTACTGTCTCAGAAAGTTCC
Source organism: Cheirogaleus medius (assembly GCA_008086735.1). Classification (NCBI taxonomy): domain Eukaryota; kingdom Metazoa; phylum Chordata; class Mammalia; order Primates; family Cheirogaleidae; genus Cheirogaleus; species Cheirogaleus medius. Next base: position 1,235,727 of record VBSM01003155.1, read on the forward strand.
GTGATTTCTCAGATCCTAAATTTCTCCATCTGCAAAGTGGTGATAATAATAGTGTCTGCGTCTGAGCATTGTTAAGGAGATTAAAAAGTTTAAAACTATAAAAACCGACAGTTTCTCAGCCAGGGAAGAGCACAAGAATCATTGGCAGGGTGCGCTGATACGACACGGAAAATTTACAAAGGTTTTTTCACCTATGCTTTGATTTTTGAAAATTTTGTTTTTATTTTGATCACTAAAATTGTATATAGTAAAAATGACACAAAATTTAGAAAATACAAAAAAAAAAAGAAAAGAAAAAATCATGCCAATAATGCTACCTTAAAGATAACTGCTGTTAATAGCCTATTATAGAATATTCCAGACATTTTGAGAGCGAAATATTGCAAACACACAGAAATGCACTGGGAATGTTTTAACAACCCCCATGCATCCTCATGACCCAGATTTAGGAAATGTTTACATTTTCACCATACTTGCTCAGATCTATGTTAGTAAGAAAGAAAACCATACAGATACTGTTTCAATAATTCCTTACCTTTTCCTCCCCAGAAAACTCACACACCAGGGTGTACACGGTGTGTGTACCCTTTTCTTCCACATTTTTTATACTGTTATTACACAAAAAGGTATCTGTACACAATGGATGATATTGGGACATGTTCTACATTTCATATAAATGATATCCTACCGGGCATTTTGCTCTACAAGTTACTTTTCTCATTGTTTTCAACATCTATTTTCTACCTACCATACATATGTGCATATCCAACTGGATAGATATAGACCTAGTTCATTTATTCAACTGAATCGTCCAGTCTATGATACAGTATAGTAAGTTTATTTCCAGCTGGTGGACTGTCTGATTACTTCTAATTTTCTTCTATTTACAACCAGTGCTGCAGTTAACATCCCTGTGCACATCTGCGTGTAAACATACCAGGGAATTTTTTTTTCTAGAATTTGTACATAAAGGTATCATTTTGAGGTCAAAGTATAAGCCTCCTGAGCTCTAAGAGGTATCACCGGCCATTTTTCTATGCACAATATTTATAAGGATATTATCATCCTGTATATTTTGTTTGTAATCTGCTTTTTCTACCTACCATACATATGTGCACACACACACATTTATCTCATAGATGCATTCATATTCGTTTATTCAAAAATATCTTCCTGGGAACCTACAGTGGGCCCGAGTGCTGGATTTTTCTTGTGATCTTCCATCAGTCCCGTGAAGTTTTCATACCTATGAGGTGAGGAAGGCCAGTCAGGCACATGAAGACATTTGCCCAAGGTCACCCCATAGTAAGGAGGAAGCTGGGTTTCCAAACCAGGCATGTTTGATTCCAATCCGACGCTCTTTCTGCTGCCTAAGACCTGCTAGATGGTTTCCCCCCACCCAGATGCAGAGTTCCATTTGAGACTGAGTGGAAATTCTAGAAGAGGGACCTTCTAGAGGATTCTTCTCCTCTACTCAACGATCTGAATTCCCATGGGGGATCAAGAAAATGGAGCTTGTGAAGGGCCAGCATGTCTGGCATGCCGGGCTTGCTTGGAGCCAAATCCTTGCTGTTATCCCTCAGGATTTTTTACGGAGCTGCTTGAAACCCCCCATGCTCGGTGGTGCCTCAGCTTCCCGTCTGGGAGCTGCTAAGAAGGCACAGCCTGGCACGGGAGCCTGAGCAAGCCTTGGGGCCAGGACCCCAGGAGCCTTTTCTTTGAGAGGAGCTCCTGTTGCCATGGCAACTGCATCCTACATCTCCTCTCCAGGAACACGGGATGCCGTGTCTGCAAAGCCAGGGAAGGAAGCAGCCAAGTTGCAAGTCTGTGACAGCTCCGATAATGTTCGTCGGCAAGGCGGGGAGAGGAGAAGAAAGAATGCAGCTTCTGGGGAACTGGAACCGTCCCTTTGCAGAGAAGGGGGCTGAGGGGCCCTTGGAGTCATCTTTATGTCTGGGAGGGAACGTAGAGTCGATGGCCAGCTGCCCTCCACATCCACTAAGGACTGGAGGAGGGAGAGGAGGTCAGCACCTCAGGACGGGGGATGATAACAGCAGCAGCTGCCATAGACCAAGTCCTAAGCATTTTCCTTTTATCATCCATGAACCCCTCGAAGCGACCCTGTGTGGCCCGTATGGTGCCCAACGCAGATTAAAGATGAGACCTAGCTGGACTTGGGGACTTCCCCTAGGTCACACAGCTGGTGATCGGCAGAGATGGGTGCAGATCACTGTTCTGTCTGTCCCCAAAGTCCCTGTTCTGAATCATGAAAAAAGAATTTCCTTAGCGTGGGGGCTGCTACACAGATGAATTGGTGCCTGGCGAAGGCTGCGACTCTCCTAGTCCCTGGGTTGTCCGACTTACACTTATCCCCCTAATACCTGCCCAGCTCCCAGCACGGGGAACAAGTTCAGCAAATGTTAATGGAATTGAATGCGGGCTGGTAGGAGACTCATTTCTCAGCTTTCAGGAGAACGTGGCTCACGTACACTCACTTTCTCGGCTGAGAGAGAAAGAGTGCATTCCAGAAATTGAACATACCCCAAGCCTATTATGTCGCCTCGATCTTATCTTTAAGCTTCCTACGGCAGAGATTATGAATTGTTTTGTCCTTTACTTCCCCTTGGCTTTGGTGATGGAGAGGAGGGGGGTTGAAATCCGGGCACGTACAGAAGGTGCCACGCAGGTGAACATCTCCTGTTGTGTGTCACGGTGACAAAAAAAAAAAGTTTAAAAGGATGAATTTCTTTGACCCGAGTCGCTGAAGTCCGCTAGGGCTGGGACTCTTTGTCTCTGTCAGTTGAGTGTGTTGAGTTTTCTTTGTGTCTTCAAGCCCTTCCTGGGGACAATGGGGGAGCGTGAAAACAAACAAAAATCCTGTAAATTGGTACCAAAGCACCAAACCGCTGACATTCCCTGGGGCTCCCACGAGAGAGAAGTCACTCCAACCTTCCAGGCTTGGAGAGCCACGGTGGGTACAGCCCCGTCCACGCACTGCTGTCGGCCCCTCTGCGACCGAGGATGGCACTATCGGCCTAAGCCCCGGGACAGCTTCCGCTTCCTGAAACAGAGAACTCAGTCCCACTGGATGGCAGCAGCTTCTCCAGGTCCCCCCAAAGGGGGACACGGCTGCCCCCTCCCTAGCAAATTATGTCACCTGTGACAGTCAGCGCTAGGCTTCTTTCCAATTTTAATAGAATTACAGGCTTTTCCTTCTTCCCATTTGTTTTATCAATTGCTCACCATTGACAACATCAAGGGAATTTTTTAAAGAAAAACATTCCCGACAGTCCCGGCCCCTCCCACTCGGGGCTCCCCCCCAAATTCATTGGCCCTCTTTGTCCATTTGTCTGTCTCTCCTCTGGCCTCAGAATCAAAACAAGGGGATGTAGACAGGCTGGAGCCAGCTGTGTGTGCGGCAGCCGGTGGGCAAGGCGTGGGGGCAGCGTAAGGCTGGACCGCCAGGTCTTGTCCCTGCTGTGGGGGCCGTGGGACACAGGCCACCCAGCGACCTCTGCCCTGAGGGAGGAAGGTCTCCTCATGTTGCTCATCTTTGGAGTCAGGGGCCCTTTGGGAAATTAGTCGCCGGAGCTTTCGTGCTGAGTCGTGTCACCATCGGAGGGCAGGGAATGGGTTATCATTTCTAAGCTCAGGGCTGGTTGCGATTAGCAGAGTTGGAGGGAGTTTGGAAAACCACCCAGGTGGTCAGAACTCCCTGCCTGTCGCCCTTGGCATGGTCACCAAATGAGAACTCAGGATGTCAGATTCCAACCCAGTGGAGTGGAGTGGTTAAGAACGCAGGTTCTTCAACCAGACAGCCTGGGTTCAAATCCCAGCTCAGCCATTTTCTAGTTGTGTAGTCTTAGGCAAAATACTAAACCTCTCTGTGCCTCGGTTTCCCCACCTTGTGGGCTTGCTGTGAGAATTAACTTGAGTTATGCATCCGAAGTATTTCAAAAGGGCCTGGTGTATACAGAGTATTGGATAAACGTCAGCCATCATTGCTGAGTTGTGCCAGGAGGTTTGCGATGGGAGCTTGAAGTATCTTTGGGCCTCTCTTTCCCCATCAGAACAATGGGAAGCATCACAACACCCTCCCCTTATCTCCCTGCATTTTTCACCTGGGTGCCTGAGATAGGTAACTGCTCCCACCAACGTGGGTCGGAAGTAGAATGCCAGGCTCCTATCCCGCTGCCTCTCAAATATCCACCTGCAAACCGGGAACACCAATTCAGCTGCCCACCCATTGAGCTAGGGGCAGATGAGTGTTTCTGGAAAGCTCCAGGAACTAGTGCCACTCCCTTCAAATACCTGGAGGCTGAGCCAGGGCCTCAGAGGGCAGGCCAGCAGGTTCTCGTAGCGTTGTCACCCTTGCTCAGGACACAAAAGGTCAGTCTGTGTAAACAAGATGCATGGTGGTCTCCAGGTCAGCAGGGCCCACACCTCTCCCAAGCCTTGGGGACATTAGTCCTGGGGCCTGGGCCCAGTCTGGCAGAGGGGCACACCCTGCCCTGTCCCAGTGCAGCCAAGCTAACTAGGAAGTCACGGTGCTGCACAGGGAGGCTGACTCCCTGCAGGCTTTGGGGACACTTCCCTTGGGCCTCAGATCTTCCAATAATTCGGCCAGATCATTGGCCTGGACAGTGGTAATAACCGCATCTGTATGGTCTCAACCGTTTACAAAATACTTGCTCACAACAAGCCTCTGAGAGAAGCATTATTAACTCCGGTGTACGGATGAGAGTCTAAGGCTCAAACGGGTAAAACGACCGGCTGAAGGTCACTCAGCTGATGGGGGACAGAGCCGTACTCCAGCCCAAACGTTTGGATGCAAGGCCTGTGTGCCCCCCCATACGGCGCCATCTGCTACGTATATGATGTGAGCCATGTTTTGTAATTTTAAATGTTTTAGTAGCCACATTAAAAAAAAAAGTAAAAAGAAATAGGTGAAATTAATTTGATAATATGTTTAACTTAACCCTATATCCAAAATATTATCATTGCAACATGCTATCAATAGAAAATTATTATTATTATTATTTTAGAGACAGGGTCTTGCGCTGTTACCCAAGATGGAGTTCAGGGGCAGGATCATAGCTCACTACAGCCCAGAACTCCTGGGCTCAAGCGATCCTCTCGCCTCAGCCTCCCAAGTAGCTGGGACTACAGACGTGCCCACTATGCCTGGCTAATTTATTTTTATTATTTGTAGAGATGAGTTCTAGCCATGTTGCTCAGGCTGGTCTTAAACTCCTGGCCTCAAGCCATCCTCCTGCCTCGGCCTCCCAAATGCTAGGATTACAGGCGTGAGCCACCACACCTTGCCTAAAAAAATTATTGAGATATTTTACATTCTTTGTTTCTTACTAAGTCTTCAAAACTCACAGTGTAGTTTTTGCATAAACCACATCTCAATTTGGACACTAAAGTTTCATCAGAAATACTTGATCTGTATTTAGATTTCATAAGATTTACCATTGACACGGGAGAATCACATATCTCAGTTGTTATAACCGTTTAAAATAGTTTTCCAGTGATTGAGTATTGGTTTTTAAAATTAAATAGAAATTTTTTAGAAACTAAATTAAATAAAATGAAATTTTCAGTTCCTGCATAAAACGTATTTCAGATGCTCGGGAGCCACGTGTGGCCAGTGGCTGCCACACCGGGCAGCTGCACGCGGGCCCCTCCCCAAGTCGTACAGAATGAACACTAGGGTCTCCAGGTTTACGCTCCTCTGCTGCGTTTGTATGTATGAGCTCTTTGTACACAACGGGCCCACTTCTGTAATGACAGGCTGAGCGTACAGGACAGATTTCCCGTCTATACTGATAGAATGCTGGAAGCAGCACATGGCAGTGGTTAAAAGGTGGTTTCCAGAGCCAGGCTGCCCAGGTTCAAATCTTGCCTCTATTCCTGACCAGCTGGGTGACCTTGGGTGACTTACTTAACCTCTCTGTGTCTCAGTTTTCTCAGTGAGACACAGGGATGATAATAGTACCCACCCCATAGGGTGGTTGTGAGGAATCAAATTGGTACTACGTGTAAAGCACACAGATAACAGCTCTCATCTATGGGGCATACAGTAAGTGCTCAATAGATGTCTTTCATTATTGATTTTCTGTAATTATAATCAAAGAATTCAAGGACAGGAAGAGATCAGAAATCTATTGCTATGCAAGTGAGAAAAGGGCCCAGAGAGGGCAAAGTTCTCGTCCAAGGTCACACAGCAAGTTAACAATAGGAATCAACCAGGAGCCCATCCCTAATGCTCAGCCCAGTGACACCACTCCACTGTGCTGCTCAACAATGTGATGTTTTCAGGAGAAAAAACACCTTGACCCACCAGCCACATGAGATCTTCATTTTGTCCCCAGGAGCAAGTATGGCTTTGGCTGACAAGGCCACCCCATCTGCCCAGGCTCTCTCTGAGGACCCAGGGGGGCAGGATGAGTGGGTAGTCCCCCTTAAAGCTCATTGTTTTGGGACTGTGAGCAAGCCACATGTCTCCCCAAGAAAAAGCCCGGCATTTATTTGGAGATCTTCAATTTTTATTTGATGTAGAACATTTGAAAAATTTAGCACCACGATGCAGAAAGAAAAAAAAAAAAGAAAACTCACCATATGGGCATGTGTTTTATTTTTCCTATGATATTTTTTCTGTAGTAGAGACTGAATTTTATTTATTTATGTCCTCTTAGCATCTCTTCGGGGCCAGGCACTGTGCAAAGTGCCGGGTATGGGGGATGAACAAAATAGATACCAGCCCTGTCCATGTGATGCTTAGAATCTAGCAGGATCGAGGGCCATTAGACAGTTCGTGACCAGACTGTGTAACAACACGTGGCTGGGCCCACAAAGGAAGAACTCTGAGTGCTCTGAGAGGATAGAACTGGGGATTGAACTTGGGCTCTCTCGGAGTCCTGGAAGACCTTCAGAAGCTTAAAACCTGGCCAGGGCGTGAGGGCAGGGGCTGCAGGGAAGAGCACAAACCATATTTATAACTTTGGATTCTGTTTCTCCCACTAATCTTGTCATAAACCTTCTCTCACCTCATTAAAAACGTTTTATAAACATTCTTTTTGCAAATATTTTTAATGTGCTGTCATTTCTTAACTAATCACCCCAATCACTTTTAGACAATTCAGTTGTCTCCAGTCTGGATTTTTTTTGTTTGTTTGTGTGTCTTTCTTTTTTATTTATTTATTTTTTACCCTTAGAGACAGCCAGCACCTCAGAGCACGCTGCTACCCTAAGGGCCTTGCATGTATCATCTCATTTAATCCTCGCCCCCAGCCTGGAACGTTGCTAAGTCGTATTCCCATTTCGTAGAGGGGGCGCCCGGGGCTCCGAGAGGTTCAGTGATTTGCCTGAGCCCCACAGTTAGAAAGGGGCTCAGCTGGCAAAAGGAATCTGGAACCATCCGATTGGGAAGCGTGGACTCTGATGTCTACGCAGTATGGCGTTCAGGACTGTTTTCCTCAGGACGGGTTCCAGAGGTGGAGTCACGGGATCAGGAGGGCTTGGTTTGCTGTCGCTGTTGTTGTTAAGGCTGTTGCCGCACGTACTTGCAAATATTTTCTACTGATTTTTTTTTAAAAAAATATGCTTCTAGCAGGTGACACGTTCCACACTGGTTCTTTTTGTAGATTCCTCCTCCATGATTCTATACTCCTTCTTTTCTGCTCTGCCTCCAGCTCCGCCCAGCATCTCTTCCCCCAGCATCCACTCAACTAGCATGTATGATACAACTATGCTTTTCTCAGCACATCTGACGGAGCCGGGCCAGCAGGTGGTAGACGGCATTTACCCGACACTTGTAGCCGGGGATGGCCAGGGCGACATTCTGGCGATCCCCTGATTGGACCTGAAAGCTTCCCCACCGGGCTTGCTCTGACACTGGGCTGGCCAGCTGGGTCCTAGATGATTTATAAAGGAAAGAGATTTGGTTTTCACACTTCTAGAGGCCAGGAAGTCCAAGATCTAGCGAGAGCCGCATCTGGCAAGGGCCTTCTTGCTGCGTGAAAGGTGTCACAGGGCGGGAGAGTGTGCTTGCAAGAGCGGGCTGAACTCGCTTTTATAGCAAACCCACCCGCACAATAACTAGCCCACTCCTGCGACAACCGTCCATCCATTTGTGAAGGCAGAGCCCTCGTGACCCAGTCACCTCTTAAAGGTCCCGCCGCCCAGCAAACACTGTTGCGTCGAGAATTAAGCCTCCAACACATGAATGTTGGGGGACCCATTCGAACTGCTGCAGGTTCCTTTTCAAATAAATTTATTGTAGCAGAGTAGTGAGGCAATTTAAAGAAAAGTGTGAAGCCGAGGACCAGACGAAAGTGGTAACGATGTCTGGGAAGCACAGATCCCCCACTGGGCTCTCTGTGAAACCAGCCCCAGCTGGAAAGAGGATTCGAGGTAACCCCTGCTTTTGTCTCTGCAGCACCAAAGTCAGAGACACGAAAGCCAGCTCCCTTCCTGGGATAGGAAATAGGAGGATGCCTATCACACAAAAAACAAAGCCCTCGAGCATATCTCATTTCAATAAACTGCCTTTCAGGAAAAAATAAAAAATAAAAATAAAAACAAAATAAACTGCCTTGGAGCTGGCAGCTCCTGCCCACTCTTTCATTCATTCAGTCAATCAACAAACGCTGTGTTGGGCACCCTGGGGGACACGGGGCTGACCCAGCCTTGGGCCCCGCCCTCTAGGGTTTTGTGTTCTAGCAGAAAACGTGTGTCTTTATGAATGAGAAAGTGGTTTCCCAGACCCAGACAGAGACAATGCAGAATGGAGCGACAGCCCCTCACACACACACACACACACACTCACACTCACACAAAGTCATACACAAACAATCACACACATGATCGCAATCACATACACACACACAGTCACTCACACACACACACACACACCCGCAATCACACAGTGCAGCCAGCATTCAATATTTCATGTAGAAATACTGAAAACTACGCCAGAGCACTGACTGTGTCTGTCGCTGTGGGAACTGGGATTCTGAAATCCTGACTTGTGCACATCTGAATTCTTGCTCTGAATATTGCATTAGGTGTGGAGTTTGTGCTCTGAATTCTGAGTCATTCCCCCCTCCGGGGGTCAGGCTAGACGGCCAACAAGGGAGTTGGTGAGGACGGGCAATTAGAGGCAATCCCAATCCCCGGGGAAGCTCCGAGGGCATGCGGTGGTCCGCCTGAGTCTTTGGCCTCTGCGTCGGTGAGGCCAGGATAGGCAAGGCTGTGGTGACAGAACACCCCAGATCTTCGTGGCCTGACACAATCAAAGCTTGCTTCTTAACTCACACAAAATCCGAGTTGGGTCAAGATTGAGTCTGTCTTGGGGATCCCCTCGGAACCCAGGGCCCCTAACGTCCTATAATAGGGAAGAAACCGACAGAGGAGGCTCACTGCCTCTTACCTGCCTTGGCCCAGAAGTATGCACACGTCTTCTGCACAGACTTCAGCAGCCCCAGCCTAGGTGCAAGAGAAGCCAGGAAACACAGATGGGTTCGTTGCGGGCACGGCGGTCCCTGCCACAGAGCCTCCCTTTGTGCTTTGCAAACCAGAACATCCGGGCCCGGAGTGGGGAGGATTCCTTGGAGACCGTGTAAACCGTGGTCCTGCTGTTTGCTAGCTGGCTAGCCTCGAGCCACGTATCAGTTGGGGTCCCGACAGGAAACAGATGGCACACTCAAAGTAGGAGAGTCTGAAGGGGGCTTATTTACAAAGGACTGTTTACAAAGGATAACGCTGTGACCAGAAGCTAGGAGCAGCTGAGCTGCTGCCACCCTGAGCCCAAGGAAACAAGACCAGGGAGTAGTTATTGAGACCCGGGAGGAGATAGTCAAGGAGAGATAGCTGCCTGGAAGGAACAATGACCTTCAGATGAGGGACCTCACAGGGATGGAGCAGGGATAAACACCACACCTTCGCTCTCCTCCCTCCTTCCTTTCTCTGCTGTAGCTCCCCATTGGCTGAACCTAATAGAAGCCAAAAGCCAAAAGACACTGATTAATCCAAAAAAGTCAGCCCCCTCCCCCAGCTGGCAGAGGGGATGGTAGCTCTGGAGGGACAGATGGACACTATCTGGCACAGGCACTTGATTTTTATTTGGGCCTCCCTTTCCCTAATCTGTAAAATGGGAATGCTAATACCTACCTCAACGTGTTGTTGAAAGTAAATGGAAAAATATACGCAAAGGCCTGGCGTATAAAAGGCCCTTAGTGAATATTAATTTCTCCGTGCCCAAAGGCACTTTGCATTCTAATGGTTCCCAGCCCAGGGTGTGCCAGTTATCCTAAAGTCCAGTATGAAATTCTCAAAAACAAACTTTCCAAACAAAAGTGTTTTTCCTAAATCACTCCCATTTTCAAGTTTCTTGTGTATGTCAAACATCTTACAATTTGTCTCATTTCAGCCTCACAGCACTTTCCTAAGTGCTATTGCCAACAAATTGGGACTGGCACAGAGAGGTTAAGTCACCCATCCATGGTCACACAGCCAGTAAGTGGGTCTGGCTCCAAAGCCCACTGTCATTCTTCCCTGGTCTACTCTGATTTCTGAGGATGTGTAATTAATAGATGAAGTGGGGGATGCTAAAACCCCAAAGTATGAGAATTTTCCCTACCCTGAAGGGAGGCAAGGTTGAGGACTATGTCTTTTCAAAAGGGTCATATAGCCACAGCAGGCTCCAGAAAATGACCCCCGCCCATCAGGGTGCCTCTGTGGCCCCATGACTGAGCTCACACACCCACCTCAGCTACTGCTGGTTAATTTCAGGTCCTCCATCTCCAGCCCCATCTGGCCAGCCCAACACCAGCAGCGCGGAGACGGGGCCCCTGGAGCCAGGTAAACAAGTAATCTTTCTTGGGTCCACAGTCAGCTTTTCAAAACCAAGTAGGTGCTCTCCTGGGCGATGAGAAAGGGAAACAGGCTTTTAGGGTACCAGGGAGGCTCCCTGACTTCAGGCAAGACTTACCCTTCCTGACCCAGTGCCTGAAGTTCCACCATGAGATTCAGTTTGAGCTCTTAGAATTACCATTTTTGAGAGGCCCCTGCTAAGTCACGTGCATGTGGGCTAGGCGTTCATTGAGTACTTTGAGGGGATTTGTTGAGAACAAGCTGAAGAGCTTTTAGCAGAGGTGTCAGGGTTCCATTAGAAGGGTCCTTCATTTACTCAACAGATATTTATTAAGGACGTACTCTGTGCAAAGCTGTGTGCTTGCACGTGGGGTGCAATCCTGGGCTAATATGGGCAGGTGGCTCCCAAGGGACGGGCTCCGGGGAAGGGGGACCCACCATTAGCTGAAGCAGGCCATGTCCAACCTGGTGACCAACCCCCATGCCCTCCTGCAGGGTTCCCAGGTTGCAGCAGCCTCCAGACAGTAGGCTCAGAGCAGCAGAGGGGCTCAGGAGGGGATGCATGGCACCCACTGGACCAGGGCCCCCGAACCCAGAACTCTGCGCTACTTTCACAAAAGGGTGTCCCTGAAGACAGGGGCAAGCGAAGAGGGTTCATGGGGATTGGACTTCTGGTTCTCTCTCATCCCAGTCCTAACCCATCCTAATAACCTCTGAAGGTCACCCCTGATCACCACCCTCTCCTAACTCTAAGGAAAACCAGAGGGTCAGGCCTCAAAGGGGACTCGGGGATGAGCCGGCACAGCCCCATTTTGCAGGCTGGAAGGCTGAGGCCCAGAGCAGGACAGGGCGCAGTCCAAAGTCACAAACAGGGTCAGTGCAGAGTCTGGGCAACATCCTGCCCCGCCCCCACCCCTGGGATGGTCAGAGTGCGAATCCACTGAGGTCTCAGCTGGCGTCTGACACTTCTAGGGGAGCAGCTTGGGGTGCGGCTGGTGAACGGGAGCAGCCGCTGCAGCGGGACGGTGGAGGTCCTGCTCGAAGCGTCCTGGGAGCCCGCATGCGGGGCGCTCTGGAACGACCACGCAGCCGAGGCCGTGTGCCGCGCGCTGGGCTGCGGCGGGGCGGGGGCGGCGGCACAGCTCGCTCCGCCGACCCCCAAGCTGCCGTGGGGACCCGCCGCGGGGAACGCCAGCGAGGCCCCTAACGCCACGCTGGCCGGGGCGCCCGCCATCCTGTGCAGCAGCGCTGAGTGGCAGCTCTGCGACGTGGTGGAGCACGTGTGCAGCCGCGATGGGAAGCCGGCCTGGGTTACCTGTGCAGGTACGACCGTAACCCTCGCGCGTCCACCACCCAGACCCCTGCCTGCCCCACTCCCCAGGCCTCTGGCCGCTGACCCTCGCTGCAACCACAGGACCCAGGTCTCGCCCTCCGCACTCTCGAGCCGGAGGACTGCATGGTAGCATTTCCAGACCCGCATTTCCTCCCATCTGGCCTCCATACTCCTCCCCCTA
>VBSM01003155.1:1248218-1263386 GCA_008086735.1 Cheirogaleus medius
CCACAAGGAGGACGCGGGCGTGGTGTGCTCAGGTCAGTGCGCCGCGGCGCTGAAACGTGGCCACCCACCAAGACTTATCCTGGGCCTACTGGGTGCCAGGTCTGGAGTCAGTGCTGGAGAGGTGGTCCCTGCCTTTGGGAGGTCACAGCCCCTGGGGGAGATGAGACCTAGAGGAGCATAATTCAGAGGAGAAAGTGGGAAATGTCTCCAGGGAGGGAGGTCAGGTGGAGTTTAGAGGCAGCAGGCACTCCAGAGCCGGAGGATGAGCCTGTCCATCTCCTGGAGGAGGTGGCATTAGAGGTGACACTCATCCTGAGTGGTAGTTGATCACCTGAATTCAAGCAGCAAGGGCAGACTGAACACAGGGAGACCCCTGAGGAGGCTGTTGGGCTGTCCAGGTGAGACCTGGAGGTTCTGGGCCAGCCTGTGCTTCTCTTTAATATGCATGAAAATGGGGACAGGGGATGTTAAAACACAGATTCTGACTCAGCAGGTCTGGGCAGGGCTGGAGATTCTGCATTTCCAACAAGATCTCAGGCAGTGCCGAGGCTGCTGGTCCGCAGACCACACTTTGAGTAGCAAGGATCTAGGGTACTGCCGCAGGGTTGGCCGGAGAAGGTGTGGCAGATGAAAGGGGGACACAAACGCAGGAGGGGGAGACACGAGATCTGGAGGCCAGCTGGCTGCACGGGCACCTGTGCCGATACCCGCATTGGTGGGTCTGGGCTGGCACGGATTCTGGCCCGAAGAATCTTGACCTGACTCTACCCCCTGCACCTCCCCCCGCAGAGCACCAGTCCTGGCGCCTGACCGGGGGCGCTGACCCCTGCGAGGGGCAGGTGGAGGTGTACTTCCGAGGGGTCTGGAGCACAGTGTGTGACAGCGAGTGGTACTCACAGGAAGCCGAAGTGCTCTGCCAGACCCTGGGCTGTGGAACCACGGTGGAACAGCCCAAGGGGCGGCCGCACACCTTGGCGGGCAGGATGTACTACTCGTGCAAGGGGAAGGAGCCCACCCTCTCCGACTGCTTGTGGCGCTTCAACAACTCCAATCTCTGCAGCCAGTCGCTGGCAGCCAGGGTCCTCTGCTCAGGTATGCCTACCCTCACCCACCCCAGTCTACCCCAGATTCGGACCAGAATTCCACCTGAATCCTAAGAACTTGCAGTCCAAGGACCACAACCTGGACTAGATCAGCAACGGCAACCACAACCTAAAAGGGACCACTGTCCTCACTGTGCCCAGGAAGACACTGCTATTTAATCAGGGCATTCCTTTCTACAGATGCTCAACACAGCCCCAGAATCATGAATCCAATATTGATTCAGGCATTATTAGATGCTGAGCAACGGTCCCTGTTGGCTAGAATTGACTCAAGAGTTGAAACCAATTTGCCATCCCAGGGCATTCCTAGTAAAAATAATATTAGGAGACACTAATAATAATAGTATCAGCGACAGCACCTGAAACCCTGATCATGTGGCAGGCATTGCCAAGCGCTCAGTAGATTTCACTTCAGCTAAGCCCCATAACCACTCTTTGAGTTGGGTTCTACCGTATTTCACCAAATCTGAGGTGGTATTGATTATAAGTCACGCCATTCTTTTTTTTTTTTTAGACAGAGTCTCGCTCTGTTGCTCTGGCTAGAGTGCTGTGGTGTCATCATAGCTCACAGCAACCTCAAACTCCTGTGCTTAAGCCATCCTCCTGCCTCAGCCTCCCGAGTAGCTGGGACTACAGGTGTGCCTCACCATGCCCGGCTAATTTTTCTATTTTTAGCAGAGACGGGGTCTCACTCTTGTTCAGGCTGGTCTCGAACTCCTGAGCTCAAGCAATCCTCCCGCCTTGGCCTCCCATCGTTATTATTTTATGTATCATAAGGGGAAAAAATACTGCCCAGATAAACTCTTGATATTTCATCAAACAATTGAGGCCATCATCCTGATTTTAGAGGCATTAACTGTGAGCAAATGGGTGTTAGACCTAAAGAAACACTGTAGTAGCATCCATACCGAGTTCAGACACCTGGTTTGAATTCCAGCTCTGCCCCTGGCCAGCTGGGAGGCTTCAGAAAGTCCCTTAACTTCCATATGTGGATGCTGATACTAGACACCTCACGGGGTAGCGGGGAGACCAGACAGTATCTGCCAAGGGGCCTTGTGAGCACCATTCCTTGCAAGCACACCTGTCAGATGGGGACACTGGTTATGGGAATGGAGGTAATGTCAGCTCCCCGTCTCCTGGGCTGATAAGAGGGGCACACTGAAGACTGAATAGAAAGGGAGTGTGTGGTCTGTAGCAGCTTATACAGAAAGAAGGGATAATTCTTCTATTAGCTCCTATTCTAACCAAAGAACCTTCCCAGCATTTAATCTATGAGCTCCTCCTTATTGCGGGGGGTGGGAAGGCACATTTCCTTAGTCGTGTGCCCCAGATGGGAGTGCGCCCTCAGTTGCAGGTCACTTGCCTGTCTTGTTCAGTTTCTAGCACAAGGCCTGGCACACAGTAGGTGCTCAGTAATATGCACTGAGTGATCGGGCAGTGCTTTCTGACAGGTTCCCGGAGCCTGCACAATCTGTCCACTCCCGAAGGCCCTGTGGATGTTCAGCCCGTCACTGTAGGTGAGTGTTGCCGGGTACTACCCAGACTCTCAGAAGCTCTGCTGCCTCTGTGTGTGTGTGTGTGTGTCTGGGGGGTGGGGGGAGGTGTTAATGGTTTGTTCCCATGTCCCTCCTGCAGCCAATGGACTTGCCTCCCAGGGGCTCTCTGGGCACTTTGTGCTCATTGTCCCTTCCCTCCCTGCCAAGTCAGCCTGCAGCTCACTGAATCTCCACTCTCTGTGAGCTCCTGCAGGGCAGGAGCAAAGAACTGGAAAGAGAGCCATAGCCGGTCTGAGACCACCTTGAGCTGGAGGGGGCAGGGGGAGGGCGGTCGGGGCGCCCAGGCAGTGGGGATGCTGAGCGGAACAGCCAGCGTGTTTACGATGCTCCAGGCCCAGGGCCAAGTGCAGCCATTATTTCCCCACCCTTTCATCCTCTCGGCAGCCAAGCGGGAGAGGTCTCATTATAACTTACATCGAGGAAGGAGCTGAGGCTCCGAGGCTGAAGTGACAGCCAGCCAAGTGCTGGCCAGAGCTTGCCTCCAAGGCTCTGAACTCCAGACCCCGTTTGGCCTCCCTGCCAGCTGTGTGTGGTCTGGCCGGCATGGGGCGGACTCCTGGGGTTCCCATCCCAGCTGTGCTGCTTGCTAGCTGTGCAACACTGGGCGATTCTTAGCCTCTCTGAGCCTCAGATTCCTAGACTATAAAAGGGGGTGTTGATTGTAGTACCTTTCTCCTAGCGTTGCCGTGAGGAGGCTCCAGTGAATTAATTTTTATGAAGTGCTTAGAACAGGGCCTGGTACACAGCAAGAACTGTCTGGACGTCAGCTGTTCTTACATTGCTTAGTGCAGGCATAGCGCCCCTTGCAGCTCCCCTGATATCCACAGGGACCCGCCCAGACTCGCTTCGCCTGCCTCCTGGCTCCCTCTCAGCTTCTCTCAGACACCCCAGAGCCGGGTGGACAGGGGCTGGGGGAGACCGAAGGGGCGGCAAGTCCTGCCAGAGGCCCTGGCGCAGAGAGGGAATGAACGCCAGAGCCGCACAGGCTGGAGGGGAGCTCTTGCCAGGACCCACAGGCACCCTGCGCACACCATCCCTTCCTGAGGTTGGGGTGGGAGCCGCACCGCCCCAGGAGAGCAAGGAGAGAACTGGCCTCCAGGGACCACACCCCAGCCGTGGTCCGCCAGCCCCTGCCTCGGGTGCAGGTCCTCTGGGCGCACGCGCAGTAGCCTCCCCAGAGCCCCCACACTCAGCCCTCTTACCAGCTCCCTGCTGCCAGATCCAGCTTCCCATCCTGACCCAAACTGCCCCCTGTGCACACAGAAAACGAGGACAGGGAAGCAGATGCCCGGGGGTCGGGATGATCTCATCCCCTTCCCTGCCTGCTGCTGTCTCCACTCCCCAGGATTTACACAGGAAGCAGGAGGTGGGGCCCATCTAGTCGGATGTGGCTCCGGGCACCCTCATCACTGACCTCTAGCCATTCTTGTGCTTTACATTTTTTTTAAAGCAGGGGTGAGGCTGAAAGGGAGGGGTAGGCAAGAGTCACACCAGAGCAGGGGCTGCAGAGCTGGGAGGCCCCAAATCAAGGACCTCATGGAGGGCACATCTGGTAGGAAGGGTGGTCCCAGACACAGAAAGGAGATCCAGCTGTCCTGATGGTCTGTTCACTGCCAAGGGTGGCTTAAAGTCACTTTCTCTGGGAAGCCAGCCTTGGTCTTCCCGCTTAGAGAACAAGGTGGCGCTTGTAGGGCTGCGTGCCCGCAGGGTCCCTGCCCACCCCTCCACCACAGCAGGCCCTCCCCATATTGGATTGGGTCTACTTGTTGATCTCCCCACCAGACAGAGCCCCAAAGGCCTGTGATACTGTTGCCATATTTGTATCTGAAGGGCCTAGTGCCTAGCACACAGTGGGCACTCAATAATTGTCTATCGAACAAAGACTAAGTACTGAAGAGCTAGCGGAGAGAGATCCCTGTGGCCTGGTGGCCAAGGGAAAGTTCAGGCAGAAATTCATTTAGTCAATTACTCATTCATTCAATATGCATTTATTGAGCACCTACTATATACCAAACTTCTAAAAGCAGACAGGAAAATTTGAAAAAAAGAAGGGAGGAGGAAGACAGGTTAAGAAGGGAAGTAGATCAGCTGTAGGGAGGATGGAAAGGCAAGAAGAGGGGCCAAGAGAAGTCTATGTGCATTCCTCTTTCTCCCTGAATTGGGGTTCTTGTTTCCAGAATCTTCTGTGACAGTGAAAATGGACGACACGGAATCTCGGGAGCTAATGCTCCTCATCTCCTGCATTGTTCTGGGAATTCTCCTCCTTGCCTCACTCATCGCCATATCCTTTATCCTCTTGAAAGTTAAAGGAAAATACGGTAGGTGCAAAGTTCTGAGAGCCAGGGCCAGCCCAGGGGGACGTGGGCCTTGGTGGAACCCTAGCAGGCACGGTGTGGTCCAGCAGTGGCCATCCAGCTCCTGATGGGAAGGATTCTCCCAGCATGCCCAGCAGAAATGGGACCTCGCTAGTGTGGGTCCCATGGGAGGGTCAGACTCTGTGTGTGTGTGTGTGTGTGTGTGTGTGGTGGGGGTGTCTCGATGAGGACAGAACCAGGTAGACTGGGAGAGGGCAAAAAATGACTTGTAGAATTTCTGCCTCCCCTCTCTCAGCCCTCCCCATTATGGTGAACCACCAGCGCCCACCCGCCACCATCCCAGCAGGCATCAATAGCTATCAAGCAGTTCCCATCACCATCCCCAAAGAAGAAGGTAGGCTGTCCCCCATCTGGGCGCCGGGGACTGGGGAGGACAGGAAGGGTACACTTTCTGGAGGGTCAGTACTGCTTGGGTCAAAGCAGTGCCCAGCTGCAGATGGACCAGCTTGTGGCTGTGGGACCTTGAGCAGATCAGGTCCCTCTCTGGACCTTGATGGGCAGAGGGCCTTCCAGTTCAGTCGTCCTAGGACTCTAGACTTGCAAGTTCTGGACAAATACAGGCTAAGGGTGTTTGGGATCTTGGTTCTCAGAGGAAAGCTGCACTCTGCTAATCGGCTAGTCTGCTTATGACGTCACGCCCCCTCAGTGGCCTGCCCCGCGGTTCCATCAAGGTTCTCCTGGAACACAGTTTTATTTCATATTTTCTGGGCAAAGAAAAATTAGGTCCATCATCCATCTTTTATGATAGATGGATTGATACCTCTTGAAAGTCTTGCAAAGGAGTTAGAGTTTCATCACATTGCATTATGAATGTATTCAGTCACCTTTATTAGAAAGAGTTCAATGACATGAAGACCAATACCAAACTCAGCCAAATATTATAAATATTCTTTGCACACAGTAGCCGGATGTTTGAGAAGAGACTATGAATACAGCATCTAGCGCGAGGCTGAGCCCAGAGCAGCCACCCACTGAATAGTATAGTCTAGGGGTTTAGACCAGACGCCTGCTTCTCTGGGCAGGGTGAGAACCTCTCTGCGCCTCAGTTCCCTCAGCTGTAAAATGGGGATAAAAACATTCCTACTTCACAGAGCTACTATGTGGGTAAATGTTAGAGCAGTGCCTGGCACAGAGCAAGTGCTACGTTAAGTGTTTGCTAAATAAATAAATGTTGCTCAGTTCCCGATACTGGAAGTGAGTGGGAGGAGTTTGGGAAATCCAGGCTGGGTGGTCCGTACCAGATGGGCTTCCTGGTGCCCTCCTGCCGCTCTGCCTCCCATCCCTGCTGTCTCTGTTCTCTGCCACCTCTCCCTCGGCCCTTCCCCCACCACTCTGCTACGGCCCCCGCTCTGTTCTCTCCCCAGTTCCCAAGCTGCCCATCCAGGTCGGGGCCCTCGCCCCCGCCCCCGAGGACTCGGACTCCAGCTCAGACACAGACTATGAGCATTATGACTTCGGCGCCCAGCCTCCTGTGGCCCTGACCACCTTCTACAGTGAGTGCCTGGGCTGGCTCCCAGGGCCCCACCTGCTCGGATCAGGGAGAGAGCCCAGCTGGCCAGGGGACCTTCCGTAGGTCCCACCAGGTGCCCCCTGCATGGCGTAGGCAGAATTCCCCTTGCTCCCCACTGGGGTAACTGTACAAGGTCCTGCATTGAAATTTCCAAAGAGCTTTGCAACCCCGGAGACATCTCGCTGTCTTGCGGCATCCCCACTCTGACCTCTGTCCCTCCCATGCTTGTCTCTGGCCATGTAGGGTCTTAAGACAGTAACCAGGCCCTCGACATTCACCTAAGGTGGCCGT
Organism: Cheirogaleus medius; assembly: GCA_008086735.1. Lineage (NCBI taxonomy): Eukaryota > Metazoa > Chordata > Mammalia > Primates > Cheirogaleidae > Cheirogaleus > Cheirogaleus medius. The sequence goes on from VBSM01003155.1 coordinate 1,255,054, forward strand.
GTCAGTGTGAGACATGAGGGAGTGCGGGCGAGAGGCACAGTTGTCAGGGCATCTTGCGCACCCTCGTCCCTCTCCGTGTCCCATCCCGCCCTGCCGGCCCCACCAGCCCCACCCCCTCCCCTGCCTCCACTGTCATGCCAGCTTGCACCTCTTGGCTTGCTGGTCTAGCTCTTCTCTCTTTCCTCCTGGGGACAGGAAGAGGAAAGACAGCGCCTAAGGCAGGGCCAGCAATGCTGGGAGGTTGGACTAGGCCCGAGAGCCCCACACCTCTTTTGGAATCACTTGGGAGCTTGTCAAAACTTCCTGAGCCCCATCCTGCACCCCCTGTGTAAGTCAGGATGAGAGTCTGGCTGTGCACGACAGGGACCCCAAGTGACAGCGTCCTAAGAAGTTGGCGAGGGCCCAGCCTCCTTCTTTCTTGTCACTGTGCAGTCCCTAAGATGCTCATCCACACGGTCCAGAATGGCTGATTGTTACGTCCACACTCCAGGCAGCCGAAAGGCTAGAGACGCTAGAGATGGCCCTGTCATTGCCGCTCACATTCTTCCACGTGCCAGCTGCAGGAGAGGCGGGGAAAGCCTCGACCCTGGGCAGCTGCATGTCCACATAAAGGCCAGGGCGTCTCCTACGACAGATGGAGACTGGATGTTGGGAACAGCTAGCCGCCCCCGCCCTACCTGCTGCCTCAGGGCCAGGGGGCAGCGGGATAGGACGGAGTGATCCCACTTCTCCTGGTCCATGGGCTAGTGTCTGGGAGCCGCAGGGATGGTTGCCTGAGATTCTGAGGCCAGCGTGTAAGATGCAAAACTGAGAGTCCAAAATCCTCCAACACTGAGACGAAAAGTCAGTGGTATAAGGTTCAAAAGAGCTGATTGCAAGATCCCAGACACTCAAATTCTTAACACTCTGTGCGTCTCTGTCTCTCTGACTCTGAAACTTGAAGGTGCCACAGAGGCTGTGACACAGCGATTCCAGACCATCCAGCTTCCGCTCTGGGAAGGCTCCTCGAAGGGGCAAACCTCTGCCCTTTTCCTGCCCAGAGCTGCCAGGGCACGAGGAGAGAGCCCAGACTCTTGGCATTTCCTTAAGGAACAGGAGGGCCACTGGGGCCGCGGCTGGTGGGGGGGGTCCCAGGGCACTAGAGTTTCTGGCCCCAGGCTGGTTTCAGGGTAAACATGAGTCTTCCCTAGATTAAGGTCAGGGGATTGCTTGGATTAGGACATTGGCTGAGAAAACGGACACCTGAGCCCTGCTCTACCTCTGGGGTTGCCCCCCCCCACCGTTCAGCCTCAGGGGCATCCTCCCCAGCCCCGAGGGACACCAGCCCTTCTCTCCAGACTTCTAGGACAAAGAGCCTGAGCCTTCACCCCTCCCCACTGCCCCCTCTGCCTGCAGATTCCCAGCGGCACCGGGTCACAGATGAGGAGGCCCAGCAGAGCAGGTTCCAGATGCCTCCCTTGGAGGAAGGTGAGTCTGGCTGGGGAGGGACAGGAGGGGGCTGATTAGGATGACAGACCTGCCTCCGGACAGTAGCTCAGCTCACTTGGAGACCTACCGGCAGCAGCCTGCCTCAATGGGTCCTTCCTGACTTTAACAATTCCCATAGGCAGTAAGTTCTTCCTCAAGTCTGATTTAATGCCCTCTTGCTGCATTGCTGCTTCTTTCCTCAACATTCTCCCTTTCCTGGCCCAGGACTTGAAGAGTTGCATGTCTCCCACGTCCCAGCTGCCAACCCTGGGCACTGCGTCGCAGACCCCCACTCCCTGGACCCTCAGGGTCACCCAAGGAGCAACAGTGAGTCCAGCACATCTTCCGGGGAGGATTACTGCAATCACACCAGCAAAAAGCCGCCTCCATGGAATGCCCAGGTGTTCTCTTCAGAGAGGAGTTCCTTCCTGGAGCAGCCCCCGAACTTGGAGCTAGCTGGCTCCCGGACAACTTTTTCAGGTAATCTGTGCATCCCCCAACCCCCATCCTGTAGCTGGCCTGGCTGGAGGAAGCACTAGGCTGGGAGCCCTGAGCCAGACCCAGCTCCACAGCCACTTGCTGTGTGGCCTTGGGCAAATCTCCTCCCCTCTCTGGGCCTTCATATCCTCATTTGTCAAGCTAAGGCCTTGGCTCTCCTGAGTGGTCTGGGCCTCCCAGCTCTGACAGCGAAGCGGCTGCCTCCTGGCAGCGGGTGACTGACTCTGGGGCTTCCAGCAGGGCCCTCGGCTGATGACAGCTCCAGCACTTCGTCCGGAGGAGAGTGGTACCAGAACTTCCAGCCGCCGCCCCAGCCCCCGTCGGTGGAGCAGTTTGGGTGTCCAGGTGCCAGTGGCTGGGGAGGGGATCGTGGGAGGGTGGGTAGAGGGAGTCGGGGAGGACGAGTGGGGCATCTGTTGGATACATCAGCCCAAGGGGAGAAAGGAGAAAGGAAGGGGAAAAGAAGAGAGGGAAAGCGATTATTCTTTTAAAAATCAAAACAAGAATATTAAGAAGTGGGGAAAATGGATGTGGATGGGATGAAGAAATAGTCAAAGAGGTTGTTTTGATAAGAAGTGACCTCCCCATTAGTGGAGGCATTAAACAAAAGCAGCCAGTGGGCTCCTTGGGAGAGACTGTGGTAACAGAGGGGCTCCCGACATCAATGGTCCATCACTTTGTGCACTGTGGCATCATGGGGGCTGCAGACAAGGCTCTGCCCTCAGGGCTGGCATGCTAGTCCGGGAGATGGCCGTGGACAAGACACTGGGCTGGCTTCACACAGCGCCCCAGGGGGAGGGTGCGGACCAGACTCGCTCAGCTCTGTGCTGCACCGGGGGCGGTGACTAGGCTTCCCACTGACCTGAGCCTCCCGGCCCACAGGGTCCCCCAGTCCCCAGCCTCACTCCACTGATAATGAGGACTACGATGACATCGGAGCAGCCGAGACTGAGTCCAGCTGAGGCCCCTCGGGTGGCTGCCCCCACTCCCGGCCTCCTGCTCTACCTACCGGCCCGCCCCGACCCCACCCTCCCAGGTCACCCCCATGGGGCTGAGATGCCTCCCCTGGAGGGATGGAAGAAACTCCACACCCTGTGCCCCTCGGCCTCCCTCCATCAAACTGAACTTGCTGGCACAGCCCACGGGGCCCGAGCACCCCAGGATGGAGGGTGCCGCCTCCAAGCGGAGTGAGCCCTCCGTCTCTGGGATGGACAAGCAGAGTCTAGTGGGGTGCGCTGCACTGGACTCCGGAGGCCACTTCTGACCCTCGGGGGTCCGCTGCTTTGATTCCCCAAGTCTCCGACAGCTCAGGACCAGAGGTGCTGGGAGGGGCAGCGCCTGGCGTTGCCACAGGAGCCCCCGTACTAGGGGCTGTGGGGCTGTTGTCACTCCGATGGGAGGCGCTGGGGGTGGGGCAGCTGACAGCAAACAGGATGAGCGTGTGCCCCCCACCAAGGGGCTGGAGCCTGAGGTTAGTCGGGCCGGAGACCCTCGGAGCCCCCCAGGGACACACACCGGTTCTGCAGTGACCATCTGCGGACACTGGGCCTTTATTCTGAGTTTCCTACGAATTACAAAGAGGGGCCCAGCCCAGCCCAGCCCTCCCGCAGACCCCAGAGACCGAGGAGGCCCAGTCCCTGCAGGGGCAGGAGCGCAGAGATGCCACCAAGCGCCGCCGAGTCCTCACGCGCCTCCTGGAACGGAGGGGGATGCTCCCGGGAGGAACTCGAGGGCGTGTGGCCTCGCACCCAGAGCTGTCATCGTGGACAGGCCCTGTGTCCTGTGCTGAGTGTTCCAAGATTAAACTGAATTGCTGAATGAAACTTGGGTGTGGAGTGACAAGTTCTTAAACTTCATAGAACCCAGGCTGCGTGTGTGCGTGTGTGGCATGTGTGTGCATGCGTGTGGTGTGTGTGTGTCTGTGCTGGGTGGGGCATTGGTGGCGGCAGCTCTGTCCATGGAGGTGGCAATGTTAGGGTGAACTGGGAAACCTCCCGTGGCTGGGGACGCAGGGACAAGAAGACAGGGCTTGGGCCCTGGAGGAGACGACTCAGGCAGAGCCGGCGGGAATCGAGCAGCTATTGCTTCCCTGCTCCCGCCAGGGCTCGCTGTGCCGAAGGGGGTCCCACCCCAGCCCCTAAAGCCCCCAAGGCAGGATAATTGGGGGGAGGTTAGCTCAGAGCTGCCGGGAGAGAGGGCTGCGTCCTGCCGGGGAGCGGGGAGGAGGCTGGTAGAGACGGTGCAGAGGAATCTGGGCGTTTCCTGCAGTGTTCGCCCACTCGGGCTGTGATTTCAGCTGCGATGACCAGTGCCCCGCTCTGCCGCACGGTGAGGGCTGGGGCTCCCGTCCCTCCGTTTCCCCTGGGAAGGGGCTACGGAGGAGGCAGGGCTGTAGCTGCCTCCCCGCCCACACTGTGGGGCTGGGCGGGGCCTGTTCACCTGTCCCAGAGGTGGAGAGAGGGCGGGCGCTCCCCAGGGCAACCGTCACAGGATGTGGTTGCCACTGTGCCCCCCCTGCCACTTCGGGCCCTCTGAACTGCCCCCGCCCCCCCCCGGGGCTGGCGGGGGATTCCTACAGGAGGAGCCACTGCTGGGGGTGGGGGCGCGGTCCCGGGCGGGGTTGTGAAAGCCTTTCTAGCTGGACAGCCTGGGTTCAACTTCCGGCTCCTGGCTGTGTGGCCTCGGACAAGCCACCCAACTTCTCTGAGCCTGTTAGCGTCAAGTGTGTCTATAGAACGTGCACAGCGTAGTAAACAGCTCATGGGGGTGGGGAGGGCTAGAGGCTTGGCAATAGGTGCTCCTTCTCATTGGCAGGGTAGTCGCTACAGGTGAGAGAGCTCCTTAAAAGGAGAAAGGTGCGGAGAAGACAGTAATCCGGGAGGTCTCGTGCGTTGGTGCTGGGGTCAGGGGACACGGAGGACATCCTGTCCCACTCTCATTTTACAGATGACGTCACTGAGGCCTGGGGTGGGAAAGGACCGGCCCAAGATCCCCAAGAGTTAGTACTGGAGTGACATTCAGTCCTACCCCACCGCAACCCCACTCAGACAGAGGTGGTGACACCTTTTGAGTCCCCCCCACCAGGGCTGCCTCGTCCGCACCCCCACCCCGCACAGTCTAGGAGAAACTGGGGAACTCTGAGACACTTCTGCCCTGCCCTGGGCAGCCTGGAGCGCTGTGTCGCACGAGACATGGTGTCACACGTCCAGAACGGTGATGACGGCCACGGGCCTGGGGAGGGCGGAGGGGGCTGTTCACACAGAGGCCCTTCCCCCAACCTAAGCCTCCCTGGGTCTCAGACCCGTCCCTCATTGAGCTGACTCGTGCCAGGCCTTTGCTGGGACTGAGAAGGCTGAGATGAATGACATCCGGGCTCTGGGCTGGGCCCCAGCTTGGCAGGGAAGTGTGGAGACCTCGAGTTATGACACATCTCAAGGATGCGGGAGAGGAAACGCAAAGACGTCACGTGGACTTGGCAGCCGAATACCGATTTCAGAAACATTGGTGTGGGGGAGGGGCACATCCAAGCACGGAGGCACGGTGGCTGCCGTGGCTCTCTAAGTGCAGTGAGACAGTGACGCCAGGGAATTCCTGTCTTCCTGGGGAGGGGACACCTGATCCGGGTCATAAAGGCTGAGTAGGAGTCAGCCACGAAGTGGAGGGGGAAGGGCATTCCAAGCCGACGGAACGGCCCGAGCAAAGACGGAGCAAGAAGCTGCCTGGCTCTCCAGGGAAAGGGAGGTCCAGCTTGATGAGAAGTGAGTTGAGGACACTTAATTCTCACGCCAACCCTATTTCATGGGTGAGAAAACTGAGGCCCAGAGAGGTTAAGTAAAATACTCAAAGCCACACAGGTAAACAATGATAGTACTGGGATTTAAATATGGCCATTGAGCTTCAGAGTCTGGGCGTTAACCATGGCTCTTCTAGTGGAAACCCATTCCTGTCCCTGTGCCACCAGAGCCACACTGCAGGCACAGCCAGAGCCCCAGCCCAGCTCTGGGATGTGGAGACACCAGCCCGCCTGTCTGCCAACAGCACAGGCACCCACTGCACTCTGGCGTGCTGGGCTCGGGGATGTCATAATAGAATCATGCGCTGCCTGGGCACCCGTATAGAGCCGGGCTCTGTGCTGGGCACAGAGAGGAATGAAACCCGGTCCTTGCCCTTGGAAGTTTACAGTCTCTGGAGGAGACAGACAGAGACAGTCCGTCACCATGGGGACGGTGGTGATGATGATGCCAGGCAGGTGCTATTTCATATAAGCTTCATAAGGACACTCTGAGAAGGTATTATCTTCCCTGATTTATAAATAAGGAAGCTTAGGCCCAGAGAGTTTAAGGGACCAGCCAGAAGCCACACAGCTTGGCGTGTAGCACAACTTTTCTACCTAACCCCAAAGCCCCAACGTAAAACCACCACACTGCACAGTGAGGGGCGTCATGGGCACGTGGCACCCGCTGAACCGAAGTGGATCTGCTCAGCAGCAAAACAGAAAGAAAAAGAGCAGCTGGGCCGCTGCGCCCCTTGGCGAACAAACACCCGGGAGGACAGAGGCACGGTGGGGACCCTCTGCTCCCTCAGATCCTGGGAACTGTCCACCCTGCGGGAATCTTGCCACACTGGGTGGAGTTTTAGTTATTAAAGATTCGTTTTTCATACACAGCAGGCCTGAAACATAAGCCCACCCCTTCACCCGCTTGCTCGAATGCTACAGGGAAACATCCGGGCTGGAGCCAGCGCAGGACCAACTCAAAAACAGGCGTCTTCCCAAGGGAGCATTCTTTTCCCTCCCTCCCTCCCTCCCTCCCTCCCTTCCTTCCTTCCTTCCTTCCTTCCTTCCAAGTGGTAAATACTTTAACATGGTTCAAAACCCCAACAACATAAATTCCTATCATTAAAATCTTGTCCCCACCATCCACCCTTACTATTGTTTTTCTGATATAAACACCAGCAAATATGAATACCTCTTGCCTCCCCCACCCTTCTTATACAAAAATGATGCTCTGTCCACACTCTCAGACTCCTTGCTTCTTTTCACTTCTCAGGGTGTCCCAGCGAACTTTCCCAAGGGATGCTCAACAGTAATGTTGACCATGTTCGAGTTTTGTCCCATGTGCTGCCTAAGCACGTAACCTGTGCCTCACATGGGACCCCATCACATTGCTGCAGAGAGTGTGTGGACACACAGAAGAAAGCCACTAGCTCTGCCAGGGTTTGTTGGGGAAAGTAGGACAAAAGAGGGGGCGATTGAGCTGGCCATTGAAGGATGTGTAGGAGTTTGCTGGACGAGAAGAGCAGAAAGGGATTTGGATCTGGGATTTGGAGAGTGATCACAGACATGGGGGATGGTTTTCCAACACTGCGGCCTCCAGCCACGGTGACAATATGACAACAGGGACGTGAATACTGACGGCTGCCATTCCTGAGTGCTTCACTGTGTGCCGGGCACTGCTCTGAGCACGTCACAGGCACTGACTCATTCACGCTCACCGCAGCCCCACGAGGCGCCGGCATCACCCCCATCTTAGGGTCGAGGAGACTGAGGCTCGGGAAGGTTCAGCGTTTTCCCCAGGGCTGTCAGCTCGTCCTGGTGTGGCTGGGGCCTGGCTGCCACTGCACATGGCCTCCTCCTCACCACGTGGCAGTGAGATCCACGCCAAAGGCTCCTGTCTGTGCCCACTGACCTGAATGCCCGGCTGGAGCCACGTGCAGTTCTCCAGGTCCCACAACGACATCGCATCCTCCAGAAGTCTGAGCGAGCCCTGGGACCAGGCCGGGAGGAGGCCCTGGCAGGATGACCCCGCCAGGGGCCACATGGACCTGGCTCCAAGGCTCCGAGGCCACTCCCGGGGAGCACAGGCCTGGGCCGCTTCCCTTCCCTGGCTGGGCATCGCCCGCTGGTCCCTGGCCTTCTCCACTGGAAACCTCACCGCCGAGGGACACCTGACAAGCCCCTGCCCAGCTCCCCACTCCTCCCTATCGCCCCATCTGTGGTTTCCACTTCCGCCCCTCGAGAAGACCCTCTTGGCAGTTCTGGTGAACAGGCAGCGGTGGCTGGAGTCCTGTGTGGCCGCTCGGTGTGGACCCTTCTCGGCACGGTCCCTGGCCCCCGTCCTGGCTTCGTGGGGCTGGGATGGAGGCTCCATGGTGGGGGGGAGCAGGGGAGCCCTCATCAAGGAAGGGACAAGTTCAGCGTAGCCTCAGTGGAAAGTTCATCTCCCACCACATCCTTCAGCTGTTTACCAGCTAGATGGGGTTCTGGCATCCTGACTTGAAAAGAGGCTCACCCCTCACCAGCATCATGGAGGAAGCACCGAAATAGCAACAGAGGAAGACAAAGAAGAAAGACACAAAGGTGGGGGGGG
>VBSM01003155.1:1271154-1281912 GCA_008086735.1 Cheirogaleus medius
GGCCTCCCAGAGTGCTAGGATTACAGGCATGAGCCACCACGCCTGGCCAACAACTTCCTTTCTTTCAACCATTTAAACATGTAAAAACCACTCTTGGCTTCTGGGCAACACAAAACCAGGCACGGGGCCACCTGGCCCCAGGGCTGTCACTTGCGTGGCCCTGGTCTAGTGGAACAGTTTCAAGAAAGCCACCTTGCACGCCCTCACGCATTTTAAAGTTGTTTTCTAAAATGTTTCATCAAAAGTTTGGTGAAGCAGGATGTGATTCATATCCCATATACAATGTCATATTTTCAATACTGACATGTCAAAAGAAAACTTATGTCATCCTTTTAAATAAACCTAGTGGAATGTAACTTTGACATACACCATTATCCATTTTTAAAATATGTGAGTAAGCCATTCTTTAGCAGTTAGTGCCATGACACCATTCCTTTGTCTCCTTGAACTCTTCTTCCACTCTTTCCATATAATCTCACCCTAATATATTTTCATGCCTCGAAATCTTATAGTAATCACTCCGTGAGTCTTTAAACAAAAATATGTATAAATTAAAATGCTTAAACTTTATCATTTCCTGTGATCATAAGGCCCTCATAAAATTTTTGCTCTAGATTACATTGTCATACAATTATTATTAACACATAAAGCGAAAAATCATGGGTGCCACAAATTTTGATATTACTTATTGTTAGGTTTCTTCCAGGTGGGAACCCAAAAAGTATGTATGGGATGGAATGCGGTTAATGGAAAACTTAGACTTATAGAACAATAGCCACAGGAGTCAGAGAGTTCAGAGATTATAACTCTAACAAGATAGTGACAGATGCTGGCATTCCTGTCCCCCCTGACAAGGACAAAACTACCCCCTCCCCTATCTCTACAGGATGAGACTGACTCAGGGGTCCCAGAAATTGGTTTTTTAAAAAAATTTTATTACCTGGGCTATTCCGGCCCAGGTACTCACTCCCCCAAGAAAAACCATCTACAAAACCCAAGTCTCTCCCCTCTCTCGGGGTGGACGCCCTTGTGACCTCCACTCATCTGCACCCAGATGCTCAAAATAAACAGCATTTTACTACAAGTGAGACTTTGTGTGTGTCTCTCTCTCAGCTCTGGACCTAACATTTATTACATTAGTATAATAAGTAATATTTGATATTATATCAATATAATAAGTAACATCAAAATTTGATGATGGTTAGCCACAGAAAGCTAAATTTATCGGAAAGGTATCTTAATGAGACATTCAGGTTTCCCCACCTCACTTAGTTAATGTATCCATGGTGGATTTCACTTGCTGCTAGAACAAGACAGGATTAGCCCCTTGCTTATTTTTATTGACTGAGTCCATGGAGCCACAAGGAGTTTGTCACAGTGACGGCACTCAATTTTTTTCAACTCTGTCCAAGTTTGAGGCCAAAAACATCGCAAAGCCATCTAGAATCGAATTATTGTTTTAATTTTTAAAAAGTTGTTGAAAACAAAAGTCGGAAGCCATCTGACTCGAAAAATGATTTGTTACCCATCTTAGAGTCATTGGATTCCTCAGCCCCACTGCCAACACTTCCCACTGTCCCTTTATCGGCGCCCGGGAAATTTTTCCTCCCAATAGGATCCGGGGTGGGTCAGGACCCCACCTTTTTAGTGCAGAGGAAGCAGAGCGATTGTGACAGGCTGACGGGAAAACCAAGCTGAGACCATGCACAGACAGGGAGGGAGGAAGTTGAGGAGCTAGAAATCGGTTCCCACGCAGCCTGGCGCGAAGATGCAGAAGCAGATCTTTGCGCTGAGGAGCCGCTTTGTCCAAACTCCTGCACCTAGACAGGGACCAAGCTCTAGCAAAGCTTCCAGCAGCCTCAGGCCACGTCCCCGGGGCCAACTCAGCCCCCTTGAGCTCCTGTCCAGAAAAGCCAGGGGCTGCCAGCACCCGAGGATGGATGCTTATTTTTAAAAAGCTACTGTTGTAAATCCTTTCTCTGTCCCTTTGAGATGAACATGCATCTCCTTCACCCCAGCAGAGCCACCCCTGTGCGTAGTTGTCAGCAAGAGCAGGGAGGAGCCTCACTTTGGTAAAGGCCAGTCGGCCACCCAGCCGGTCATCACGCAGACATTGACCACTTTCTTACCACACTCGATTTTTGTAATTTTTCACTTCCCCGCCTCTGCTTGGGCCCCAGCTTGCTTCTCCCCCTTTGAAACACCATTCTCCTCTGCATGAACTGAGTTAGCTCAGTTACGCCGGACCCTCTTCCCCACTGAGGCAGCAACCGATGAGTAGAACCCGTCTCCACCTCCTGTGACCAGGGCCCGGCTTTGTTTCTCCTTGACTGTGCACATGTCCCCTCGCCCTGGCGGAACCACTCATCAGTTACAGTCTCTTTCCTAAGGGACATGAATCCAGATGAGCCTGGCGAGGCCTCCCCAGGGTGCGCAAGACAACCGCTAACTGATCACAAGGCCACCAAGAGGACACAGAGCCGCCCGTCCAGCCAAGAAGAAACAGCAGCCACCATTGCACCCACAGAAGCCCCCTCCCACAGGATCATCTCCTCTTCCTCCCCTTCCTCCTCCTCCCCCTCCTCCCCCTCCTCCTCCTCCTCCTACTCCATCTTCCCTTGCAGAGGATTTATTGCTGGTGCCCTGGAAGGACAGACTAAAGTCCTTCCAAGCTGAGAAAAGTGCCTTCTGTTCTGGACAAAGAGAAACGAGTTCCTGATTGTTGGGGCCTAGAAGAAACCGTAAAGATCCTTAAGGCTCCCGAATGCATGTCATGTAGCAAAGTGGAGGGCGGGTAGGGCACGGAGGGATTCTCTAAGGCACTGCAGCTGGTCAGAGGCCGCCCATCTCCCATTTCAAACAGCCCTGACAGATGTAAACACCGGGTGACCTGATGCATGGCTGACAGAGGGTGGCCCCAAGTCCCGCGGCTGCACAGATCAGGTCACCTCGGCTGACCCTAAAAGCCAGTGGCCAAGAGAAGGTTCCGGGCGTGGGAAGCCAACATAGAGCTGCATATGGTAAAAATATAGACTGAGGTTCACTTGAAAGGTAGCAGCGCCCCTCCCCTAGGAATAGAAAGCTGCCTCGAGGTAGATTCTGGAAATCCTGAGGCTCAGAACGCCTTGCAGGGCTGAAGGAAGTGCAGGGGATGCTTAATGACAGCCCCACCCGGGGCAGGGGCTTGGACTCCTTGACCCCCAGGAGTCCCGGTGGCTGCCTTGTGCTCTGCCTTCGAGGCCTCTGGAGTGACCTCAGTCATTGCGAGAGCCGGGGCCACAGGTCCTGGAGCGGGAGGGCGGCAGCGGCCTCTGAGCTAAAGAAAGTCGTTCATTCTAGAGCCCTGGCAGTTCTTTTCAGGCTCAAGAAAAAGGGAAGGCGGGAAGGTAAATGCCTGAGGCTAACAGCCTGTCTGCAGCATACAGCGACCGCAGGGCCCAGACTGCTGGGAGGGCCTAGAAATTTCTGTTGCACAGAGAGAGCCCCATGCCATGTGGGGGCTGCGTGTTGCTGACCGTAAGGAAGGGAAAACATCCTAAAATGCCGTCCAAAGGAGGCTGGTTGATCAGTTAGGCACACTCACAGCGGAATGCTCTTCGGAGACTGCTGTAGCTCTCAATTTATTGCCTGGGAGAGGTGACTCAGCCCGTCATTATTGGGTGAAAAAACAAATTTAAAAACAGCATAGATAGTAAGATCCCATTTATGTGAAATAGTCTCTCTCTCTCTCTCTCTCTTGCACGCGCACACATGGGCGCACACACACAAATGCACGCACACACCCCCAGGTATCTGAAAGTCTCTGAAAAGTCAGGAAGGACCAGCATTGGGCAGCTTGGGGGGTGCAGGGCCTGTGTAGGGCCCCACACTCAGAAGGGCCCGAGCTCAGTTTCATCCTTTGCTGCCACTGTCTTAATTTCTAATGACATAGCTGGCCCTGCATGGAATAAACTCCCTTTTAAAAAATTAACTTTGCTGAGAAATCATTGTGTACAATAAAACACGTCTATTTTTAAGAGGATGGTTGGAAGTGTTTTGACAAATGCGTGTATCCATGCAACCACCACGGTTGAGACACAGAACTTCTCCGCTAGCCCACCGGGCTGCTCAAGCCCTGCCGCTGCGCCCCTCCCAGCCCCAGGCGACCACTGATGGGCTTTCCGTCACTGTAGCTTGGTTCTGTCATTTCCAGAATTTGATAAAACGGAACTCTATGTCATTCCTTCTTCCCTCAGCACCGTGTTCTAGAAGTCACCATGTTGGTGTATTGTCAGTGGTTTGTTCTTTCTTATTGTAGAGAAATATGGAGATACACCCACACACACACACACACACACACCACCACCACCACCATTTGTCCCTTTCCTCATTAACGGACATTTGGGTAGTCTCCGGTTTGTGGGCTTTTAGAGCAGTTCTGCTATAAATTTTCACGTACGAGCCATGTGGGGATATGAGCTTTCACTTCTCCCAGGCAAGCACCTAGGAGTAGAATTACCAGGTTGTATGGGAGCTGTATGGTTAATTGCATAAGAAACTGTCAAACCATTTTCCAAAGTGGTTGGACCACATATGCACAAACAGCATGTTACATGCTTTGAATACCATGCTCAGTATGTTTTTCTTCAACGTCTAGTGCCACAAATACACTACAGAGGGTCCAAAAGTCTGGAAAGACTTATTGTACTTTTTCCAGATTAACAATTGGATCTATCGCTTCAAATATAGAGGTACCTCACTTGAAAAATGTCTAGAGGTTGAAGAAAAACATGTATTTTGAAAACGTAACTAACATAATGTTTTAAAATAAGCTTATCCTATGTCTCCTGAATTTAGGGGCACGCTGAATGTAGAAAAAATAACTAGTAAGGTCATTTCAACATTTTAGGCACTTTATAATAATAGTTGTGGTTTACTTCCCAGCTATAAAAGCTATATTTATTTGTTGTAGAAAATTTAGAAAATACAAAAAAGAAGAAAAATATAGTTTAAAATCCAAATCATCATAATGCTATTTTCTCCTGCATGTTTTACTAGTTATTTGTGTGCGTTGAATGATATTAACTGGATTTTTTATCTTATGTGAACATTCTAAATTATCTCCTTATTAACAAAAGCAGTACTTCCTCATAGCAAAAATTTTAAAACAAAATATTAATAATTAAAATTTAAAATCAGAAATAAGAGATTCCTCCCCAAAGTTGACAACTTGCTTTGTATTCTTTCAACTTTTGTTCATATCTTTTCAGTCCTTTAAATATATATATACCTGTATGAACCTTGTGTACTTTTAAGCACATACAATTTAAAAATTTATATAGTTTTACATCCTACTTTTTTTCACCCAGTGATATGTCATTAAATATTCCTAGAAAACAAGGTTTTTAGTGTCTACATAATACTCCACTGTATAAGTTCGCCTTAATTTATTAAACTAGTACTCAAAATGTTAGACACTTCAGTTGAGTCTGTGTGTGTGTGTGTGTGTGTGTGTGTGAGAGAGAGAGAGAGAGAGAGAGAGAGAGAGAGACCCCCCGTGCCTGGCCTTAAAAATAATTTTTAAAAATTATTATTAAATTCTCTGCAAAATGTATTTATTCTTCAACTGGTCAAAATTCAGTGCAACTGTCCCCAAATTTTTTAACTATTTTAGAGTGAAAAATTGTTGAGAAATGTGCATGCTCGTGATTATTACAGAGGTTAGGGGTTTTTTTTTCCATCCACTTCCATCTTTTCTTTTGTAAGTTGCTTATATTTTAACCTATGTTTCCTTTTTCTTACAGACACATAAAAGTATTTAATATATTTTTGAGTCCCCAGCATTTAGAACTGTTCCTCAACCATTATAAGCACTTAATAAATGTTAAATGAATGAATAAATAAGAGGAACATTAATTGTTTTTCATATATGTTGAAAATATGTGCTGGTTATCAAATAGCTTAAAATTTTGTTCTTGGTGCTTTATGATTTACAGAATTTTAAAACCTATTTTCATTTTTCTTTTACAGACTCCTTCATATTCTATGCCTGGTAAATCTTTCCCTCATCCTTAAATCAGATAAGCATTGCCCTATATTATCTTCTAGTTCTATTTTTGTAAAACACTTAAATCTTAATATCTGGAAGGAAAAGCTCTGTTTTACCATTCTTATATTTCAAGAATTTCTTGCTAATTCTCTCCATTTTATCCTTTAGGATAACTTTAAAATTACTCAATGCCCCCAGCTTTCCAACACACACACACACACGCAAATGCCATTTGGGTTTAAGGGGAACTGCTTTTAACCTGTAAGTTACGATGCTTGGTCTTTCTGTCCTGTACCTTGGGTGCCTTCACACCAACCTCTCCTCTTGTCCCCAGGACCTTTATTGGAGGGAGTTGGAAGGACCCAGAGGTCGTGAAGCCAGCATCAAATGGCGTCCCTTGCGCCCCCAAGCTCAGCACCAGCCTCTCGATTTTCAGCTGGATGTGCTTTAAGATGATTAATTAGCAAATATTTTAAAAAGACACTCACAAGTCTGTGAGATTGGGGTCCAATAGGCACTTTCTCTCTCTTTAGGCTGGAACGTAAATTGAGAGACCGGTTTTTAAAGAAGCTGAGAAGCGCGTACCAAGGGCTTTAACGATGCCTGTTCTTTGATGAGGAGACCCACGTCCAGGAACCGCCAAGGAAGCCTCATGGACAAACATAGGCACAAAGATGTCATTTACCACATGAGTCAGAAGGAAAAAACTAGATGTTTAACATTTAGGAAACCTATTTGGTAAATTCTGGTATATAGACCAGACAGAGTTTTACGCAGTTTTCAGAAGTGATTCTTTTCATAAACCCCAGCAAGATGTGCAGCAAACAAACCTAACAGCTGCCCGTGACACTCTGGCTGGTGGGATTGGATGGGATTCTTTTTTCTTTCTGGTTTTTAAAACAGTTTTCCAACTTTTGGACCATAAACATGTAGTTCTTTGATAATTTTTTTAAACCTACTTTAAACGAGCAATTAATACTTTTCAAAATTGATACAGCCTATTTTCATAACAAACCCATACTCATTAAAAGGATAAAAGAAAAAACGCTAAACACTAATCATTGCACAAAATCTAAAAAGAAAGTAAAAATATCTAAAATCCTACCACCTCGAGATAACCACCGCTATCTCACATTCGACTGTACAACAGCAGGCAGATACCTACACATGGGCACAGAGACACATGCATGTGGTTTTACAGACTGCTTCTTTCCCCATCAATATGTCACGGACATCCTTCCACAGCAATAAAAGTCCATCGACCTCGCTCTCTTTTAATGGTCTGCATTAAAATATTTCCACCCATGCATCTTGTAAGAATGAACCATTATTTATTTAACCAATGCACTATTGATGCACATTGAGGTTGTCTGCAATATTTCACTTAGTCATTAACATATCGGTAAGCAAGCTGGACCGGGGGTCAGCCTCCATTCTAACGTCCTATCTACAGTTTCCTTCTCTGTAAGAAGAGGACATAGTGGACATCAAGTGACTCCTGAAATGCCTCCAGCTGCAGCGTTCTCTGATTTCTTGCAGGCAGCTGACTTCTCAGGAGTATGAAGTGCTCGGTGTAATTTAGAGCAATCTGCACAGCTAAGAATAGTGTTCGTCTCTAAAATGATACTGTGGAAGCCTTCAAATTACCACCAGCCTTCAACGGTACATATTTCCTGATCCGCAGGATGACTGGGAGGTGGCTTCTGACGACATCTTGGGCTATCAACCACCAGAATGCAGCTCTGTCTTCAGTCAGGCTAGCATCTCGCCAAAAAGCAGAGCTGTGCAGCCACCTGCCTTCCTCCCAGTGATTCTGTTCTCAGAGTCCTCAAACACACACACACACACTAGGATGCCTTGAACTTCATGTTTGCTCTGCAGCAAATCTCTCAAGAATCCCCCTGCTATCAGCACCATGCCCCTCATAAATGCTCATAAAACGGGCCTCTTCCTAACAGAGAGCTTTAGATGTTGTGTAGCAAGTCTAAGAGTGGGATTCACCTGGGCAGATTGGCTCTGACCCAAAAACAGCAATGGCAAACATTAACTGGGCACCTACTATGTGCTATGCACATTTTTGTGCATCACTTCATTTCTGAGGACTGGGCAGTTTCTAAAGGCAGTTGGGGAAAACTCTCATCAAGAATTGTAGCCTTAAAGAGTGTCTCTGACTCTATAAACCAGGCTTATAAAGGCCCAATCCTCTGATGCATAAATCCCTGCTACAATAGTAATTACATCTAGCCACTTGTAAGTATCTTTCACAAGCATTAACTTGCTTTGGTCCTAAAGAACTGCTTTCACTGAATTGGGCTTTGGGGGAGACCTTCAGTCATCAAGGGATTTTATAAGGAACAGTCCCGTGAAACTTGCTATTTATTGCTTATAGAAATGATGAGAATGTCTTTCGAGACAATAGAGAGGGTCCTCAGGCCTCTGGATTTGCCTCTTTGCTTTGGCCACCAGGAAGCTCAGATGCAAACCAGCGCCCACCACCTATAAAATGGAGAGACCTTCTGGTATGATGCACCATGTGGATAACCTTCACACAAAATTCATCTTATTTGCCACCCACGTTTTCTTATCACCCAGATTTTTCTTGGTTCTTTTTCATCCTGTTCCCTTTCTTGCACTGCTGCCTCATATCTATGGTGGATGGGAAGGAGAATAAATGTTAGAAGTCAGATGGGACAAGTTAGGTCCCCTAACTCCCGGCCCCTTCCCTGCCTTTGACGACTGGGTTGCCTGAGGAGGGGGAGTCACTCTGATGGGCTGGTCTGAGTCACCCTCAGTCGCTGCAACCTCAGAACAAAGTGCCTCGTTGGCCCTTTCCACATCTTCCTCAACCGCTCCACGTTTTGTTCTTAACCATCAAAACAGACCTGTTCTCCTCCCTGCCCACCAGGTAAAGGTGACAAAGTCAGCAAATTAAAATAACCCTTGAAAGGCCATCTCCTGTGGATCCAGAACTCTTAATTAGTGGCCTACCAGGTTTTAAGGTGACTGAGAGAAAGCCTGAATTTAAAAACAAAACAAAAACCAAAAAGCCCTCCAGCACCTAAAGCTCCACGCTGCTGCCCAGGCACGAGCAAAGACGTCCGCACCAGGTGCTCGTCCCCACCAGACTGCACAGACCTCAACTTCTTCCAGGTCATTGAGCGGTTGTGCTTGACCTCTCCACTGCCTGGCCTGCCCTCCCTCCTCTGGTCCATCCTGTGAGCCCCACCTCCTCCAGGAAGCCTTCCCTGACCTGTCCATCCAGACCCTGGTGGGCACTCTGTCCTCCCACCCCTCTCCACCTGTTGTGAGCTCAGCACGGTTCAGCAGGTGACGGCTTCCGATCCTGACCCATGCCCCCGCTCCTGGCCATTGCCCTCGGTCGAAGCCACGTGGCTGCCTGTTCTTAAAACACTAACCCAGTTTCAAGTGAGATCACAGAAAGCACAACCTCTCCTCGTTAACTAAAGTCCGGCCAAAGCTGTCATTAAGACCTGGCCTCAGCAGACAGGGACGGTAAATCCTCCACGCTGCGTTGTCTTATAAGTGGCTCAAATTAAGACAAACCCCAATGCCCAGCCCAGCACCACAACACAAGGGTTCTAAAGAAACGCTCCCCAACACAATACGTCTTGACATTTACTGCGCATGTACCCATGACCTTGAGTTAGAAATTCACCTCCCTCGAGTTTCTTATCTGGTGAAATGCAGATGCCACGGTGCCCACCTCGCACTAAGTAGCTGTTGACGTCCCTTCTCTGTGCCTCCTCTCACGGGGCCGTTTGGACTCGAAGGGAGCCGAGGCACCAAAGCTTCTTAGAGTGAGGCTCGCACAGGACAGACACCAGGGACCCACCGCGACGCAGTCATCGAGCTATTGTGACAGTGTGACATTCCCAGCATGGTGCCTGGCATAGAGCAAGCACTTAATAAACCCGAGCCGCCGAGGCTGTGTGGTTATTACAACTTCTAGTTTTCAAAGCCCTTTAGATCTATTTTCACACACAGTCATAGCACGTTCAGCCGAACCCTGTGTTCTCTGCACAGCCCCCCGCTGCGGGAAGAGGATGCTTTTCTCGTCTTTCTTTTTTTATTTTGTAATGAAGCAATGCTTTGTGATGGCGAATCATTGCTATAGTTTGATTTTCGTTTCCTTTTTTTAAAATGAATTGGTTGATTTTTTTTCCCCTTGTTTCCTCCAAGTTTTAAAATGGAACAAATGAAACAACATCCACCACAGGCGTCCAAAGCAGAGAGAAGCCGCCTGCAGCCACCCTCTGTGTCCCTGACAAACCACTGTGCCCTGCCTCTGGCCCTGCTCCCTGTGACTCCCACGAGGCCTCTAAGGGCCTGCCCCATACCTGTTTCCTGGGTCCCCGTCACCCTCCAGCCTGTTATTCTTTTTTGTTTTGTTTTAGTTTTCGTTTTTTTCTCTTTTTCTTTTGTTTTTTGGTTTTTGTTTGTGACGAAGTCTTGCTCTGTCACCCGGGGAGAGTACAGTGGGATCATCATAGCTCACGGCAACCTTGAATTCCTGGGCTTAAGCGATCCTCCTGCCTCAGCCTCCCGGGTAGCTGGGACTATAGGTGCCTGCAAAGATACCTGGCTAATTTTTCTATTTTTTAGTGGAAACTGGGTCTTGCTCTTTCTCAGGCTGGTCTTGAACTCCTGACTTCAATGGATCCTCCTGCCTTGGCCTCCCAGAGTGCTAGGATTACAGGCGTGAGCCACCG
>VBSM01003155.1:1290241-1314897 GCA_008086735.1 Cheirogaleus medius
TGGCGTGTGCGTGAGAATGGCGTGTGCACAGGGTGCTGCAGGGTTGGGGTGGGGTGGGGTGGGGACAGCCTGTTCTCAAGAAGTCTAGGCAGGCTTCCCGGAGGAGGTGGCAGTCGAGACTAGAAGGACGACAATCATAATCATGAGGACGATGAGGATGTCGGTGAGCACTGGCTCAGCCCTACAACACGCCAAGCACTTTCTGACACTTTACACACATTGACTCGTATAACCTTCCCAGTCACCCTTGGAGGCAGGTGCCATCGCCATCTCCACTTTGCAGAGGAGGGAACTGAGGCACTGAGACGGTAAGTAGCTGGCCCAAAGGCACACAGCTGATGCGAGCACGACGCGAGAACAGGTCGACCTGCCAACGGAGCGTAGGGAGCAGGACGGGGAAGTCCCGGGAGGAAGGAGCTCGGCATTCGTGGAGAGTGGCCAGTGCTCGGGGGTGTGGTGCGTAGGGCACAGTGGTCACTTGTGGGTGTGGCCTGCTGGCGTGCTCTGTCCGTGACCCACAGGGTGGTGTTTTGTTTCTTTCTCCTATAGACAACATTTGAAAATTGGCAGGTTTCACATAAAAACCCAGATTTCCAAGGGCGTGTTGGACAACCAGGATCTGGGGACATGGAGGCCATTATCCTCCCATGACAGCAATCAGAGTTGGGATAATTCTCTTTAGGTGGGGTGTAGGCTCCCACCCCAGTTCACTGCAGCCCCCACCGCTCCGCAATATCTCCCCTGTCGGCCCAGTTAGCTCACAGACACGGCCTGCCGGGGAGTGGGGTGGAGCACAGAGCTGACAAACTTGGGCTCAAGGGTTTTAAGAGCGAGGAGGGCAACGATGATGTGACCAAACTTCCACTGCACAGAGATGACACCAGCAGCTCTATGGAAGAGGGGCGGGAGGGAGCACATGCGGGGGCAGGGTGGGAGGAGGATGAGGAGACAAGTACCGTCCACACAGCACCAGCGTACTGAGGCTGGCCCCAGCTGAACTTCTATGGGGCTGATTTTACAGGGACTCTTTCCCCGTGTTCTCCCTGGGCTCAGGATGGAAGCTGTCACCTAGCAAGCAGACTCCCCGTGGAAGCCTGGGGTCCGCAGGGACCTGCCAGAGCACCTCACCGAGAGCCAAAGGGAAAAGGATGGAAGATGCTCTCGGGAGCTAACTCGAATGCCGCGTGGCATTTCACACGTTGATTCCGTCAGTGAGACGCTGAAGCAGGTGCAGAGGCTTCAGAAACAGTGGCCCGGTCGACAACGTGCTCAGCCACCTCGCTTCACCCTCCTGCCCTTTCAACTCGGAGCGGCCCCGCACCGTCTGTCTCTCTCTCAGTACGCTTTCTGTCGCTGGTTGGCTCGCTCTCGAGTTCATTCCTGCACGAAGCCAAGAACTCACTTGGACGGTTCAGGGGGGCTTCCTCCTTTCACTGGGGCACCCCCTGCCTCGCTCTCGCTGAGGTCGGGTGAGAAGTAGGAAAGGAATTCGAGAACTGGGAGGTGGATGAGGACATGTCACTCGGCCATGGAGAGGACATGCCCACGGTCAGGCGTGTGTCGCTGCCCACCTGGCCGTGCTCCTCTGGGACTGTCTCCCGTCTCTACAGTGTGGGTGACGACACGTCTCGGGGTGGGATTAAGCAAGGTAATGCTCGTGAGGGCACTTCGGACACCGTGAAGGGACTACAGACGTGGTAGGCCTCGTTGCTACTGTGTTGTCATCGCTGTTGCTCGTGTGTTTTTGAATCCGGGGCTGGGCTCCAAAAGGGAAGTCGGGCGAGAAAGTCAAGTCGCCCATCTTTCCTCTCCCGCCCCAAAGTTCCCCCGCTCTGACGCTGCCCCAAGACCCTTTCAGGCTAAAAAATCCACATGGAGGTGCTATTCAGAGAGATCTCCCACTTCTATGGTTAAAAGGGCCCCCCAAGCAACGCCTTTCCTGAGCTCTCAAAGTCCACCTAGTGGGCACCTAGATTAAGTCGAGCCAAAAACCTGGATAAAAGCTAAAAGATTCAACTGACATGCAGACGTTTCCGACTTTCATCCTCTGTGGATCTGTGTGGATCAGAGTTAAGAGACAGGTTTCAGTTCATGCGCCGGGTCTGCTGGCACCAAACCCGGTTATGCCAAGCGTGAATCTGAGCTGCGTCTGAGCCCAGCAGAAACTAAGGCTATCGTTGACTAGTGACATCTGCCAGGGGCACAGGAATGCTGATCCCGTGGGTCCTGAATTTGTTACAAATAGTAGACAAAACATCCGGACCTCCGGCCTCTTCGCACTGGGGTCCACCCAGACGTTTAGGCCGTCCGGACCCAGCCCCGGGGCTCGGAGACAGAGGATCCAGGGGCCTCGTGGAGGACCTGTCTCCGCACCAAGAGCCCGGCTGCGACGCTCCCGCCGTGTGCTCCTCGCCCGCCTCACTCTGTCTTCTATTGAAAGCAATCTGTCACCTTTCACGTTTCCACTCAGGAAACAGCAACCACGGAACAGAAGAACAATCAAGATCCCGTTGCCTTGATGGATTCATTTCGATACAACTTCACTCAAGAGCTGGCCGCTTCCTCATTTCACATTTCACCATCAAAGACGGGGCCAGGGCAGAGCCGGGGAGGAGGCTTATCTGCAGCACGCCGGGCAACAGTTTTCCGCAGCGAGGCGACGCTGACATGGCAGCCCAGGGACCCTCGGCCCATCCCAACAGCCCACAGCGGAGGGTCGTCCTGGAACGTCACCCTCTGGTCCCATCCTACAGGCTTCCACAGCCAACTGCGGCAAAGGGGAACAAAAGCCCTGCGAGAACCCTTCTGCTCAGATGAGAGCAGCAAGGCCCAGAGAGGGCAGTGGTGTGGCCACGGTCACACAGCGAGGCCCTGGAATCGGGTCTCCGCACTCTGGCTTGGGCACTTCATCGCTTCGGGTTACTTGATGGAGGAATGTCTCCACCCCTCCCCCAAGGGGGAAAGGGGGTCACACCAGAGGCTCGGGCAGCCCCAAAACCAGGATTCTAACAAGGGAGTGGTCTGCCAAAGGGCTGATGGCTGAGGGGACGTGCCCTGGGCAGAGCAGGGGGAGGGCAGGGACTGCAGCTTCCAGGCCCTCCCCAGAGGTTTTCATGAGCAACTACTTGGTCCTTGAAAGAGAATCCCAGCGTGACTGAGAGGCAGCCCGCGAATGTGGTGACCACGCACTACGCGGCTAGAACCCAGCCCTGGCTGCAGCCACCGGGGGGACCAACAGCGACACCCTCACTCATCCGATAAACATGTGCCAGCCTCCACGCCAGGCTCTGCGCTACGGTCCTGGAAGAGACCCAGTGTCTAGGTCTTCAGGCGCTGAGAGGAAAATCATTAGCACGAAACAAAAGGCAGCTTTCACACAATGGAACACAACACAGCAACATAAAAAGTACTGGCTGCTGCTACACTCGAAAACACGGATGAGTTCCACAGGCACCGGATAGCCCGGGGACCAGAGCGGCAACAGCGGCATCCACCCTCTGCGCAGCGCAAGAAACCGGGCAGTAGCGTTGGGGGTCAGGATGCGGCTTGGCTCCCGGTGGGAGGGGAGACGGATGGGAAGAGGCCCTGGGGAGCCTTCCGGGGGATGGAAATGTCCCGTATCTTTCCTGAGCTGGGCGGTGGCTACATGGCATACGTGCGTGTGGGCGCACAGGCGTGTGGGCGCACAGGCGTGCATGTGTGTGTGCACGCACGTTATACCTCAACAAGTTTGGTGTTTTTAAAAAAGCCATTAACAGTGTCTGTCTCCACATCTGTTTTCAGAGCTCACCATACACATACATATGTTTGATCAAACGATGAGAAGCCTTGGCCGGAGGCAGTGCTGCTGGGGTTTTGCGCCTTCCTGTGAAATGGGAAACTGAGGCCCTGCAAGCCCGCGTGTGCTTCCTAGTGACCACAGTGCACGGCCACCCAGGGAGCAAGTCTGTCCGTGGAAATGCAATCGACACAACAAGGCCCCTCTCCACGGCCCGTGCTCGGAACCGGTGAAGGAGTCAGCCATTCTGCATTCTGAGCTCAGGGCCAAGGAGCTGTGGGTGACAGATGGCACCCACCAGGAGCAGGGACACATGAGTCTCGGATCAGTGACAGACCCCAGGCTCCAGCGTGACCTAGTTTTGAGAGAGCTGGGGCTGGAGCTGGTGGCCTCTGGTGATGCTCTTTCCTCTGCTCAGTGGGGGGTGGAGGGAGCCCAAAATAGCAACCCCCTCCCCCAACCCACACTCAGACAACAGGTGACTAAGAAGGGAAGGCTGGAGAGGAGGGGGGAGGGGGTGGCTGGCAGGCAGAGTGGGGTGGGCTCCGGGGCTCCTGGCTCTCTTCTCCGGGGCACAACTGTGGGGCGGAGAAATGCCGAGCTGTGATCACATGACCCTGCTGCCAACACCCACCGTCCCTCCTGTCCACGGTGATGACACCAATACATGCCAGCCTGGCCCTCTCTTGGCCCCAGACCCACACCCCTCGGTGCCTGAGCAGCATCTCCACTTGGGTGTCTAAAGGCATCCCAAGTGTCAGTGGCCAAAAGCAAACTCCTGACTCTCCCCATCTCAGGACAGGAATCCTCCATCCTTCCAGGTGCTCTGGCCAAAAATCTCGGTGCCACCCCTGACTCCTCTTTCTCTTATATCCCCTCTGCAATCCATCCAGAAATCCTACGGGTTCTGCCTTCAAAATGTAGCCAGACTCTGACCCCACCACCTCCACTGCAACCCCCTGGTCCAGGCCCCCTTGTCTCACCTCCTAACTGGTCTTCCTGTTCTCCACCCTGCATGCAGAGTGATCCTGTTGCCTCTCCAACCTCACAGCCTACTTCCCTATCCTGCTCACACCGCTTGGACCATGCTGGCCACCAGACACACCAGACAGCTCCTGCCTCAGGGCCTTTGCACTGGCTGGTCCTTCTGCCCTGCATGCTCTTCCACTAGATATCCACTTGGCTCCCTCTCTGCCTTGGGTGGAGCTATCCCTAATAACTCTACTGAAAATATCACCCCTCCCTGTCCCTCCTCTCCTCTGCTTTCATCCCCTCCATAGCATTTACTGACACTTGACACACAATATATTTTCACTTATTTATTTTGTTTATTGTCTGGCTCCCCAGATCGGACTGTAACAAGCATGAGGGCAGGATGTTCTGGGTCTGTTTTGTTCACGGCTACATCCCCGACACCGAGAACAGTGCCCAGCGCACAGCAGGCTCTCAGTGAGTCGGTGCACAAACGATGAATGCGTCCAGGCCCAGCGCCCTCCCTTTGGGACCACAGCCGAGGCGGCAGAACTCTTCCCCTTTCTCCTGGCCCCTCAGTGCCACACCCAGTACCACACCCAGGGCAGAACTACAGACATCCAGTGTGTCTGCAGTGGGTCCTCCTTGTGTCCCCTTAGACAAGGGACCCCTCAGTTCTGATGCCTCAAGATACCTCTTGCCTCCTTGATCACCCTCACGTCTGTCCTGCCTCTTACAATTTACAAAGAGCTTCGAGGCCCTGAGCAAGATCTCAGCAACCTTGTCGCACAGCCTGGGAGACCCAGGCTAAGGCCCGAAGACATGCAGCACAGGAGGAACAGGAACCGCCTGTCCTGACATCAAGCTTGGCCCTGAGTCAGTTCCACCCTATCTCCGCCACCTGCTTCCTCCAGCCCTGCATTGCAGGCTCACCACGATGGCAGTGACCATACCCGACAGTGACCATGCCAGACAGAGCCCGTGAGGCTCTTGCCTCAGGGGAAAACGAGTCAGCCAGAAACCAGGAGACTGGGACTGGGGAGGGGGTACAGAGCGCTTAGGGTTACAGAGGGCCTGGGAGGACACCAGAGCACTTTGTTGGATTTTTTTTCCCCTAACCTAAAGCAGATCCTGCTTGGGAAGTAATACCCTTGCGTTCCCTTATGCCCCATAAACCTACACCTAGAGATTTATTGCAAAGCCGTCATGGAAGGAGGGCACAGGGTGACTGCACGGGGAGGCTCCTCGGGACAGTGCTGGTCAGAGGAGAACAGTGGGAATCACCTGAGTGCCCCAGACACAGGGTGGGACTCATTCATCACGACTTCCTTGAAAACAACGAATGTGCTTCTTCATTTCCTAACTCAGAAAGTCGGCTGCGACATTAAGCATAAAACTGTGTGTTGTGTGAGTCCATTCTTGTTTTTTTTTTTAAGTGCACATGTTTGCACAGAAAAGTGTCTGCAAAGACATATATCAGATGCATGAACAGCAGTTGTCTCTAGTTAGTGAGTCGAGTGGGAAGTTACTCTCTTTTTTTATTCTTTTCTGCATGCTATGAATAATTTTACAACTAGTATATAGCAATATTCTTAGTGAATAAAACAGAAAAGATGCATCCATTTTAGAAAAACAAATTAAGTATTCCAGAGGTTTCTTTAAGGGGCCCGACCTGCCGGGGCCACCTCTGCAGCCAGACCTGCTGCCGAAAACGTCCTCTGAGCCTCCTCAGCGGGGAGCCTGGCA
The DNA here is from genome assembly GCA_008086735.1 of Cheirogaleus medius. Classification (NCBI taxonomy): domain Eukaryota; kingdom Metazoa; phylum Chordata; class Mammalia; order Primates; family Cheirogaleidae; genus Cheirogaleus; species Cheirogaleus medius. The sequence goes on from VBSM01003155.1 coordinate 1,296,738, forward strand.
CCTCCAGCCATGGCTGTGTGTGACTGAGGGGGCAGAAGCGGAGAGAAAAGAACCACTTCCTGCGTAGCTGCTGCTTGTGGCAGCTCTGGGGGCGGAGAGACGCCCACCGAGGCGAGAACCAGAGGCTCCCTCGGCAGCACGGGGCCACCTGACTCATGGGGCGGCATGGCCCTCACTGTGGCCAGAGATCGGCAGCCACATCACTGCCATCCACCCAGGGCCAGGGACCACAGGCCGGCCAGGCCTGCAGGTGGGACGTGCCCAGCAACACAGTGGCCCCGTGGGGACACGGAGCCGGGCCTGCTTCAGGGAGCACCAGGCCTCAGGCAACAGACTCCTCTGCAGATCTCCTGAGCCCGGATGTCAGAGCCTCTGGATGGGACCCGTCCCTCTTTAAGGAACGTTTGGGCATTGGGGGACCTTACCGCCCCCTGCCGCCCCCACTGAGCGAAAGCCTCTCATCCAGGCAGAGTCCGAATCCGTGAACGGGCCTGTGTCCTGTCCCCCTTTGCACTCAGGGTGCCCAGCGGGCCAGGTGCTGGGTACTTGCTCATGGAATGAAGGGAGGGCGAATGCACGAGCCACCCGCAGTGGCGACCCGCATCGAGCCACTCAGTCCTGAAGGAAGGAGCCGTTTTCACAGAGGGAGGAGGAGGGTAGGACTGAGCCGGAGTGCCCCGGCCCCACCCCAGCGAGCAGGGAAGAACGGGGGCCTCACCTGGGACAGCCCCACAGGGAGGGGACACCGGCAGTGCAGGGCCTCCGTTTCCCGCCTCTAGCGAGTGAGGGCCAGTCCTCAGCCAGAGTCATAAGGCCCAAGTCCCATCCCCCATCGGCTTCCCACCTGCCAGATGAGGACACCCTGAGTCAAGGGCTCTTCTGTTAGACTGAGTAACATGGGGGACGTTCGCGCTTCCTGTGGGCACAGCTTGACACGCTGCGTGAGAGTGGGCAGATGCCAATTAGGGAGGCGGCCACTGGAGCCTGAGGCTGCTGTCCGCCTCTTCCCCGATCTCCCACCACTCCTCAAGGGCCCATCTGTCACCCACACCCGCCGTCACCCCATCACACACACTCTGATTGTGTCGCACCCAGACCACTGAGACAGACACACAGAGCTGCAGACCCGGGCTAAGGCAGAGATGCCAAAAACACCAGCGAGCCAGCTGTGGGCAGTCGGGGTCCTGGGAGGGGGACTTAGAACCCGTCTGCTCTCGCCCACTCCTTCTGCAGGCCAGAGCGGGGAGGGACTTGCTCAAGTCAGAACCAGATCCCAGATCCGAAGCTAGGGCCCCAGACTGCACGCGATGCAGCACGGGGAGCTGTCAGGATAAAAGTCAGGGCGTCCCGAGAGGCCTGAATCAGCAGGATGTGGTGTCAGCTCGCCCCCGGGGACAGTCCCCACGCTCTGCCCACCAGACCCTCCCCAGAGCCCCAGGCGGCCCGGCCTGGAGTCAGAGTGGGCAGGTTGCCCTGTCCCCACTGAGGAGGTTGTGCCCTCAGGCCTCGGAGGCCCAGGGGAAGCAGGATAAACCAAGAGGCACGCACAGACCTGCAGTCCTCCTAGCTCTAGTATGCTGTGTGACCTTGGGGAAGTCCCTTCCCCTCTCTGGGACTCATTTTCCTGGTCTACACAGCGGAGGTTCCATCTGACCCTAAGAAGTTGTGAGAGTCCAAGCGTGGGCACGTTCTTACAGGGTTGAAGGCAAACAATCGGTCGCAACTCGCTGGTTACTAAAAATAAAAAGGCACCAAGGAAGGTGGGGGTTGTCCAGGAATCTAGATGCAGACACCACTGCTATTGTTATTTTTTTCTTTTTCTTTTCTTTTTTTTTTCCTATTTTTATTTCACTAAAAATAATGAAAAACTTTTCTACCTACAAAGCATCTCAACACTGCTGTCGGCCAGGTTAACAGCTACAGCTCTCTCCAATCATTGATTAGTTTTTTTCTTTTATCTGCTTTGGCCCATGAATCTGGAACACATGAATTGGGAATTTTGGTCAAAATTTCTTGCATGTGCTGCATCGCCCCGCTGGATGGAAAACTCCGGCAGGATGGGGATTATGTCTTCTGTAGCTTTGCATCTAGCGCCCAGCACGCGGCTCGAGGCCCTAGAACAACTGCTGCTGCTCTTGGGGCTGCTGCTGTTGTTATTTGCAATTATAGAACCTGAAGGGAACTTCAGATCTAATCCAACCCTCTCTCTTTACAAATGGGGAAACTGAGACCAGGAGCATAAATTTTAGTCTAATACCAGATCCTTGATGGGAAGGCTCAATATTGTAAACACATTAATTCTACTTCAAATCATAAATCCATAAATTCATTGAAATCTAAATCTAATGGGATTTTTCAGGGGTGGGGAGATCTGACAAATTTACTTGAAAATGAATGAGAATAACTAAGAAGTGTTAGACAAAGAAAAATAATGTCCTTTCACACATTGGGAGTATAGTTCAAGCTAAAGAGTTACAGAAATTAAAACTGGATGTACTATTTTCAGAATAGATTAATTAATGGAAAAGAAGAAAGAATCCAAGAAAAGGGGTGCGGTGGCTTATGCCTATAATCCTAGCACCTTGGAAGGCCAAAGCAAGAGGATCACTTGAGGCCAGGAGTTTGAGACCAGCCTGTGCAACATACCAAGACCCCATATCTACAAAAAAAATTTTTTTTTTTAATTAGCCAGGCATGGTGGTGCATGCCTTAGTCCCAGCTACTCAGGAGGCTGAAGCAGGAAGATCACTTAAGCCCAGGAGTTCTAGGTTGTAGTAAGCTATGATTGGCCACTGTACTCCAGCCTGGGCGACAGAGTGAGACCCTGTCTCTACAAAAAAGAAAAAGAAAGAAAAGAAAAGAAAAGAATCCAAAAAAATAAATGTATAAAATTTATTTTAAAAATTCACTAACGTGGTGGTATTTTTAATCAGTGAGGGGAAAACATGAAATTTTTAAAAAGTAATGTTGAAGCAACTCTTCTCCTTTTGGAGGAAAAAAACTGAAAAATAGGAAACTTTGAAGATAATTTTAAATAATTGGAACAAGTCACATCTCACACCATACTCAAAAATAGAAGTACAATTGAATTAGAGACTCCTATGAAATAAAATAAAACAACAAAAATACTAGAAGAAAATATAGAAAAAAATGTATATAACCTCAATGTGGAAAAGATCTTTCTAAGATGATATAAAACCTAAGAGCCATAAAGGTAAAGAAAAAGAATTTTAACCCCATAAAAATTTAAAACTTATGAATAGTAGGAGATGTCATAAAAATAAATAGTTGCAAACAAATGACAAACTGAGAGAAAATATTTGCAACACATGCAACAGACAAAGAATTAATATCTGTTATATAGAGAAAGATTATATAAATTAACCAGGAAGGGACCCACAACCCAAAAGAAAAACAGGCAAAGAATATGAAGAATCAACCAATGAAAAAACACAAATGTCCACAAAACATATAAAAAAAGTCTTCCATCTCCCTAAGAATTAAATAAATTAAAATTAAAAACAAAAACTCAATTAAATATGTTATATGTATCGTATTGATAAAAAGTATTTAAGATATCTTAAAATATTTTTTAAAAAAGTAACATCCAAAATTGAGGCGGTGAGGGGCAGTCAGAGCTTTCCTACCTTGACAGTAATAATGTCGGTGGTTCAACTTTCTTTAAAGAACCATTTAGGCATCATTTTCCAACATTTTTAAATGCTCGTATGCACGCAACAGCACCACATCTGGAAACACATCCTACAAGATACTAAACGCAGGTGCCTAAAGACATGTTAGTTGTGCTCACCTTGTGACGGGGGCAGCAGACGAGTTGTTGATGAATAGAAGCAGGATAAAATAAACAATGGCACATTCATAGTGTGGATGACTACACAGACATTAAAGAGAATGACACAAATCCACATGTACGAACATGGAAAGTCACTCATGATTTATCGGAAAGTGAAAAAAAAGAAGCAATTATATAGCAATAAGTATAATATGATCCCATTTTGAGAAAGAAAGAAAAAGAGCAAGAGAGAAAGAAAGAAGAAACAAAAGAAAGACAGAAAGAGAGAGAGAAAGAAAAAGAAAGAAAGAAGAAAGAGAGACAGAAAGAAAGAAAAAAAGAAAGAGAAAGAAAGAAAGAAAGAAAGAAAGAAAGAAAGAAAGAAAGAAAGAAAATTCAAACCAAACTTAATGGTGGTTACATCTGAGAAATAGGGTCAGTGGAGGGGGATGGGGATGAGAGAATGTTGCCTTTTACAAATTAATGTTGGTGCTCTTTGAATGCGTTTTGATGATATGTGCAATTTTGCATATACATATGGTGTGTGTGCACACATGCATGCACATACTTGTATCATTAACAAAAAAAACAACATGCCCTCACTGGCCCTGTGCAAAGCTGTTATTTTTCTATTTTAGGAATGAGAAAACAGTTCTGAGTTATATCACTTCCCCGAGAAATTCTCACACTGTGAGTAACTAAGAAGGAATTCCAGTCCCATCCTGAACCTAAACCCAGGGAGGACCTTTCCTGGTCACAGCCCACCCAGCCTAAACACAGAGCATGGCTGTGTGAATCGAGGATTTGGTGGATGAGGGTCGTGGGGAGTTAGAGGTAGCAAGTATCATGCATTGTTTCTCCAAGTGCTGTATTTAATAATATTTCTGATCATCAAAGTACTATAGTCAACTAGAGATGTAAAGAATTAAGAAGCAAGAAAAAAAATACCAACCACCCAGAGATAATTGCTACTAATATTTCATCCAGTATTTTCATTGCATTTTTAAACATGGTTGATATGACATTGTAGGCATAATTTTGTGTCTTTCTTTGAAGACAACATTGCATCAGAGTCACTTTATGTCATCAAAATCTTCATAAACATTAAAATTTAAAAACATTTCAAATTTTAAAATAGTAGTATTTTACCTAGTACTTAATTTCACCCTGCTTACCCACTGGTCACCCCAATCTAACCTGCAGGGCACCAAAGAGTCCCATCTACAGTAAAATTTACTGAGTACATATTCTATACTAAGCACAGAGGTGACTAAGACACGCCGAACCTCATACCACATAGCAAAGTTAATTCTGGGTGGATTAAAGGGCTAAAGGAAAAAAATCACAGAAAGACTCAAATAAAGTTGATGAGAGAATTTATCAAACCTTTGTGTGGGGGAGGACTTTCTAACCCTAAAGCTATGGGAGAAACCACAAAAGAAAAGATCACTAGATTTGGGTACCTAACATTTTGATACTCTGTAAACAACATAAATGAAAAAGAAAAGGTCAAATAGCAACCTAGGGGAAATCTTTGCAAAAAAATATGACAAAAGATTAATAGCCGTAATAAAGAAAGAGCTCATACAAATCAATACAAATCACCCACTGAGACCCCAACATCTAACTGGGGGAAGGCTTGGGAGTGTGCTGTGCAATACGGTAGCCACTAACCACAGGGGACTATTTAAATTTAGATTTCGATTAAAACCTTAAATAAATTAAATTAAATCTAAAGTTAAATATGATTAAATTAAAAACTCAGTTTGTTGTCTAGCCACATTTCAATGTTCAATAGCCACATGTGGCTGGTAGTCACTGCACAGGGCAGGTAGAGGCCATTTCTATTATCACAGAAAGTTTGATTGGAAAGCGCTGTCTTAGATAATCCACAAAAGAAGACACACAAGTGACCGATAAACACATTAGCTCCATTAGGAATAAAAGGAATGCGAATTAAAACAAGGTCATAATTTGATGCATCTAATTAGAAGTAAACAACATGCTGCTAATTGAAGAATAAGGAGTTACTGACCATCTGGAAAATAACGTGGCAATAAAAAATTAAGAGCTATCAAAATCCTCGGCCCAGTAATTCAGTTTCTAGGAATATGTTACATCCTAAAGAAATTGTCAGAAATACAGAAACGGTTTTATGCAGAAACATATTTATTCCTAAATTATTTATGCATTCAGAAAGAGAGCCCCCGCCTGAAAGCTCCACCTAAGCAAAGTGATTACACTCATTAAGATCAACCAAGCCACGGGCTGATAAACCACCAATACGTGTTATGTTTTTCCCAGAGGGTCTAATGACTTGAGAAATACCTATAAAAGTAGATTTAAAAAAACAACAATACATTCAAAACTGAAGATAATATCAGCTATAAAAATCTGATGGCTATATCTGCACAAAAAGCTGCCAGAGTCAGAATAAATATCACTGGGCGATAGGATCCTGAATATTCTTTATGCTGTTTGCTGAATTTTTAACAACAGTCATTTGCTATCTTTATATAAAACTAGAAAGGTTATTAAAAATTTACAGAAGACATAACCTAGTGATTAAAAGCAAGGACGTTGAAGCTAGATGGGCTGAGGCCTCAGATGAGGTCAACTCAGTTTCCTCATCTGCAAAATTAATAACAACACCTGCCCCAGAAGGCTGCGTGAGGGTGAAGCAAGATGATGCCGGCGACGTGCTCAGTGGAGTCTGTGCACAGACCATACGTGAGAGCCACTGTTTTTATTAACATGGGACATGCTGTTTGCCCTGTCGCGTGGCAAACCAGGACCCAGAATTCTCTATATAACATGATCTCAAACATATGTTTTAAAAGTCCAAAAAGATGAGAAGGGGCTATTCCTAACTGCTAACAGTGGTCGCCTTAGGGAAGTGGGAATGAATGTCCTTTCTTTGCTTAAAGAAGCAAGAAAATATTTTTCTGTGCTTTCCAAACTGTCTCCAGTGAGCATGCTACCTTCAACAATGAAAAAAAAAAAAAAAGCATTAAAACGGAAAGCAAAGCTGAAGCCAATAAAAGTTTAACTGGTTGTGCTAAAGAAGTCAGATTTAAGCCCAGGAGGTCAGCACTAAAGTGAGAGAGTGGCTAAGCTGGGTATTAACAGGGACCCTCTGGGTGGTAGGATTCTGGGCTGATTTAAATTTTTTTCTATATACTTTATGTATTGCCCAAACTTTGTACGAGGGATAGTGAATAGGTATTATTTTTCCTAATCAGAAAAAAAGGCAGTTAAGAGAATCAGGTCCCTTGCCCTCAGATTGGTGAGGGGGACTGAGTGTTAGCACTGTGGAGACGGATGCCCTGAGGGGGCCCACGCTGCGGGCTTCCAGGTGGGGGCTGGACCTAGAAGGCCTCAGAGCCTCCCCTCCGCCCCTTGTCAGCGGCAAACACACGGAGGTGACAGGGAGCAGATTATCTGTACTGAGAAGTGGCACCTTTTCATTTTCTAGCCTTCTGATAAACCGTCTGTGAATTTTTTCACTGTCAGAAGAGGAAAGGAACTTGTGTTTTGCAGCTCACCGAGCTGATAACAGATCTATCGCGTTTCTGTCACTTATAGATTTTGTTTTCCTCTGAGAACCTGGGAGTCCCCACCCTGCCCCTGTGAGCCCCCAAAGCTGGAACTGGTCACAACAAACACTCCAAAACCCACAGGTCCCAGGTCCCCATACACCTGGGGACAAAGAAACAAATACCTCCTTGGGGTGAGTTTCGGGGGCTTCCTCTCTACCAGGCCAAGCTTTGTTGTGTGGATTCCTTCTCCTGATCTCTGGGCTCCTCAAATCCCCCAGGGCAGACCAAGCTTGTGACACCTCGTTGTCAACCAAAAGTAAGGGCCCTGGGACTTAGATCTATCTGTTCAGCTGATGACACTTCAGAGGTAAATGTAGAGTTTCGCCTGAAATGAGCGGTTGTCCCTGGAGTCTGAGATGATGCAGGAAGAGGCCAGGAACATTTGAGCAAACAGGATGTTCTGTGGGACCTGCAGGGACTCTGGGTCAACAACAGAACCATGGCCTGGTCATCCGGTGCTTGCAGCGGGGGTCAGGGGTTGGGGGGACAGTGAGCAAATTAAACGGCCACTGCCTGGGAAGTACTAGTATCAACTCCCTCTGGCCCCTCTTCTGTTGTTGCCACAGCAACGGGGAAAGCCATGAGGTTGGGGAAAATGGGACAAAAGCACCCAGGACCCAGAATCTGAAGTCAGGACTGGCCATGTGGGCCTGCGCCGGTCACTTGACCTTGGCGGGCCTCAGTTTCCTCTTCTATACAACGAAGTTCATTTTCGCTCTGAATATAAATACAACAAGCCCCAGCAGACAGCATCCTACCAGAGGCTCCCCAGAACAGGGGCCTCTGCCTCGCAGGACCTGGAGAGAGTGCGGAAGTGCTGTCATCTCTAGCAGAACAATCGGTTGCACACGGAGCCCAGCAATAACAACTAAAAGCACAAAGCCCAGGTCACACGCAGCGGTTTCGTAAGTGGGGAGAAGTTGCATTCTCTGCAGCAAAACCTAGCGAATCAACAAAGCATGAAACCACGTTGCCACGACACCGAGCTGCCTCATCCTGCGCCAGAGGTTCGAGCCTTCATGAGGTGCGCGGGAGGCACCGGGACTCGGATGAAAGGTGTGGGCCTTCTCGGGAAAATGCACAAAGGCCACCATGACATCAGGGAGCTGCTGGAGCCCTGAAGTGGGGACACCCACCCCACCCTGAGCTCAGGGTGCCCCTCGACAACTTCCCGGGCCAGAGGCGGCCCTCAGAGGCAGCAGGAATGAGCCTGGACTCCCAGCAGCTCTCAGGGAAGGGAGCCCCGTCCCCGGCTCTGGGGCCCAAACCCTGTCCTGCTTGGTGCCATTTTGGCTGCCCCTGGGTGTGTTATCCTCACCCCCAGGGCAAAGCGAGCCCAGGAGTTGGCCCCACGGCCTCCCTTAGATTCACTCACAACAGGGGTTCAGTAGATAACAGGACCCCCAAAAAGAAGCTCTCTGTCCCAAGGCCTTTGAGTGTCCCATGGGCTGTAAGACCCCACATCCAGGAGGGGCTGCTCTGTGCCCTGCCCCATTCTAGACCTCAGCATAGTGGGGGAAGCCCCTCTGAGCCCCAGCCTCAGCCCTCAGCCTCCACATGCAGCCTCCCTCTTTGGGGTCCAAGTGCCAGAAGGACTTCCAGCTAACAGTTGACTCCTCATGAGAAATCCTCATTTGCACCTTAAATATTCCATTCTCTCCATAAATCCTGAATCAGAATTGACCTGGAATTTCTCCGAACACCTGTGGCCACACTGGCTGTGAGCAGGGACTAGAGAGGAACGAGCTCTCATGGTTACAGAATTTTAGACTTTTTGCTTTTCTGTCCATCCCTTTTGTCAGAGAGGGAAGGTCAGGGGGAGCTTAGAGGATAAAATAAAATGACACTGGCCATATCTCAAAGCGGAGTGGGAACCCAGGAGGGCTGCCTGGGGGAGGAGGCCTTGGCCCAGGGCCTGGCTGAGGGGTCAGAGTGAGGCAGGACCAGCTCCAGCTTCCTTCTGCCCCCCACCTGCCTTCCCACACCCCACACAGACCTCATTCCATGCATTGCTCAGCAGCAAGCCCAGGGCTTCCTGCCCACGGCCTGTGTCCTCCCAGGTTCTCAGCGGCCCTGCACAGAGGGCAGGACCGAGCCCCACAGACACACACAGCCCGAGGGGCTTCCCTGCAGCCCCTGGCCCTGGGGCCAGCCCGCAGGCAGGGTGGGGCCTGCATGCCGGGGGCCACATTGTTCTTTCTAGCCTGGTGGAGCGTGGCAGAGCAGTCTTGTTGCAGGATCAAGGCGACAACACTCTGAGGTCGCTGTTCCCGCAATGGTTTCATCTGCCGCACACAGCCTGATCGCGTTTCCCACGGTTACAAATAGCTCCGCTTCTGGAACGCCAGGGACGAGGTGTGTGTTTGTAGGGCCTCGGCTGGGCGAGGGAGGGGGTCGAGTAGCGCGTGCTCTGTGCCAGGCGCCGGCCTCACTTTACCCACTTTACCTCGCTGAACCCTCAGGACGGTCCAGTGAGGCAGGTACTATTATTATTATTACCCCATTCACTCGCTGCTGACTGGCAGAGGCTAAGAGGGGCTTTAGAAACCCATTTTACCCCCTGTCCCTGCCAGGGAGGCTGTCCCCAGAGCCATCGATAGGATGCCGGAGCTGCGGGGTCTCCGCAGCCCAACCCTCCAGGCCACACGTCCCGGGAAAGCCCCCTGACAACTGCCGGGCCTCCATGTCCCTGTGTTTGGAGCCCCCAGGCCTCACAGCGGGGTGTGGCCTCACAGAAGTCCTCCACTAGAGGACACACCCAGAGGAGAGGAGAGGAGGGTGTCTTCGTGGGCCCGGGATCAGGAGACCTGGGTCCCTCCGGTTCCTTAACCGCCATGTCCCCCTGGGTGGGTCACTTCAGCTCTCTGGAAAATGGGGCAAGTGTGATCTGCGCCACCTCCCTCCCAGGGTTGTTACACAGACGCAGCCGGCTACACGCTGATTCGAAAGTGCAGTGCTCAGGGAGGGTGGCGGTCTCAGACAGTCAGCGTTCGGTGCTGACAACAGTGACCTCAGTCCTGCCCCTGGAGGGGAGTGGGGACCCTCCTTCTGCTTTGCAAATGAAGTAAAATAAGGCACAGGGAAAGCAGGTTTTCACACCGAAAAAATCAGACTTGTTTGTGCTTTAAATCCTCTGAAGGCTCAAATCCCAGACTGCGAGCCGCCTCAAAGGGGACAGAAAAGGTCTCCAGGGCCTGCAAACTCCCCGGGTTTACCAGCAACTGGAACGAGGCATCGATAGCCAAGGACTTAGCGTCAGGAGATGCGAGTCAGACCCTGCATCTGTTTCTCTTTCATCGGGTGGTGTTGGAGTCACTTCCCTTAACCTGTTTCCTCGTTTACAGCAAGGGGACAAGACACCCTCCCCTGCCTGACAGGGCTGTCAGAGACACCAAGAGGGATGCTTCTGCGAGGTGCTTTGCAAAATGCACTGCTGCAAGGGAAGTGCAAGGTCGTCCAAACCACTCGCCACCCAGGCCACCCCGGGGCCGCCTAGGAAAGCACCCGCCTCTGTGACTGTGGCTTTGTGCGGTTCACATCGTCCTTGGTCTCCAAGCTCTTTAAGAGAAAGTCCTGTTTACTCTGTGATGTGCAAATATCTGTGGGTGGCAGCAGAGCTTCAAGGTTAAAACATGTAGACTTTGCAGGGACCAGATGCCTGTCACAGTAGATGCGTACATAGATGGTGGTGTAGTCCCGCAGACGGAACACTACACAGCAACGAAAAAGAACACGCTCCTGCCATACAGTCACGTGGGTGAATCCCCCACGCATCATGCTGAGTGGAAAAAATCCACACACCAAAAAGTGTAAACCCTGTGAGGCCATTAAGCTAAAATTCAAGAACAGGCAAAACCAACCCAGGGTGACAGTCAGGACAGTGGACACCGCAAGAAGCAGTGAGTGTCCTGGGGGGCTCCCGGGTGCTGTTCAGTGCGTTTATAATATACCGCATCACGTTTCTATATGTATCTTATATTTAAGTAAAAAGTTGGTTTTTAAAATTAAGCATCCAGGTTCAAGCCCCAGCTCTACCACTTGCATGTCGCATTATCTCAGGCTACTTAAACTCTCTGAGATTCCATTCTCTCCTCTGCAAAATAGGGATGAAAATAGTATCTGCCCCAAATGGTACCAAATGTCAACTATTTAAATTTCCTTTCGTAATGTTTACCTTATCCAAGTACCAAGTATTATTCTTCACTTAATAGTTTTCCTTTAAATCATAACTCAGTAGTTTTACCTAAATACTCTACAAATGAAACTCTATATCATCCTCATAAATTATGAATTTGGTGTGCTACATATCTATTTCCTAGTATATGAGTTAATATGAATTAAAACAAACACATGATTATTAAGATAAATATGCTCATCTGTGAGCTACCTCAAGTCATCCTCCACATCGGCGAAGGTAGCATGTTCACTCTGGGACAAAACCAAGACAGTGTAATTACTTAGAGCCCCCAGCACTGTGCAGGCCCTTAGGAAACGGCAACCGTCATCGCCATCATCATCATCATCATCACCGTCATAGTTATCTCCGCACACGAAGCCAGTGAATACCTGCCTCCAGATCACCCCACAGGGTCGACCCAGTGTGGCTCTGAAGGATCCAGAACGTGGAAGCCACGCTGACGCTCCGGGGCCTGCTGGGATGCACATCCAGGCGAGGGCTCCACGTGGGCGCGGACTGGGTGGGAGTTGCTGGGGTACGAGCCTCCCACCCTCCCACAGCAGACCAGAGCTGATCTCTCTCCAGACTGCCTGCGTGGACCTGCCTCTTCCCCGGCCAAGGCAGACCGCACCGGGCCGTCCCCTCATCTCCCAGAACATCGGTCGCATCTCTGGAACACGCTGTGGCCTCAGGTCCCCAGAACCTCCCGCCAACGGGCCCAGGGGAGGACACACGACCAAAGACAAACAGAAGTCATCCAAGGAGAGCCCCGGACGTCCAGCAAATCATCGAAAACGTGGCTTACTATTATCTCAAATTTGCTCCCTGCGGTGGCCCTGGGCCCCTTCCTGCCTGTCACAGGGCACCTGGAGAGCCCATCACAGAATAGAAAAACCCAGATCCCCCAGGTGGTTTAATCCTATTCGAGCAAGCCCCTCGTTAAGAAATTGCAGCCAACCGGCATTCAGATATACTAGGACTAAGTTGAGGTCAAAGTTACTAATTCAATTTTTATAAAGGGCTTTTGGCATTTAAAATGGTCATGATCTTTGATTCACATAATTTTACTTAAAGGAAATACGGATATGAAAAGAAGATGATTGAGCAAAAACATTTATCAGAAAGTTATTTTTAATAGCAAAAAAAAAGAGTAAACAACAAATATTCAATAATAGGGGTTAGTTAAACAACCATCAGAATTTTCTATAATTATTGTAGAACCATTTTTAAAAACCATATTGTATAAGTCTATGACATGGGAAGATACTCAAGATATACTTTAAGAGAAAAAGCAGGTTACAAAGATTAGGTATATTTCTTTGTATATGTATATATCATTATATATACATATAAAATATATATTTATATGAAAGATATATACTTCATATATAAAGATATATTATAAATATGTGATTCTAATTTTGAAACACAGTATAATTATTGTATTTATAATTAGAAAACAGAATAAAAATGTATACCCTGATATGTTAACAGTGGTCATATTGGATGGTAGGATTGTGGCTGGTTTTATTTTTTCTTAATACTCTACTGTATTTGCTGATTTTTCTCAATAAATATGCATTAATTTATAAACAAGAAAAATATTTAAAATGATATGTTATATATAATTATACAAACAAACACATGGGACTTTTTTCTTTAAAAGATTTCCTACCGATCCCTTTTATGTTATTTGTTAATTTATCATAAAATCATAATATGCTTTCTCTGAAAAAAATGAATACAGAAGTGCATAAAATAAAAACAAAAATCCTGCCTAACCTTACTCTACCATCTCCACCAAATCCCACTTCCACAATTGATCTCTGTTATTATTATTTTGATATATATATTCTGAAAAACCTTTTTCTATAAATGTAGAAACTATAACTATTCAACTCACTCATGTGTTTTATTTCATGAAAATAAAACTGCACTCTGCAAGTTGTTCTGCAATTTCGTCTTTTCACTGAGCGGAATGTCACGGCCATGTCCCTGCATCTGCGCTGGGATGGCTCCGCTTTCTTGGTGGCCGTATTCCAGAATGTTCCAGAGTGAAGCTGGGTTGGAACTTACTTGCCTTTCGCCCCGTCTTTCCATTGTTGCATTATCCCCGGGTGGCCTGAGCCCCCGTGTGCATGGCCTCCTTCACCCTGGTGAGTGCAGGTGAGCTCTCTAAAGGTAACACTGTGTGGGAGCTTTTAAAAAATGTGTCACTTTTGTCGTGTCGTCCTTTGAAAAAGGCTGCATTGATTTTTCAGGTTCTGGTAAATGGTGCTTTTTAAATAAGATTCTAAGCCTCGACTCACAGATTGAGGAATCTCAGGGACCAGCTGGTGCAGCCCTTTATTTCATAGATAAACTGAGGCCTCGGGAGACCCTCCATCCCCAGGCACAGAGCCGGTGAGGGGTGGAGCCAGCACTGCTGCCCGCATCCCATGACTTCTAGAAGCCTCTCAGTTGTAGCAACACAGCTATGATGCTGACAGGACCCAGAAGCCTTTGCCCTCAGGTGTCCCTCAGCCCAGGATCCCACTACCACGCTGGAAAACTATTCATCCTTCCAGTCTCCACCGGGATGTCACCCCCTCCAGGAAGCCTTCCCTGACTTCCCCAGAGGCTGGGCTGGACACACCTCCTCTGTGCTCCCGCAGGCCCTGCCCTTCTTATGATCTGTCCCAGCAGCCTGCCAGGTTGTCTCCCCACTAGCCTGGAAGCTCAGGGCAGGGGACAAGGGGTTGGCCAGTCTGCCTCATGTGCCCTGTCCAAGCTGCCCCGTCATTCATTCATTTATTCATTCATCATTCATCTGTTTGAGAAATGGCTTTCTGCCTGCTGCCGGGTGCTGGGGAGAGAAGGCTTGGGTTGGATAATGAAAGAAAGAGGCAGGAGAGCTTCCGCCCGGAGTCGGGACTTGAACGCTGAACGCGCTGCTTGGGGTCTCCCTCTGGAGGGCCAGTACGTGTCCCCGGCCAGACTCACTACGTCCCTTTAACATCTTGAAGGCTCCGTCCTGCCCGTTGTACAGACGGGATCCGAGGCTCTGAGAGCCAAGGCAGCTGGATCAGACCAAGGGCCCAGAGCAGGTCTGCCTGTCCCCTAGGCGCCCGGGCTCTCTGCTGTGACACAGCAAAACCCCGTAAAGGCCGAGGAGGCACCGGCCCGACTGAGAGAGGCTGCACTGGGAAACGGATGCCCACAGCCCCGTCCAGACCTCACTGCTGGTTGCTGTGTGCCTTGGAGAATTCACCTAACCTCTCTGATCCTCAGTTACAGCATCTGAAAAACGGGTTTGGTTAACACCTGTCCTACACTACTTGGCGGCCTTATTTTCTCAACCCAAACTTACGCCCTGCGGTTGAGCCAGTCCCGTCTTACTTACAGGAGCAGCAGAAGAGACGATGTGAACGCGACCCCTCGGGCCACAGGCTGTGGGATGCGATTCGCACACACCCGCCGCAGGGAGGCCCGGTGGGGGTGCAGGAATGGCAAGGGCCGCTCAGGGGTCTCCGCGCACAGCCCGGGAGGGAGGCGTGAAGGGGCGCAGGGACCAGCCCTCACACTCAGGGGGGCACTAGGGCTTACAAGCCCTTCATATCATCATCATGGAAACTTCCAGAAGCCCCAGGATGCAGGCAGATGATGCGTCTAAGAAAGGGGAAGTGACTTGCCCAAGGTCACCCGAATCAGCATGTGAAGCTGGCTTCTGGACCCCCAAAGCCTACACCCCCCGCCCTGAAAATGACCATCAGGCACAGCAACTGTGGTTCCCGGAGCCCCTGGCAGGAGCCGGGACGGGCCGCGCTCTCTGCAGGGTCTCTCTGCTTCCCCTTCAGACACCCGCAGGGCACAGACGAGGAACTGGGGGAGCTGGCTTGAGCAATGTACTCGGGGTTTCACCTCAGGGACTGGAGGCCGGTGTGGTCCGGGAGAGGCTGGGACAGTGGGGCTGGGGGATGCCCTGACCTGTCCCTGCAGGCAAGACAGGCCCCTGAGCAGCCCCGCCCCCACGCAGGGCTCAGGAGAAGTGCACGTACTGAGACGCCTTATGGAGCCAGCATGGCCCCAGTCAGCGCAACTCGAACCCTCTGTCTTCTGTCCTTCCCCCGAAGGTTGACACTTGACACCCCCTCACACAGCAGAGGCGCCAAACCCTTCCGGTCCCAGAACAGAAAATTTCCCACCTCCAACGAGACGTGGCCCGCCTGTCGGCCACCTTCATGCTGGGTTCCAAGGACAAGAGCACTGGCTCAGGACCATCCAATCTCCCCATTTTACAGATGAGCCAACTGAGGCCCAGAGCATGACACAGACTCACCCAGGGCCACACAGCAAATGCAGGACTCAAATGCATGTGCTTGCCAGGCCAGCACCCCTCCGCCACACCTGCATGCCAGTCAGCTGCCTGTCCAGAACCCTTCCAGAACCATCCAGAACTATCCAGAACCTTTCTAGAGCCAGGAGCCTATATTCCTCTTTCTCCCCCTCCCTCCCCTCCACCAAGGGTCTGACTGCAGGAGGGGGTGCACTTCCTGAACAGGGGTGCGGAGAGGAGTGGGGCAAAGGCTGCTCCCTCAGGGACCCCCCCCACCCAGGCAGCCATGTAGAAGTTTTCAAGGATTCAGGTCACTGAGTCATTCAACAAACACTTGCAACACTCTTCCCACCCTTCTCATCAGACCACCAGGCCATCCCACCGTCTTTGGGAACCTTCCTGTAGATTCCTTCCTTCCTCCATCCACTCAACAAACACTGAGGCCCTACTAAGCTCCAGTCGCTTTGCTCAGCATCCTTCCCCTCCTCGCGCCACCCCTCCCTCCACCCTCAGCTCCTCCCCCTTCCCCACAACCCTGTGGCCCCTTTGCCCCTGCGAAGAAGGCAAACCCTGGGGAGTCACCGAGGCCGGAGGGGCTGGGCCCGCGCTGGGGACTGACAGACGCACGCACACCCGCCCAAGGGTACCTGGTGTGGCACAGGCCGATGCCTCTCCCTCGCGGAGGCCAGGAGGTTCTGACACCAGGCCGGGGGCTCGCCAACCCCCTCCCCCACTTCGGCTGCGTGGAAAACCCAGCCAGGGCTCAGCTGACTTCCTCTTGTGTCATGGAAAGTGCGGTGATGGTGATGAGGACAGGAAACTCCCGCCAGGGATCTGGGGTCTGAGCGGGAACAGCAGGCCTAGGGGGCCTGGGGCCGGGACCAGCACAGGGGTGACTAATGGGGGGTGAGCAGCACAGAGGGGGCAGCTGGGGAGCAGGGCAGAGGCTCTGGGGGTGCAGGGCCCTAATTAGGGCCAGGCAGATGCCAAGATACCGACAAGGCAGCAACCGAGACCCTGAGCTACTTTCAGTTTTCCAAAACCAAACTCACAAAGAAAGAGATGAAATCATGCCCATGCCTGTGATGAAGACACCAAGATCAAATAAAAAGCCAAGGGTTTGGGTTTGTTTTCTTTGCTTTTGGTAAGAGGTTGGGGGTCGTGGCAAGGGCTGTGAAGTGAGAAAAATGCAGCATCAAATCTCAGCTCTGACCTCCTGGGGCCAAATACGGTACTTTCTGAGCCTCGATATTCTCATCCGTGAAATGGGAAACTGTGCCCACCTCTCGTGATGGTTGGAAAGGTTGAAGGAGCTGCTGCCCCAGCTGCAGGTAGGTGCTCAATGAAAACACCTTCTCCCTTTCCAGCCGCGAGGATGTAAACTGAGTGTGGAAACAGAGGCTTGTGAGACCAATGGACACCACGGCATCAAGAGAAGACCAAGCCAGGGACACCTTGGCGTGTAAGCAGGAGGGACCGTGTCTGTCTCCATCTCTGCATCCCCGGTGCTCAGCGTGCAGCAAACACCTGTCGAATGAATGAGTGAACAAATGATTTCCAGAGTCACAGGGCCAGAGAGATGGCTGTGAGGCAGGGGTCAGGGAAGCAGCCAGGCCTGGCCCGGGAGGGCTAGGTGAGGTGGGGTGTAGCCCCAGTCACAGCCTCCTTAGGAGTCCTCACTCCTTGATCAGAGGCCGAGCTGCTTCCCTAGCTACACGGAACCCTGCAGCCTCGAGTTGGCAGACACTGGGAGTGTTGAGTGTGACAGCTAAGTGGCTGTCATGGCCATGAGCCAACCTCACCAGCGCAGGGAGGGAGCGTCCCCAGCCCTGGAGGACCTGGAGCTACTGAGGGGACAGGGAGGGGCTGACCGGCCTGGCTCAGACCCCACCCTCAGACACTGAACGCTCAGCGACCACTGCACACACGCCTGCCTGGGACGGCCCAGAACACAGGGAGCCCGAGGGGCTGGGCCTTTGCCGGCCTGAGCGCAAGGATGAGAGAAAGCTGAACCCGGCCCAGCCCAGGGGAGGCCAGAGCCCTTCCCCGGCCCCGGGCCGCCCCCTCTGCCTGGCAGAATCCGGGAGACCCTGCCTCTCCTTCAGGGGGCCAGAGGTTGATGCCGGCCCTTCCATGAACAACTTTGACAGGGAGCTCACACACACACGCCCCAACACGGAGATCACGCACACTGACACACATCACACACACATCAACATGGCGATCACACACGTCGACATGGAGAGCACACACATTGACATGGAGATCACACACAT
>VBSM01003155.1:1314997-1346328 GCA_008086735.1 Cheirogaleus medius
ACACACATTGACATAGAGATCACACAGACACCAACACGGAGATCTCTCTCTCTCTCTCACACACTCAATGCAATCCGTGGAGGAATCATCTCTCACATTGCTGGTGCAATAACACCTGCAAACTCCAACCTCAACCCTCAGGAAAAGCAAAGGGTTTCATCCGGGTTTTGCATCAGAGTCTGCAGCAAGAACCGACTCGAGGCCCCCACTCCCTGCCTCTCACCCCCAGCACAGCTCAGAGCCCTCCTGGTGGGCCCACTCCATCGGGGGCTTCTCGCGGCCCCTCCGCCCCCAGGCCTGCCCTCAGCTGGAGCCAGGCGCCCCTTCCACAACGCGGGCTCAGGCTCCCCACCACAGCCCTGTCCCCCCAGAATGCGTGGCCCGGCCCCGAGGGGGGTGGCCACGGGGCACTGCCCCGGCCTGGGCACCTCAGGCAGGAAGCTGGCGGAGGCCAGGGCCGCCATTCGAACTGGGGCAGATGGTTGGCTGGGAGGAAGTTGACAGTTCAACTTCAAACACGGATGACGCAGGCCCCACAATGCTACTCCCCACGCCCCTGCCCCTGCGTGTGCCGCCCCGCCCTCCCTCCCCAGGAGCCAGGCGCCGGGCCAGACACCCTCACCCACGGGAGCGAGCGCCCCGACGCTGGGACGGGAAGAGGCTGCGCCCATGGGGTCTCTGCAGCCGCGGCTGGCCGCCCTGTACCTGCTGGGGGTGTGGGGTGAGTACCTCTTCCGGGCCAAGGCCAGGACACCTGTGCTCCTTGCGGGGCAAGGGAGTAGATCCCAGTTCTTCCCAAGTCTGACCCTGGGCCCGCACGCCACCTCTCTGGAGCTCCGGGGAAGTTTGGGGCCACCAAGATCCCCATCTGCTCCCAGCCCCGGCTCAGCTCTCGGCCCTGCTTCTCACCCCTGGTGGTTGGTGCATCTGAGGGCCTTACCGGACCCTTCCAGGCGGGACCCATGCTAAGATCAAGCCGTCTGGCCCACGTCCTGTGTGGGTGCCCAGCCTTTACTTGGTTGCCTCCAGGAACGGGGAAACTCACCACCTCCTGCGGCAGCTCTGATGATGCTCTGGGCAGAGAGTGGGCTGTCGTGGGGTGGGGCCGCCTCTGAGGACACA
The DNA here is from genome assembly GCA_008086735.1 of Cheirogaleus medius. Lineage (NCBI taxonomy): Eukaryota > Metazoa > Chordata > Mammalia > Primates > Cheirogaleidae > Cheirogaleus > Cheirogaleus medius. The sequence continues at coordinate 1,316,120 of VBSM01003155.1, forward strand.
CAGTGTAGCTCCCGGTCCTCTCGTACACAGCCCTGGGTGGTCCCAGAGGGGCCCAGCCAGGCTGGGGGGCATGAGCACACGCTGGGTCTGCCCCCACTCCAGCCCCGGGCTCTAAGCCCGACCGTGTATGACCTCAGGTAGGTCCCCACGCCTCTGCAGCCCCCGATCTCCCGTCGTATATAATGTGGGGGGTGTGACCTGGGGGAGACCCGACTGCTTCCAGAGGCTGAGAAGGTGTGGCAGGGTGCGGAAGGTTTGCCCCAGGGTGGGAGCGGGAGGAAGCCGGCGGCATCCAGTTTGGAGGGAAAGGACTCAGGGGCCTTGTCTGCCTGAGCAGGGAGCCTCGTTCCCCTCCTAGCGACACTGGGTGTGTAGGTGTGAGTGTGTGCGTGAGTCTGCATGCATGCGTGTGAGAGCTGTGTGTGTGTGCTTCCATGGGCACATGGCCTCCAAATGCAGGCTTACCTCCCCCAACGCATGCGACAACGGCTCATGTGCAGACATGTTCACATGGCTCTTATCCCACGTAACAAGAGGTACAGAATGCCTTCCGTCCCCAAGTCAGAGGCCTAGAGGCAGGCCCCCAGTGGGCTTCCGGGACCCTGCCAAGGAGCCACTGTGGCCTCCGTGGTCCTGGGGATTCCTAGGAACAGGCCCTTAAACCCTCCACCTGCCCCTCACCTGTGGCCTCAGACCCCTGGGACAGGGAGGCCCAAGCTCCCAGCTGGGCACGGGCAGGCGTCCTGCTCCACAGTCCTCCCACCCGAATCCCATCACGAGGCGAGGCTCCTGGCAGGACCAACGCAACCCAGGGTCAGGAAGACTGCAGACAGCACCTTCACCCTCAGTATGGGGCCATCTGGAAGGCCAGGTTCACATGGTCCCCGGCGTGTCTGTCGGTGTGAACTGGTGGGTAACAAGCATTCCCCTAGTTCAGGTGGTCACCGCTTACAAAATACTTTTGAGGCCTTTTTCTGCTGTAAGCGTCACAACAGCCTGTGACGTGGAGAAAAGCCAGTGCAAACCCAAGGCGGAGCAGCCGGCGGGCAGCAGAGCCGACCCCAGCCAGCACTCCTGCCCTCACGGGGCCTCTGCACCCTTAGCTAGGAGTAAAGTCCTGCCGGTCGCTTCCATGCCGGGAAGTGGCCGCGGGACACAACCTCCACCAGCAGATATGCGGCCCCCAGGGGCCAGGGACACCCAGAGCCAGGGCTGAGGCTGGGGGCAGAGAGCACAGGCCCCTCCAGCCCTTCCGAGAGGAGATGCTCGGAGCCACAGCCCTGGGGGATGCCGCAGCCTCCTGGCTGTCGTCGGGGCTTAGGGACGTTTGGCCCTGGGGTGAGCCTGGGGTGCTAGCGACAGGCCAGGGCTCCCCACAGCCCCAGCCTACCTGGGGCTCACCTGCGGGGGGTGGGGAGGCTCTGACCACTGCAGTTTAGAGTCCAGTCTGCCACTTGCCAGCTGGGTGACCCTGGACTAGTTCCACAAGCGTCAAGTTTCCTCATCTGTAAATTCGGAATAGTGATAGTCTGTTACAGAGGCGCATCAGGATGAAATGAACCAGTGCATACAGAGCTGCAGTGCAGCGCCTGGCATGTGGTGTAGTAGCGCCCACTAAACATCCCTGATAACAACGACAGTTAGTGTTATTATTACCAGCGTCGGCGAGACACAAGGTGAGGTAGGACCCTCGAGGGAGGAGAGTCTCGCCAGAGGCCCGCCCAGCCGTCCACCTCTCTCCTGCAATCCTCTTGCACAGGCTATTACTTCATTCATTCATTCTTTCATTCATTCATCTGTACATATTTACTGAGCATCTTCTGTGTGTCCAACTCTGTGCAAAGCGCCAAGGACACAGCAGCGACCAAGACAGGAGCCCCTGCCCCCGTGGGTCTGGCCACTAACAGTGGAGACCCCTTAGAGAACACGAGTAAACAAGCGCCCGCAGTAGTCACAGATTTTGACATCCCGTGACAAGCGCAGTGAGGGCGCCGCTGGCTGAGGCGCGACGCAGTGTGCACTAGGAGGGAGACCTTCGGCTGGGCAGGCAGGGCGGGCCCATCTAAGGAGGTGACCTCTCAACTGAGACCCAAGGGATGGGAGGAGCCAGCCAGGCAGAGAAAAAGGGAGAAGGGTCCCGGGCAAAGGGGACGGCCAGGGCAACGGCAGCAGGGACGGACGGGCTGAGAGGGGCTGGGCGTCCACAGTGGAGGAGGGAGGGGCTCCAGCTGGGAGCAGGCGCCAGGCCGCTGTCTGGGCCGGAGAGCTGAGGCCCTCGTTGGCTCCGCTCACAAAGGATCAGGCCCCTTGCAGACCCACAGCTCCCCACTCTCAGCAAGGAATGGAGGGACCTGGAGGCCCAGGGGCTGGCACTGGCCTTTCTGTCACTGTCCAGCTCCAACAGTTCAGAGAGGTCTTCCCTGCAGTGACCAGGGAGAGAATTCAGCTCAACCTGACAGAAGTGATTGAACATCTACTTGTGTGTGTGTGTGTGTGTGTGTGCATGCAAGTGTGTACATGTGTGTGCTGTGTGTGCTGTGTGCATACATGTGTGCAGCCCTGTAGAAGGGGCCTTTGGAGCAGTGCAGACCTAGGTTTGATTTCTACTTGGTCACCCACAAATGACAAGAACACCTGTCAGAGCCTCAGCCTTCTCATCTATAAGAGCAGAGGCTCATAGCTGCGCCCACCTCAAAGGACAATTGCAATAATTACATCAGATTCATTCAGAGAGCAAGGATTTATTAATAATGCACCTACTGTGTGCCAGGCGCTGCCATAAGTGCTGGGGACATAGCAGCGAACTATTTGACACAGCAGTCACAGATCCTTGTCCTGGTGGATCTGGGTAGTCAGGGTCAGGGTGCAACAGGGAATAGACAAGAGACAACGAAGCTAGTGCTAGAAAGTCACAAGAGGTGTGGGGACAGACAGAGGAGAGCCGGGACAGGGAGCGCCGGGGGTGTGCGGTATCTAGGGAGGATTCAGTGGGCCTCATGAGAGGACAGTGTTTGAGCCAGTACTTGAAACACGTGAGTGAGCCCACCGTGCGGGACCTGGGGAGGAGGATTGCAGGTGGAGGGCCCAGTGGAGAGAAACGGCGGCCACGCGGGCCATGGTGGCCTCCATGAGGACTTGGGCTTTTTCTCCCATGCACTGGAGAGCCACACAGGAGCAGGGGTGAGTAGAGGAGACACCGTAGCTCTCACCTCTTCAGGTCCTCATGACCTTATCTGGAACCCTGGGCCAGATGAGTTTGGGAATTCAAAAGTTTTCAGATTGTACAAAGTAATATCGTGTAGGTTTATAACACGCACAGCGAGGTCTGGGGCAATACCCCATAATCGCACGCATTCCCGTTTCTGCAGTGGAACATACGAGTCTGCACACTCAGAGGGACCGGTGAGGACAGCTAACACCCTCCCGCCAAATGCACGAGAAAAGACTTTGGGATTTTGGATTTTGAATTGCAGATAGGAGATTGTGGGCCTGGATCACCTCCTGTATAACTGCCACCATCACCATTACTGTCACCATCATCATCATGTCCTGTTAGGGGCTTGACTCTCACGGTTCCCACAGGGACCCAATGCTCCCTTCTCCCTGGGGACACAGAGGGACAGGTGCCAAAGGAGCAGGATAAGAAATGGGTGGTGGCAGTCAGCAGAGGTGACAAGGGTCCTGAGCACCACCACAGATTCCCATGGAGGCAATGGAGGGAGCCTCCCCCCGGCCTCAATTTCCCCCATTGGTACCATAGGGCAAGCCGGCTCTGGGGTCTCCCCGTGGTTAACTCCCAGGGGGCCCTGTCAGGTGATGGAGGCAGGGTTTCTGTCCTGACTGCACCACCAGCTAGTTGTGCGAACTTGGGCATGTCACTCAGCTTCTCTGAATCTCAATTTCCTGATCTGAAAATGGTCCCTTCTTCACAGGGCTATGGGTGGAAAGAACAAGCCCTCATGCATGAGAGAGCTTTGGAGTATGTGAAGCTCTGAACAAAAACAGAGGCTCGTCACTGTGACAGCAGAGACACCACACATGGCATGAAACTCACGCAAATTCAATTAGACACACCAGGCCGCCGGGGAGAGAGAAATAACAATTTAAATAGCAAAGGCCATTTGCCCACCATGCTCTGCTCACGGGTGCAGGGCCCAGTGAGCGAAATTAAAGACCCTTCCAGCGGGCTTCGTTCCCCAGACCCCGCTGGTTTCAACCCAGTGGGATTCCATGTGTGTTTTGCACATAAAAGGCTCCTCATCATAAACTGGCCACTTCATCTGGGGTTCAGCCCAAGAAACGAGACTTTGGCCCCTGTGATCTCTGTTTTCCTAAAGCCCCGACACAGCTCCACATTAGACACGGCTGCACTGACGACTGCTGTTTCAGAACAGAGGCGTTTCTGACCTTCCAAGTCAGCCAAAGTAGAGGATTCGAGGGAGGAAAAGCCAGAGTCCTCCCCAAAAAGACAGACACATTGCACTTGACATAGTTGGATGGCTGTGGTTGTGAAGAGGGTTATGGGCTGACAGAGGGCATCACTTTTTATGGAAAGAAGGCAACACCTGACTTCCAGACCAAGCTAAATCAGTCTGCAGGTTTCTTATCTGTGACAGGCTGGTGACAGCCTCCCTCAGATAAGGCTTCAGGGAATAAACGGGGTCTTCTGTGAAAACCCTCACCCTGGGGCCTGCACAGGGCAGGAGCACTGTCATTGTCACTATCATTGGTAATGTCCCAGCCCTTCCCTGTGTCCCCAGGTGCCCGCTGGCCCTTAAGCAGGCCACGCCCTTGCCCTCCATCCCCCAGCGTGTAGGGGCTTCGAATGCAAATGCCGAAGGGTCCAGGCAGGACGTAGGAGTGAGTCCCAGACAGAGGTCGGGAGTACGGGGTCCGAGGCCGGCTGGCCCCGGCTAAATTCCTGGGTGAGCACTCGCCCCTGCACGCTGCAGCGGCCTCATCATCTGCAAAATGGAACCAATCATGCAGGTCCACAAACGTTCATCTGCAAATCCAAAACCCAAAAAGCATTTGCAAATTTCTGGCAAACGCATTTGGTGCAAATCCTGACCTGAACAAATGGGAGACTATTTATAATCTCGATGCATCCCACTGAGTGTGAAATTCATACGTTTTGCTGCAGACACTGTCGTGTGTTTGAAGCCAGGGCTCTCCAGACACATGGCGACGGTAGGATGCCACCGAGGCGTTGGCAAAACAGAAGGCACCGGCCACAGCCACTGCCTGGGGCTGGCGGCGATGCAGCCAGTGTGGCCAGCGTGTCTTCTCAAAAACATCAGGATCTTAGGATTTGTTTAAAAAGCAAAGAAAAATAACAAGAAACCTTTTTGTAAAATTGGCTCGAAAATTTTTAAACACTGTGTAGAGCAAACAAAACTCACGCATGGTGGGATGCGGCCCGTGGGATGCCGAACTAAGGGCCGAAGTGAGGTTCTTCCCAAATACTGTGGGGGGAGAGGAGGGGGGGCGGATGAGGCTGTAAGGGTCTCAGAGCTGCTTTCAGGAACTCAGCTAATCCTCACCAAGAACTCAGGGCGGGCAGGGTCAAAGCGACTGGGGCTTGAGGAGAGTAATAAAAAGCCTTCCAACTCTCTCTGGTCTTTTTTTTTTTATATGATTTTTTTTTTTGAGTCAGGGTCTTGCTTTGTTACCCCGGCTAGAGTGCAGTGGTGCAATCATAGCTCATTATAACCCCAAACTCCTGGGCTCAAGTGATCCTCCCAAGTAGCTAGAACCACAGTTGTGCACCACCACACTCAGTTAATTTTTTAATTTTTTTTATAGATATGGGGGGGTTCACCATGTTGCCCAGGCTGGTCTCAAACTCCTGGCCTCAAGCAATCTTCCCATCCTGGCCTCCCAAAGTGCTGGGATTACAGGCGCGAGCCGCTAAGCCCAGGCTCTTTGGCATTTTTGGCCCTGAGTTTTGCCTGGGCCTGCCCAGTCCAAGCCGTAAATTGTGGGAGCTCCAAGGGGACGTTGGCAGGGGAAGGAAGGCACCTCCAGAGAATTTTCATTCCCAGCCCCAGCTGCTCGGGGTCTAGGTGTGGATGGCAGATGAGGAAATGGCACGATGCTTCCAGGCCTCGTGGTCCCGCAGTCCCAAGGATTCTGCTCGCAGATCTGGTGGCAGCAGAGCACTGGGCCTCAGGCTGCGGGGGTTCCAGGAGGCCCAAGGCAGGGGTGAGTTGTAGCCCGTAGGGCGTCGGGGAGCTCCTGGTACAGTCTGCAGGGTTCAGGGGAAGGAGAGTGTGGGTCTGAGCCCTGTGAGAAGCAGTTGAAAGAATGAAAATAGGCTGCGGCCCACTAAAACATGACCGTGCTCATGGACAGGTAGAAAGAACAGAGACCCGGAAGCCTCCCAGTCTGCCATCTAGCTCGCTGTCCTCCTCTGCCCGCCTTCCACCAGCTGCTGAGATACATCAGGAACTAAAGATGATAGACCATAGAACCAAGCTTCATTTGTTCTGCATAGTTTTTAAAACTTGAACCAAGAGGAAGGTGAGGGATAGAGGAATCTAACTTCCTTACTTTACAGACCAGAAAACCGAGCCCAGAAAGGTTGAGTGACTTGCCAAGGTCACACAGCAAGTTCATAGCTAAGTCTTCCCCCAGCATGTTTTACTGACTGAACAGAGAACCCCAGGTTTGCTCCCTCTGGTCAGGGTTGCAGGCAAGGGACATGCAGGAATCCGTGAAACACAGGGCAGGCCACTGCGGACTTCCCACAGAAGGGAAGGGAGGCAGCTTGGCCGGACGGGCAAAAGCACAGACTCGGTGCCAGGCAGATGGCTCAGAGTCCCAGCCCCAGTGCTCACTAGCCACCTGGACAAGTCATTTAATCTCTCATTTCCTCATCTATAAACTGGGGACCAAAATAATAATACCTGCTTCATAGCGCTGGGGTGAGGACTGAGAGAGTCAATGTATAAAAAGGCCCGGAAGAGTGAAAGCCGTAAAAGCAGTGACGATGGTGATGACGATGGTCACAGAGGGAGAAGGGAGGAAACGCTGCTCATCTGAGGACCAGACAGGCGCCCGGAAGGAGGCTGCGCCCTGGAATGCATAGACACCTTCTCTCAACAGGGCATTTTCTTTTCTAGAATTTCACTGTTTTAGAATTTCTCCAGCTTGTTCAGTCCTTCCTGGGCACCACCTGGGCTGTTCCGTGTAGGACCTGCAAGGATGGTCAAGCCCAGTCCCTGCCCCCAGGGGGTCTGGGTGGTGTTCATCTCTGTGTCTCCAAACGTGGCACTTTGGAGGAGCAACTGGGTGGCCGAGAGCAGAGAGTATGGGTTTTGAAGTCAGACTCATGGTTTGAATCCAGGTCCTGCCACTTGCAGGTCATATCACCCTGGACAGGACACTTGCCCTCTCCTGACATTTATACCAAGAACACACTCAACTCACGTTGGGAGGCTGTGTGGAAGATTAACAATATTATCAGTGACGAACCATGTTGAGTGCTAAGTATACAGTGGGTGCTCAGTAATTGGTAGCTACTGTTAATAATGAAGGTTGACTGTGATGACTTGGGGAATACAGATGCTCCTCGACTTACAATGGTGTTACTGCCAGATAAACCTATAGTAAGTTGAAAATATCATAAGTCAAAAATTCATTGAATGCCCCATAACCCCACTGTAAAGTTGGAAAATCCTAAATTGAACTATCGTAGTCGGGGACTATCTGTGGGAAAGGCAAGTGGTGAGCCCCGTGGCCTGGCTCTCTGCTTCTGGACTGGGAATCCTCCCACTGGGAAAGCCCCCCGAGGGACCCCCAGGCCCAGCCCATGCTGCAGGCCAGTAACACCAGCTCTGAGCACTGAACGCGGGCCAGGAAGGCGCTGGGCTTTACATAGATTATTTCTTCGCATCCTCACATGGCTAGAAAGCTGCTCCTAGTCTCATCCCCATGCTATGAATGAGGAAAACGGGGCTCAGGGGAGCCGGGAGACTCTGTCCCTGGGCCCCACAGGCAGGAAGTGGCAAAGCCGACACTCAGTCCCAGAGCGGTAGAAAGTTACCGGTGACTGCCTGTCCTGTGCCGTACAGCCCCGAAGGGCAGATCTTCGGGTTCCGTCTCCCCATAGGCGCCACTCCAAGCTGCCTCAGCCCTCATGACCTAGCCAAAGGAATGACTCCCTAAAGGTAGACTGCTCTGGTCTCCATGGGGAGCTGGGACCAGAGGGAAGTGGGAGTGGAAGGTCAAGGGTGAGAGGTGAGGACAGGGCAAAGGCCCTCCTGCTTCCTCTCTGACCATGCTGGCTGGGCGTCTGCCCCATGTCCTCCTGAGGCTGCCGTAGATCAGATGATTGACAGCTGGACCATCCCTGTCCACCCAGGCCAGAGCTCCGGCCTCTGCCCTGGCCTGACACTCCCTGTTTGTGAGAATAATCTTCCCCTTCCGAGGCCCATGACTCCTAGAGCAACGGGATGGGATCTTGCAAAGATGGGGCAACTTAGCACAGGACCACAGCGACTTCATTACGAGGAGTCTTGGTGGGGCTGGGAGGAGGATGGGCTGCCCGGGACACATCACCCCCATAAAATTCTACCACTAGCATGAGAACACACAGGCAAGAACATTAAACACTCCTGTTTTTTTTTTTTTTTAAGAGACAGGATCTCACTGTGTTACCCAGGCTGGATTCAAACTCCTGGGCTGAAGCGATCCCACTGCCTCAGCCTCCTGAGTAGCTGGGACTACAGGTGTGCAACACTGTGCCCAGCTAAACACACCTATTTTTTAACACCCAGCAACAATATCTCACAGGCAGTCTGAACAGCTTTTTACCGTATAAAGTAGTCTCCGTGGCCCAGTGCTGTTCCCAGCTCCCCACTGAGCAGTAAGCCCAGGAGTCAGACAGATGGAAACCAAAATACTGCCCCTATGCCATAACTGCTGCAGCTGGTGGTGGGCACAGAGGGTGGGCTCTCAGACCACGTGAGCTTCCTGCTGTGGGCAGGTCCCTCCATCTCTTTGAGCTATGGTCTTCTCCAGAAACTGGGAGCTGTTAATAGAAAGTAGCAAATGTCGTCTTCGGTTCCCCTTCTGGCTTATTTCTCGGTTCTCTAGAACTATGGAGTTCAAACATCTTTGAAAGCAACGAGAAGGACATTTTTACATTGCAACCCCCAGTGCACAAAACGTGGTCCTTATCCTTGCAACGCACGGTGCCCTATGCCATTCTCTATTCTAGTCCATTTCCTTTGTTAAGAAATTGATGGTTGCGTTACTACAAAGGGATGCCAAAGGGACAGCATGAGGAAATCTGGGGGCGGGTGATGGAACTCATGTTACCTTGATGGTGACAGTGGTCACACGCATGTATATACCTGTTAACATTCGTAGAATTGTGCACTAAACAAAAATCGATTTCACTGAGTGTTCATTTAAAAAGTAAAGTTTTTTAAAAAGAAAAAAAATTGATGGTTGCAACCCACTAAATTGAATTCATGATCACTTAGGGGTTCCAAGCTGTAGCATGGAATTCCCTGGCCCTGAGCCCCATGACAGTGGGGTGGGGAAAGCAGAAAGGGCCATTGCTCAGGCTGCGGGTGAGTGTGAGCCGGGGAGAAGGGAAAGGGTGGGAGGCTTCACTTCCTGACCTTTGTCTCTCCTTTCTGCAGTCACTTCCTGCCTCGGAGGGCCCAGCTGGGACGACCCAGGTAAGGAAGAGCCACAGGGAGGACGGCCTGGGGCAGGGGAGAGTGGGGCTGCAGTTCCATCATGCCACAGGGGGACCTTCTGATTAAGAAGCCATCACCTCCACCAGACTGAAGCCCATCACACACACAGACACAGACATGTGCACGTTTAAGATGCCCACATGCGGGTGCATGTCCTCCCTGGCCACAAAGCACCATGCAAATGCTGGTTCTCATGATCATTTTTATTACGACCCACTCACTACGCACAGAAAACATACCAGCTCATAAATGCATTTTGCAAAGCCCTGTTTCCTCCCCACTTCTGTGTTTGCCTCCATAGTCAAAGCCATTTGCAGCTGAGGCTGCAGAGAGAAGCTGGGCCAGATTGTAGTGTGTTGAATGTCCAGCCGTAGAGGCCAGTGTTTCCCAAATAGGGTTCCATGGAATTTGTTGGATAAAGGGCAGGCAATGCCTCATCTCCCACTAGGGGCTGACAGCGTACACTGGCCTAGTAAAGGCTCTGAGAAGTCCCGCAGCAAAGAAACATGTTAAACCATTTTTAACCCAGCAGTTCCCACACGCGTTTCACCACAGGCCTCTCTTTTCGCATTGACTGGGATGGCAACATGCTAAATGTGTCTGCGGCGAACCGTGGCTGGGGAGTCTCACAAAGCCATGGTGTAGCCAGAGGGCGCCGCAGGGCGCTTGGCAGGCCCTGAGCTGGGACCTGGATCCTGCACCGATGTTCTAGCTCCAAGCTCTAACAAAATGCTTTCCTGGGCCCCAATTTTCCCACCTGTGAAATGGGAAGAAAACCTCTTCCCTGGTGAAGCCGTAATGCGTCAACTCACTGGGCAGGAAGCCTGAGAAGTGTTCCACCAAAGAGGCCCGCTTTGCCTCTAACTGGCCAGGTGACCTTGGCAAGCTCTGGCCCTGCGCTTTGGCCCCAAAGCGTCCTCAGGTAAAGAAAAAGGCAGCCTGACCAGTGGTTCCCAACCAGGGAAAGCTCCACCACAGAATCGCCTGGAAGAGGCGTTTACATTTTTTAAAAAGTCTTTTCTATAGGTGGCACATTCATCTGGCTCAAAAATTTAAAAATGTAAAAAGATCTATAGTGAAGAGTCTCACTTCCATCTCTGACCTCCATCTGTCCCCCCCACCCCAACACCCCAGGTAATGACCACTTTTATTTGTTCCCTGCGTATTCTTCCAAAAGCTTTTTATGCAAATACATGCAAACATGTATGTACGTATATTTTCCCCTCATGGAGCTTTATAAAATCGCACAAGCCACATACCTGCCTATGACCCAGCGATTCCACTTCTAGGTATTTACCCAAGAGCAATGGAAACGTGTGCCCACACGGAGACCTGCGCATGAATGTTCATGGCAGCTTTATTTATAGTAGTCAAAAAACCTGAAAACAAACCAAATGGTGAATGGAAAACAATTGTGGCGTATCCATACAATAAAATATCCAGCAGTAAAAAAGAATGATTCACTTATACATGCAGCAACATGGATAAATCTCCAATACATGCTGAGTGAAAGAAGTCAAACAAAAAAAAAAAAGCAAAAACAAAACATGCTATATGATTCCATATGGTTCCATCCATATGACATTGCAGAGCAGGCAAAACTAATCTCTAGTGACAGAAAACAGATCAGTGGTTGCCTGAGGTGCATTCAGGGAAATTAACTATAAAGGGGCAGGAGAGAACTTTCTATTAAATAGGTGGTGGAAACGTTCCGTATCTAGACTATAGTGGTGGTTATGTGCATTTGTCAAATTCCACTGAACAGGTACCCTTCATGTGAGTACATTGCACTGTATGGAAATTGTACCTCAATAAAACTGATTTTAAAAGTTAAAAAAAAGACATCAGGCCCTATCCCAGACCTACTGAGACAGAATTCCCAGGAGCGGGCCATTTTGCTGGATGGTTGATGCTGAGAACACCTTTCCCCCTGCTCCGAACTCCCTCTGGCTCTGACACCTGGAGCCCCACCCTCCTGGGTCCAGCTAAGGGCCGCCTGGGTTAGGACCTCCCCAGCCTGGGCGTCTGGAAAGTGCCTGCAGGGCCAGAGGAGACGGAGCTCACAAGGCAGCCAGGGGACAGGAGGGGACCTTACTGAGCCGTGGGGGGCCACCATGGACAGCCCTTCCCAGCCTGACCCCCCTCTCTGACCCTCAGATTTCCAGGGGAGGCTAACCGGCTCCAACTCACGGTGCCAGGGCCTGCTGGAAGTCCAGTGGAGGGGCCGGTGGCGCACGGTTTGCAGCCGGAGCTGGGGCCGGAGCCCAGACCGACGGGAGGACGCCAGCCAGGCCTCGAAAGTCTGCCGGAAGCTGCGCTGTGGGGAGGCCTTGAACCTGGGCCCCTTGCCTTACTTCAGCAGACCCCAGAACCAGATCATCTGCCGAGGACACTTGGGGTCCTTCTCCAACTGCAGTTCAGAAAGTCAGTGCCACCCTCTGAGCCTCGTCTGCCTAGGTGGGTAACCAGCCAGCCACACGGCACCCCTGGCCTGGCCACCAGCCCCGATGAGCCGGCCCAGGGCCTGCATCTGGCACCTGAGCAGGCTGGTGGAAGTGGTGAAGGGACCCCAGGTTATAACCAGCAGCCCCCAAGACACATACACTGGTCGGGGGACTCCAAGGACCGGCACCTGTCTGGTAGGACGGAAAAGGAGGACCTGGTTCTGCCAGTTGCTAACTTCAGTGTCCTCCTCTCTGAACCTCCATTGCCCCATCTGTAAAGTGGGTGGTACTGCCCACCTCACAGGAGGCTTAGAGACAATGTGTGGACCAAGTGGACCTAAAGTGGCAAGTGGTACTTATGTCGCGAGCACCTGGTCTGTCTCAGCACAGCCGGCTGCCCCCAGCATACCCCCCGCTCCCCCGTCCCCGCCACATCCCCTTCCTCCCTCCTCTGTCCTCCCTCCTCCGCCATTCCCTCTCCCAGAGTCACCTTCATCGTGTCATTGCAGAGCCCCAGACGACCACACCTCCACCCACAAGCCCCCCGCCCATAACGACGCCAGAGCCCACAGGTAAGAGGGTTCTGACCTTCATGGGGTCAGAATTAGCTAATGAAAACCCGGGATGCCTGGTTCCATTTGAATTTCAGCTAAACCTGGAAATCTCTAGTATAAGTGTGTCATATGCAATATCAGGAACCTTACCCCCAAGGCGAACATCAGTCAGCATTTGTCTGTGGGCTGGGGCCAGACAGCAGGGAGTGCCTGCAGTGTGCCGCAGGCGGCCGGCACTCAGGCTGCTCCCGGCCCTGCCCTCTCCTCGCCCAGCTCCTCCCAGGCTGCAGCTGGTGGCAGGGCCCCGGGGCCTGCGCTGTGCCGGCATGGTGGAGTTCTACAGCGGCAGCCTGGGCGGCACCATCGCCTATGAGGCCCAGGACAGCATCCAGAGCCTGGGAAAGCTCCTGTGCCCAGCCCTCCAGTGCGGTTCCTTCTTGAAGCATCTGCCAGAGGCCGAGGCGACCAGAGCACCTGACCTAGGAGAACTCCGGGAACACAGGCCCTTGCCAATTCGGTGGAAGATCCAGAACTCGAGCTGTGCCTCCCTGGAACAGTGCTTCAGGAAAGTCCAGCCCCAGGAGGGTGGCCAAGCTCTCGCCATCGTCTGCTCGGGTGAGTGAGGCCTGGCCAAGCCCCCCGGCACCTCCTGCTGCTCTGGGTTGGTCACAGCCAGAGCATCCCCGCAAGGCCGGGGACACACACTCCCTGCAAACCCCGCGTGCCGCGCAGGGTACCCGGCACCGTGGAGAACACGAGGAAGGTTGAGGCCTGATCCTTGGCCTCTAAGAGGTGGGACGGGGTGGCGGGGGGTGGACACACACACACACTCAGTGCCCTGGGAGTCTCCACAAAGCAACACCGATCAAAGCCAAAGGAACCGCTGGCTCGGCTGCCACACGGGGAAGTGGAGGCAGCAAGACTCCAGCAGAAGGCAAGGTCTCCTTGTGGGTTTGGGGAGGAAAAGAGAGAAGGGTTTGTAGGCAGGAATTGTGGCTTGTGCCAAAGACGGAGCACTTGGGGGGGTGGGCTTGCGGGAAGGGGGTTCGTGGATCCTGGGAGTTGAGGATGCAGCGATGGTGAGAGGTGGGAGGCCCCTGAGGCCTGGGGGTCGGAGCCCAGGAGGGCTCTCTGCAGAGGGCCCAGAGCCACGGCGACAGGTGAGAGAATGCTGATGGTGTGACCGAGGGGAGAAGCAGCTGAGACTGAGTCTGTGAGACCCCAAGGGGCCAAACCAGGATCGATGGGGGAAATTAAAGGGAAGTGACCACAGCTCAAAACAAGGAAGACCAGTCAGGGCCCGGCTCCGGAGGCAGCGAGTCCTGTCCCGGAGTGTTCCAGGGGAGGCCAGACTGTACCTCCCGGGAGCTTGCTTCATGCCGCGGACCATTCCAGGGCATATTAATTAACGCATTTTCTCAGTGACCTCAGGAGGTGGGTGTTATCGTTACCCCTTCTTGCAGATGATGAAGCTGAGGCTCAGAGAGGTCAAACGTCTTGCCCAGTAGCCTAGAGCACTAGCTGGGATTTCTGCTCAAGCAGTGTCGCTCCGGGCCCGTCGTCTGAGCCTCAGCTATGCACAGTGCGGTGCTGGACCCGCAGCGGCACCTGGGAGCGGGTCAGAAATGCAGCCTCTCAGGCCCCGCCCCAGACTCTGCGAGTCAGAATCCACATTTCAGCAAGGCCCCCAGTGACTCGTGTGCACAGATCTAGGCGGCACTGCTCTGGGCCCCTTGGATCCTGCAAGCAGGGCCACCCAAACCACTGGGCACATGGTGCGAATTAGTAAACCGCTGCCCTCTCCAACACAGGCAGTCCCCGAGGGTCCCCTGGCCTGATGAGGGGAGCAGGGGATGGCTCTCAGCCCCTCTCACCCTCAGCTAGGATCCTTCCTGCAGGCTACACGGGAAAAACCATACCCAGGGTTCTTGCCTTTGAAGCTGCTTCTAAATAGATTCACTAGGGCTTTGAAGGTGGATGTTGCTATGGAAACTGGCCAAAGCTGGTGAGATCACAGCTCGCTCTAAACTGAGCCTGCGTGGGCCCCAGCTCTGGCCTCCCAGCTCTCGGCAAGCAGAAACCAATGTGAGTCTCTGGTGGGCCAGGCCCGGTGTGCTGAAAGCCTGGCCCTCAGGGCGCACGGCCCGGCCAGCAGGCTTCCCCGGTTCTGTCCCACTGTGAACCACCAGGACTCAGAGCAGGAGGTCTTTCCCTTCCCTGGACCTCAGTTTCCCTCTTCTAAAATCTCTCCTTCTTGCCAAGGTGTGGCAGGAGAATGAGCGGACGGTGCCAAGACGAAGTGGGCCCAGGTGGAGCCCATTTCCCACGCTCGTCTCTTGCCTCCCCTGGCACGGGGCCAGCTCCCTGCTGGTGGCTGCCAACAGGCATTGCCACATCGCCAGCCTCTATACAGAAAGTGTCTGTGTGGCTGCGTGTCAGGATGGTGCCAACAGCTGCCTAGAGGCACCAGGGGCAGAGCTTGGTCCGGGGAAGGAGGGAAGGACAGAGAGGGAGGGGGCCTGTCCCGGTGGTCCCACATGGTGTCTCCACCCTGCCAGGGCCCTCCTTCGCCAGGGGCAGGGGGCCACAGGGACCAGCACTCAGGCTCAGGGCCATACCTGCTCCCTCACCTCCCACTGCTTCCCCTCCCAGATTTCCAGCCCAAGGTGCAGAGCCGCCTGGTGGGGGGCAGCAGCGTGTGTGAAGGCAGCGTGGAGGTGCGCCAGGGCAGGCAGTGGGCAGCCCTGTGTGACAGCTCCCTGGCCAAGGGCGTGGCGCGGTGGGAGGAGGTGTGCCAGGAGCAGCAGTGTGGCAGTGTCAACTCCTATCACGTGCTGGACACCGGCAAGAAGACCTCCCAGGGGTTTTCCTGTTCCCAGGAGAAGCTGTCCCAGTGCCACGAGCTTTGGGAGAAAAAATCCTGCAAGAGGGTGTTTGTTGCATGTGAGTTGGCCCCGGCCCGCGGTGGGTGGAGGGCAGTTCCGAACTTCCCCTCTAGGACCGGTCAGGCTGCATGTCTCTCAAGGATGGCCCCAGGAGCTAGGCAGAGAGCCCCAGAGCCCCAGAGGAGGAGGGAGAGAGGGAACATGGGGAACCCGGAGCAAGAGGCAGACAGCGATGAACATGAACGGTTAAGGAGCGGGCACAGCAACAGGCAGGGCAGCTGATGGGTGGCAGGGCTCTTCCTTCTCCCTTCCATGCTCCAGGATGGAAGGTAGAAAGTCAAGGGTAGACGGTACGTGTTCGCTACATGAATGGTAACTGAACACAGATAAAAGAGAGATGGATGGACGGATGGATAAAGACAGGGCTGCCCGGCCGTTGGCATGCGATCGTATATTGGTATTGATGCCCTATGACGGCATATGGTAGAGAGTTAGTTTATAACGAGGGTAGCAAATGACAGCTGGAGGGTCAATTGTTATAAATGGTGGATGGATGAATGGGTAGCAGAGACGTCTAGCAACGAGGGACAGCCAGATAGGTAACTGCCTTCCACACAGGCTTGGGGAGCTCCCGGGAGGAGCAAGGGTGGCTGGGGACAGCCGGCAGGGGTGGGCAGTTTCCATCCCCCAGGGCTAGAACTGACCCGGTGCCTCCCCTCCCCCAGGCCAGGATCCAAACCCGAGGGGCCCGGCAGCCGGCACCGTGGCGAGCGTCATCCTGGCCCTGCTGCTCCTGGCGGTGCTGCTAGTGGTGTTCGGCCCCCTGGCCTACAAGAAACTGGTGAAGAAATGTAGGTGCCGGTGCCCTGCGTGGCTCTGTGCCCACATGCGGAGATGAGGGGCTGCGCAGGAACCCTGGGAGGAGGGGGGTCCCGCCTCGAGAGGGCTGGGCTGAGGGCACCTCTGCTGTACCCCCCAGAGCCCCTCTCCCCACTGGCCTTTTCCTGCCCAGAGTCACAGGAAGTCAGGAAAATCATAATCACTGATTTGCCCATATCTGGGGCCCAGTGAGACCTACTCCAGGCCAGATAGAGGGTGTGGCCATTCCCTAGGCAGCGGTGACCCACAGTGTCATCAGCAGGGCCTCTGACAGCAGCAGACGCGTCCCAGGCCCTGCCCCACCACTTGCCAGCTGCCTGCGGTGCTGATGGGGCCACTTCCTCTCTCTGAGCCTGTGTCCTCCTCTACCAAACTGGCAGCTGTGCAGCTGGTGAAGGCAGAGGTTGTCCTTGCCGTGCAGAACTCGGGAGAAAATTATTCAGAGACAAGGAAGTGAGCTCAGAGAGGCTGGGGACAGAAAGCCCAGAGCAGGGCAGGGCTGTGTCCCCAGCGCCTGCCCAGGTCTGGTTCTAAACACCTGTGGTTGATTCTCCAGGGGAACCAGCCACCTCTGCACCCTCCGCAGCTCGGTTCCCCTCCCGGGCAAGTTAGAAAACTGAAGCCCCGAGAAACTCCAGGCCCCGAGAACCCAGCCTGGCCCTCAGCAGCACCCACACCTCCTCTTTCCCTCCCGGGCCCTGCCCCGCTCCCACCTGCCCCACCTGCCCTGACGGCCTTTCCTGTCTGTTGCCCAGTCCGCCAGAGGAAGCAACGCCAGTGGATTGGCCCCACGGGAATGAACCAGAACAGTAAGTGTCCCCAGAGGCGGGGCCTCCCTTGGCCCCAAGATAGAGGCCACAGAGGCAGAGACAAGGTTCTCTGCTGACCCCACAGACAAAGCCCGTGGCTACTTGAGGCCTGTGATCTCCACGGTGCCTGTCTAAAGTGTGACTGTGGCTAAGAGATGTCCCCACACTGGGGGAAGCTGAGACTTCTTGATGGGGCAGATGGCTGAGTGGTTTCTACCACGGAAGCCTCAGAGACCATGTGTCCCCTCTGTCTCTTGCCTTGTCTCTGGGGCCCCCAGGGGCCTTCGCCTCCACCGGCACATTCCCCAACACAGTGGCCAATGGCTGTCAAAAGGTCACACTCATGAACAAGGACTCCATGATCACACAGATTGGGAAAACCAAAAGTTAAAGCAAAGCTAAACATGGCTCTTTATTTCAGGACTTATCAGAACCTCAATGGGCCTTTTTGTGTTGTTCATCTGCAACACAGGGATACGTTAAGAAAGGTTGCCAAGCTAGTTTTATCATGGAACAACTCAGGGACAGCTTTAGAACATTCTGGTGCAGCCAGCCCCACCCACCCCTGGTCTTCGTCCTCTCTCCTGGCCACTGCCTGAGCCACCCTAGTGGCTAGAGCCATATCCCACCTCCTGCCACCCATTCCACATTCAACCCCTTCACAAGTTCAAGCTGGGTACACTGGCTCAGGGAGGCCCAGGGAGGAGGATCACTTGAGCCTAGGAATTTGAGACCAGCCTGAGCAACATGGCAAGACTCCATCTCTACAAAAAGTTTAAAACTTAGCCGGGCAATTGCTTTAGCCCAGGAGTTTGAGGCTACAGTGAGCTATGACGACGACACCACAGCACTCCAGCCCAGGCGACAGAGTGAGACCCTGTCTCAAAAAAAAAAAAAAAAAAAGTCTCTATGTTGTTCAGTCTTTTTTATAATCTAAAAGCTCTCAGCTCCTGAAGGGCAGGGAGCCTATGTGCCCTGTCACTTCTGCTCCAGTCTCCTGCTTGGTAAATGCTGGATGAACCACTGGCCGATGGAAGGCCCCGCCCCGCCCATCAGATCTCCGGCCTGCCCAAGGCTGCTCTGAGAGTCTGCTGCTGGCCCTGCCAGCGTGAACCTGTCTAGGGAGAAAGGAGAGGGGGAGGTATTGAAGGGGCTCTGGGTGCCTTGGCCCTTGCCCAGGTGACATAAAGGGAATGGGAAATTAAAGTTCTAAAGTTCTGGGCACCTGCTGGGGACGGAGGAAGAGGACAGAGCAGCAAGCCTAATGCCGCTGTCTCCTGCACCTGCTCAGTGTCTTTCCACCGCAACCACACGGCCACCATCCGGTCCCAGGTTGAGAACCCCACAGCCTCCCACGTGGATAACGAATACAGCCAGCCTCCAAGGAACTCCTACGTGTCCGCTTATCCAGGTAAGCACCAGCCGGAGCTCCCAGGCAGGCAGGCAAAGCTGGAGCAGCCCGGCCAAGACATGTCATGTGATGCCATGAAGGTCATGTGATGGCCCAAAGAGAGAAGGGAGGCCCCAGGGCACGGGGGATCAAACTGCCTGCTAGACGGCAGGTCACAGCAGGGCGGGAGGGATATACAGCCGTCACAGGCCTCAGCTGTCCGCTCCTCTGGAGAGAAGAATGCACTCAGACGCCATTAACCCCAGCCTTGCTGTGACCTAATGGGCCTGCTTCCCTGCAGGGCCCCGAGAAGCCTGGCAAATGAGGCCCCTTGGACTCCCTGAGCCAGAAAAGAGCCATTAAGTGGGCTGCAAGGGCCTGGGCCCCAGGGAGCCTAGAGTTCAGCATCATTAGTGAACGTTTGGCTGACTTGATCAAAACAGATACCAGGCTGTCACTGGCTCTTAGAGCCCCTCTGATCTTCCGACCCACTCTGGGCGGCAGCTCTGTGTAGCCTGGTGGGACAAGGCCCCTGCAAGCCCCCTGCAAATGGCCTCCTTTCTTCCCCCAGCTCTGGAAGGGGCCCTGTGTCGCTCCTCCACCCAGCCCGACAACTCCTCCGACAGCGACTACGATCTGCACGGGGCTCAGAGGCTGTGAAAGGTGAGCCTGTCTCCAGCCTGACGCCCGGCACCGGGGTCCCACGGCCCTGGGGATAAGCACCAGCCACTGGCGCCTCGCTTTGTCCCCATCTGCCCATACATGAATAGAGGACCCTGAGCAATTTGGGTGATGGGAGTTGATTTGGCAATTAGAGCAGAGGAATCGTGGACCTCAAAAATCATCTCGTAGACTCCACTCGGACGACCATGCAGACAGAGCCCCTAAGAGTTCTATGATGGAATAACACCCCACAGAGATGCCAGCCCACCAGCATGGAGAAGCCCCTGGCGCAGGACAGCCGCTGTCCCCAAGATGGAGCCCAGGGCATGGGGCCTGTCCCCATCTCCCTGAATAACCTCCGGGTGTCTTCCTCTGACAAGTTTCCTTCTCACCCCACAGAACTCGGAGCTGGGAACAAAAAACCAAGAGCCAGACCTATTTGTCCTGAGAAACCTCCGCATTCACCACTTGGAAATGACGCCCCAATTTCTATGCTAGGAAGAACGTGGACAGAGGCCAGGGTGCCTTTCAAACGGGTGCTGCTGCCCTGCAGGGGCAGGCTGGCTCCCACACCCCCCCCGGGCCCCAGCCCCCGCAGGGACCGCCACAACCGACAGCTCGGCCGGCCACTCCAAGTGAGGAAGCTGGGGTGGGCAGAGCCCAGAAACAAGCAGCCTTCCACGCAGAGACTCGGGGGTGTCCAGAAGGGGGTCCCTTTCCTAACCCTGTGGGGGGGGGCAGCGCCGACAGAACCCAGCTCCCTCCTCGACTCTGACCTGATAAGGAATGACACGGAAGCTCACACCTGGGCTCGCGCATTTTTAATATGTTCTTTGTAAATAACGCTTTTTGTACTTCCTGAGAGTGTTCTGGCCTCTTCTGTCCTGGTCTACCCCTGTGGATCCCTCTAGGGAAACCCCCCGGGGAGGCTCTGCGGTGGCAAGGTCAGGGGCTGCGTCCCCGAGCACAGTGACAGCATCTGCGAGCCGGGGGCCGTGTGGGCCCCAGGTTCCCCTGGCCGCCCCACCCACAGCCTCACCCCATGCCGTCCACCCTGTGACTCCCCTGCACCCCGCACCCCCTGATGCCTCCCACGCCAGAGCAGGGCCCGCTGGCCGTCAAACTCACAGAGCACAGGTGCCGCCCCAAGGCCCCGCGCAGAGGGGGCACCTCGTAAATCCTGACCAATTCAGTTTTTCATTTCACTTTAGCAGACCCAGCTTCAGGAAGTTACAGCCAACACGGCTAACCTTCTAACCGAGTGCCTTGGTTTCCTTAACTACGAGTGAGAGGAGGGCATCTAACTAGTGAGAAAAGAAAAATAGCCCAGACCAGTCTAAGGTATGCAAAATTTATCAGGCCCAGGGAGAGAGCGAGCGAGACAGACACACACACACACACACACACACACACACACACACGGGCGCAACTGTGTAAAGGCATTTTCTTGCTGACTGGCTGCCTCACCCGTTATCTTTGAGTTCCTGTAATTTGTGATACAAAGTAGATCCAACCAACAGCTTATGTCATTTTAACATAAATTCTTGGCAAACAGTTTAGGAACTGCCTCTTCTTTTCCTTTAAAAACTGAATTTATACTTCAAGCTTGGCCCAAACTCTCTACCAGTTTTGCCTCAACGTCTTCTTTTTAGGAGGACACTAGGAAGCTCCGGAGAGGCACAGGGGGAGGGGCTGTGCCAAGACCACTAAGGCTTCGGGCACCGGGCAGCCCCTCAGGACGAAGCGGCGAGGTGACTCCGGGCCTTTCTCTGCGTGATTGGCACTGTACCTATGGGAGCGCAGATGTCCATGGGCCAAGCCCCAGAAGCCAATTCTGGAAGAGCAAAAGGGAGTTACTAGACAGATATGAGAGGGGAGGACTTACGGGGACACCAGCATGCCAGAGGGTCTGGTGGCACTCTGCCCCCAGCACCCCCAACCAGGCTTTCCATTCTGAGAGCCCAGGTGGTCACAGCTGTGCCCTGACTGTGCCGGAAACAGTGACGCCATTTACTGCCCCCTCCCTGGTGGAGTGAAAGATTCCTCAAAAGGGGACAGAGAGGCTGCCCTTAGAAGGGGCAAAGGAGGCAAGGCACCAAATGTCTCCTACCAGCGCCTTTCCTGATGAAAGCTCTTTAATCTATAGGTGGCCACCATTCAGCAGGTGGTAGACCAACCCACTGCCCCTCCAGTGTAGAGGGTGCCCTGCTGCGATTCTGCACCCCAGCCACCTGCAGACAGGAGCAGGGCCCCCTCCCGTTCATCCGTGTGTCCCCCACACCCTGCGGCTTCCCTAGAGTCAGTCATGTTCCCAGGTAAATGATGTGACCTGGCCAGTCCCTGGAGGCAGCTGAGCGTGAACCCAGCACATGAAGTCAGGGCAACCGGGGCCCAGAGGAAAGCTCACTTACACTGTCAAACAACAAGTCTAGCTTCAGAGCTGCCGTGCACCCAGGGATCTGGGAGTACAGAATGAAACCAACGCAACAGCTGAAAAGACATTTCAAACAGCCTCACCGCAGCCAGCACAGCAAAGCATCCTCACTAAGCTAGGAATCTGAGACTCTAAACTTGACACTTAGTGTCTGTCCCACGAAGCCAGCTCTGCAGCAAGAGGAACACTGTGGTCTGGTAAAGGCCACCCAGAGACGTCCTGGGGTTGCAGGGAGCGAGGTGTGTGCTGTGATCTAAGGCGTGGCGGCCTGGAGAAAGGAGAGCAAAGAGCAGCAGGGCAACACACACTGAGCGACCCACTGAGGTAGCTCAGGACACTCCTTTCCTAGAGAGTCAGCCAGCCCCACCATGCCCCCAGCGCCACCCTGGCACCAACCCAAGGCAAGTGATTTGACTGTGCACCCAGAGTGGGATTTGCAGCTTCTTCCTACAAAGCCAAGTTGCTTCCAGCTCTCCCTGGTGTCCTGTGTCCTGAGCCCTGGACATTTGCAAGGCCAGGCCAGCATTCAGCCACGGGCAAAGGGCAGTAAACATTTGACCAGAGCCTGGAGACTCTCAGCTGTGTCCTGGGGACGGACTTCTAGCACCACAGAGGCAGGGCAGAGGAGCCCCCTGGTCCCTGTCCCCTCAGCCACTGAGGAGGTCCAAGTCTCACCTCTGCGCCCCAGGCTGTGCCCCCTGGTCACTGAAGCACCCGCCCTATGGTTTCCTCCCCATTTAAACTGCGAATGAAGGGCTGTGAGAGGACTCAAGGAGACAAGGCTCACAGCAAGCCGAGTATGCAATATTAACAATTCTGGGCATCACGCACGGGTGGCTGCCCTTGTCACCACGCGGGGAAAGAAAGGCTGATGGACTGTTCAAAGCCCAGTCTCCCGATTCCCTTGAAGCTGCCCTTCCTGCTAAAGCTGAAGACCTCCTTGGCCTCAGGAGAGCCAGCTCAGCAGCAGAGCTCAGGGCGACACTGGGGAGGGAGGCAGAAGACCCGCTGGTGCTGCAGCCAGTTTATGGCCTGCAGCCCCTCTGACCACGCCCCGAAATCCCAGATTATAAAATGAATGGGTCGTGGCCAGGCTGACAATCAGACATCCTGCCAGCCAGCGGGTGGCGGGAATACGGGCACCTTCCAAGCTGGGCTGAGGACCGGACGCCCCCTCGTGGGACCCTGTGGCCTTGCATGCCGCAACCATGCAGGCTCCAGCGAGAAAATGGCTAAGAAGGAAAACCAGGCCCCTTGTGGTGGCTGAGGCCTGGAAACCTAGCACTCTGGGAAGCAGAGGTGGGAGGATCGCTTGAGGCCAGGAGTTCAAGACCAGCCTGAGCAAGAGCGAGCGAGATCCCCGTCTCCACTAAAAAAAAGTAGAAAAAGTTAGCCAGGCATGGTGGTGTGTGCCTATAGTCCCAGCTACTCAGGAGGCTGAGGCAGGAGGATTGTTGGAGCCCAGGAGTTTGAGGTTGCTGTGAATTATGAGGACACCACTACTCTACCCAGGGTGACAGAACAAGACTCTGCTTCCAAAAAAAAAAAAAAAGAAAACCAAAGAGCGGAGAAGGGAAATGCAGTAAGACCCAGGCCCTGGGGAAAAGGAGCAGGGGCGGATGATGTCCAGACAGATGGTGCTTTGTAGACACGGATCTCAGAGGCCCTTCAGTAGGGCACGGTTCTGAAGGCCCTGGAAGAAACCAAGGCCCCCGCATGCAGCCACATCTTCACTTTTCAAACCCAGCAGAGCCACAACACCACATGTAACTCATCAAAGTTTATTATGGCAATTAATTATACAAACATATGGGCGATCGTTCATCCAGTTCAGAAGCACTGGAACCAGCAGAGTCCATTAGTGATTCCTCTTTATAAATAACTTAGGAGAAGCAAGCACAATTGGTAAGGAACCGGCAGCGCTAACCTAGCATCACACACAGCCCCACTGATGGCACGTAGGCCGGGGAGGGGGCAGGCACCAGGAGGACAAGTTCCTCCTTGGGCCCCAGCAGCCCCGGTCCACCAGATGGTGGGTCTTCAGGTAGTGGACATTTCAAGGCACATACGACTTCCCCACCAATAGCAGCTCCAGGCTCTGCCCTGAGACCTGGTTCATATCCGGAACAACTAAGTTTATAATGCTTCACTTATCATACCCCCTTTGGTCTACTGCTGTCATTCTCATTAGTGAACATGCCTAAACCCCCACAATGTGCTGGGGCTGCCGGTGACACGGAGTCACAACCCCCACCCTTTACATTCTGAAGATGAGAGAGGTGCAAAGAAACCGCCCTCAGCGTAGTGATGGTGTTTCAGAGAGCACCATTTGGGAAGTTGCTGATAGGGCATCTTTTGATGCCTGTCCCAGGAGAGGTACTGGGGGCAGGGGAGAACTACATCAAAGAGGCCGGGGGAGGGGATAGAAGGAGGGGGCTGCTGTGAACGAGATTCAAGGCACTAAAGAACTGGACAGATGGGTGGGCCTCAGGAAAAGTCAACCTGAAGTGTAGGGCCAGAGAGAGAAGGGCGGCTGGGGAGGTGACCCGGTCCCCTACTCCTAAAAGATCCCAATGTGACCACAATCTCCTAGGCTAGGGCTACTTCCTTCCCTCCAGCCAGAGGACCCAAGGGAGCCCCGGGGTTCCCCAACCAGCGCAAGCAAGTTCTGGGGTCAGCCTTCACGACCCACAGCCTCCTCCCTAAACTGTACCGCTGCCATTCAAACAGCACCCAGGACCAGCTTGCCTGACATCAGCAACTGGAGTTAAATTATGGCTTTATAGGGCTCAAAAATCATTGTTTTTCCTAACTCTGTTCTCTCCCTCCAATCTGATCCTTGCCATGGTGCATGGGGCAGACCAGCCTTGAAGGACCAGGCAGACACAGAGCTGCATCCCTTGGCATGGCCCCAAGTCAAATATGCCAAATCCCAGGGGAGAGGGAGGTGGTGAGCAGGGCCAGAAATCTGGGGCCGCCTCATCACCAAGATAACTCTGCACGGGGTTCAGATGGCCTTGAGTGTAGGCACAAGCAGATGCTCACAAGCACGTGCATACGCTCAGACACCGCGAGAGGCACTGGACAGCCAGCCTCTGGCCAGCACCAGAAATGCTACAGCCAATCACGGAGAGGAGGAGTGCCCAGGAGGACCTCTGGCCGGAAGGCCAGCAAGTGCTGTGACCGTCTGCCTCGGTCCACCTGGTCATACTGCCCAGCGCCTTTTGGGGGCCTACATGCTCCCAGCTGGGTCCCTCCAAGGCCTGTGTCTCAACACAAGTCCACAGGGAGCGCCAGCACCACTTCTAGTTTCCCCTTGAGTCTTGGTGACAGGTGGCCCAAAGGCTGCAGTACAGGTGGGAGGAGGGAGGGACCAAGGGCCAGGAGCGAGTCTAATACCTGGGCCAGGCAGGCCCTAGAGGCGGTGGAAACCCGTAGGGAGGGGCAGGCCCGGGAGGATACGGGGGCTGAGTGGGCACTGAGGGCTGGAGCTGTCCGGGGAAGCTGGGGAGCTGGGGCTGCATTGGGTAGGGAGGTTTTCCTCCTGCCGGGAGGTACGGGGACTGCTGAGGATAACCAGGACTGGAAGTCTTGCCTCCTGCTACGGGGTACCCAGGGCCAGAGGCACCAGGTGGGGTCCCGGGATAGCCCGCCCGGGATGGCATGCTCCTCTGTGGGGACCAGGAGTAGCCCGCAGCAGCCCTGGGTCCTGACTGGGCTGCCGGGTAAGTGGGGCCCAGGGGCCCACCGTAGAACGAGGGCTGGGACACCACGGGGAAAGGGGCTGGGGCCAGGGCTCCCTGGGCGGTGGGGCCCACGGGCATGCTGGGGGACGGGCTGTAGGGCAAAGGGTAGGGAGGCATGGCTGACGGTGGCTGCGGCTGCTCTTCAGCCACAGGGGGCGTGGCCTGGGGCGCTGGGCGAGGTGGGGGTGGCGGGCGGGGCGGAGGGGCATCTCCAGCCAGCTCCTGGGAAGCCCTGGGCTTCCTCACCACTTCCTGGAGCTTTTCCACACGGACCCGGCGCAGGTGGGACAGCATCCGCATGGAGGAAAAGTTCTCCAGAAACGTTTCCAAGGGCACCTCACCTTCCAGGAACTTCTCGGCCATGGCCTGGAAAGACATAAAGTCCGGTGACAATAGGGGCCTGCTGAGATTGCGGCCTCCCACTTTCCCCTGGTCAGGGTTCCACTGTGGCCCTCCCACCTCAGGCCTGCCTCGGGCACCCCCTGCCCTTCCCTGGCCCTGTCTGGGAATTTTCCTTCACGTCCTTCCCACCGCTGACACGTCGTATATGCACTGTCTCCCCAGCTGGAATGTCAGCTCCTGGAGGGCGAGATCTATGTCTGTCATGGTCACTTCCCCCCGCCCTGGCATCGTGCCAGGCCCACAGTGGCCACTGCACGTGTATGTTGATCACACATGGATGAACACTAGCCCAGGAGCCGGGCAGACCCGGGAGACTGAAGAGACCCCAGAGGGAAGCAGGAGGCAGGGAGAGGATGCGGGTGGCGCCTGGTTCCAGTCCCTTGGGGGCTCCTGCTCTGCAAGCTGCCCGGGGCCTTGCCCCCGTCATCCACTTCTGCTTCAGCTAGTGGGACGGGATTCCTGTTATTTACATCCAAAAGGGCCTCCCTGGGACTAAAGGTGCCCTTCACTTTTGCCATTTACAAAAGCTCCCTTGTCCCATGCTTTGCAGACATCTGCTGCCATGCACAAGGGCTGCTCCAGGGGCCAACACCTGTCCAAGGAGAGGCTGGGGTCAACTTGGCATCTCACCTCAGACTCCTCTTCAATCTTCATGCCTTCAATCTGCAGAAGGTCTAACAGCGTCCCTGGCTGCAGAGCTGAAGAAAATTTCTCTGGAAGGGAGGGCAGAAAGGTTGACATTTCAAAAGTGCTTCCTAATTCAGTGTTGAAGGCCAACCATTTCAGGAAAGGCGCTTAGCATGCCCTTTGTGTGCATCAAGGTCCCGCCACCACCCTGGGGTCTACTACAGAGTCCCTTCAGGGGGGCCCATTGTGTGCTTTCGGTCCAGTTCCCTTGGGTCACCTTTCTAAGCAGAGAAGAGCCTGACTGAGCCCACCCCAGACCTTGGCCAAGCATCCTCCCCTACGCCAGCCTGGGACAGGAACGGACCCCAGGCTTCAGAGTCCAACTGACCCGACCCCGAGCCTGGGGAAAGCTACCTAACCGGTGTGAGTTCCAGGCTCCCTCACTGTCACGACCAGGACAGCCCCTCCCACCTCCCCAGGTGGCGGGTCCTGGGACACAGACAGCGGGACCAGCTCTGTAAAGCACAAAGCTGAGCTGGCTGAGTTAACAGCAGCAGCAAAGGATGCAGCAGGCTCTCCAGGTTCAAATCCCAACTCCACCTATTTCCAGCTGGTTAACCTGAGCCAAGTTCTTGAATCTCTCTAGACCTCATTTTTCTCATCTACAAAATGGGAATAACAGCAGTATCTACCCTTTTACAGCTGCTGCGAAAAAATGTACATAAAGCACTTGGCACTGGGCTCGGAACACGGCAAGCCTCAGTAACTGTGGGCCCTTTCCCCTCCTGGGAAGGAGAGGGGATCTGCCCTTCTCGCTGTTCCAGCTGCCCCGCCCAGTCCAACCCTGAGTTAGCACAGGGGCCTCCCAAGAGCACACTCCCAGGGCCGGCCACCCTACCTAGCTTTGCCTTCTGCTCCTGGCACCGCTCCACAAGCTTCCAGAGCTCCTGGTATTTGTCAGAGAGCACTGAGCGGGAGACTTCCAGGGGACCCTGGAACTGCAGGTTCCGCTCGGCCAGGCTCCGGTTGGTGGCCAGTGCCATCTCCCGTGCCAGCTGCAGGTCCTGGACCTAAAAGGGCAGGACAACAGACCATCAGGACAACCTGCACCACCACTCGTCTCCCAGCAGGCTGGGACAAGGGCTTCAGCGACTCATCGCTCACCTTGGGGAAGCCAGGGTGACACTCGGCCCTTGACTACAGTCAGACAAGCCTGGGTCCAAACCCTGAGCAAAGTACTCTGCCCCGGGCGCCTCTGCCCCACTTAACCCCTGACCATCAGCCCAGGAGGTGCCTACATGTGGCAAATTGGCACTGAAGGTTAATGCTCACGCAAGGCCACGTGATTAAGGCCCACATGGGGTGTGCAGAGCTCCAAAGAGGGGGTGGACCAGTTTACATAAGAAAGTTGGAGGCTTTATAGGAAGGAAGGGACCAGAAGTCCCCACCACTTATTCCCAAGCTTCAGGGTCAAGAAACCTACTGTGGTAGACCAGGTGGCCAAGGCCAGACCCACAGGCTGGATGTGCGATGAGGCCCCCAAATAAAATTATTTCAAGGGGTGAGAGAGCCAGGGCCCTGGACCAGACCATGACACCAACTCAGGACAGACTTTTTCCTGCCTCCTAGGCCACAGGTGTCCCTCTGAGAAGCTATAGGATGAGCCAACAGATGGGCCACCTCGGATGCGCCCTGGGATGCACCTGCTGAAAACACTTCCCCACGGGCAGCATCTGCCCCGGGCTCTTTGCTGCTGCAGAAGCCACGGAACCCTGTCCAGCTGCCCCATGACCCTATGCATTTGCCAAGAACTCCTCTTTACTGAAAGCAGGGCTGAAGAATCACACCCATGACACTGAGATGGTGGTGACAATACACTGACAGTGCCATGTGGCACCAGAAGAGGACTCAGCACCTGCTTACAGGGTGCAGGGCACAGCTCGGCAAGACCAACTCCGAGCCTCTGGCCCTGCACCGTGCAGCTTCTCCACCATGGGCAGCGTGGGACAGGCCAAGCCAGACTGGCTTTTATTGCCCACCAGGCGCAGGAAGCCCGTGGGCACCCTGGAAGAGAGGGCTTCCAGGGCAGCCTGCCCTCACCATCCCAGCCACACAGCCTCAGGTCCTGCGCTCCAGATCGGGCCCACAGCCTGGCGCCTCATGCTCCAGACTAGAAAGAGGCTGCCGCAGCGCCCTGCCTGTCCCCAACAGACAGGACTGCCAGGCTCCGGGACTGCAGGACCCAGGTTCTGTCCAGCCTAGAGCCCATCCTGCTGGGTCCTGGCAAGCTGCCCCGACAACTGGGCTGTCTGGTTTCCTGCCACGAACACCCTCTTCAGCCACTGTACGAGCACGCTGACTTAGGGACACAGACACTGGTGAGTTTCAATCTAATTTCTATTAGCCACAGAAGTTTTCTTTACTCACATGGCTGACACAGCGTGGAAGGCCTGAAGCCTTCCTGCTCAGGCGCCCCCCGCAGAGCCCTCATATGCGTCCACCAATAACTCTACGCTGTGTCCTCTTCCCCTAAATCCTGCCCTTCCCACTCTCTGCTCCCTCACCGCCTCCCCAAACCTTTCTCACGAGGTGGGTTAATGGGCGCAAACCGAGAGTCAGATGGAAGGAGTAAGCTCTCGTGTTTGACAGCGGACTAGGGTGAGGCAGTTAGCAACACGTATTGTTTATTTCAAAGGAGCTAGGAGAGAGGATTGAAATGTTCCCAACACACAGAAATGATAAATACTCCAGGTGAGGGACGCTCCAAATACCCTGACTTGATCGTTACACACTCTGTACATGGAACAAAACATCACAGGTACCCCATAAATATGTAAAATATTATGTATCAATAAAATAATCTTTCTCCATTAGGAGTGCACTATGGAGTCCTCCCAGTCATTGAAAAGATGTCAATAAGACAGTTGTGGCGCCCGCCCTGCCCCCACCGAACCATGCGCTCTTCCACACAGAGAAATAGCTTCTGCCAGCTCTCTTCCCTCCAAGCAGTGGCCACATCCCATACTAAAGGAGCTCCTGTCTCTTCTCACAATCCCAGTGATTCAATCATCGCTTTACAGCCCATGGTGGGAAAGCTAGTCAAAGGTTTTGGGAAAGTCGAAGCACCTCGCCAGGATTCGCTCCTGCCTGATCCATTTGAGTATTTTTTGCCTCAGAGAATTCAAATTGATTTGTAAATCGATGGGGCAGGTGCGGCTGCAGGCCAAGTTGCCTTTTGCCCAAGAGGTTGTTTCTGCTGCATTTCCTGTGAAGCTATGTGCCATCACAGATGCCATCAGCCTCCTCAGCGCTGCGCACTTGGAAGCAGGCCTTCGGCTTCCCATGACACTGTGCTCACAGCCCAACCAAGAAACACTTGGTGCTTAATATGCGATGAACGGAAATGACGGAATGAAGACCTGAGCTCTACCCAGCACCTGTGCCAGGTGCGAGCAATGCCCCGGCAGAGCTCACAGCCTAAGTAACCATCTGAGTGGCCTTGGAGCCAAAGCGAGACAGGCTCTGCTTCACACCCTCACTGGGTGAGCTCAGCTGGGGACAGTCATAAAGCCTTGGGCAGCAGGACACTCCACACAGAGTCCCCAAACCTCTCCTCACATCCTGCCCACCAGGAGCCACCTCCAACCCCAGCAAAGATTCCCC